>QEPC01014514.1:5037208-5062031 GCA_003113815.1 Sphenodon punctatus
GCTGGAGTCAGCGGCGCTTCAAGTAGGTCACATGTGCTGATGGGACCAGCTTTATAAAGGCCGCGCAAGCCCCTGATTGGCTTGTAGCCTCAATAAGGCTGGTCCTTGATTGGCTCACCGCCGCAGGAAGGGAAATCCGCGGGGATTTCCCCAGTTTCTGCAAGAATCCTGACGAGGGCAGGATTCTGCGCAAATCCCGCGAATCGCGGGAGCGCGGAAGACTCGGGGCCCTGGTTACAGTAGTCTAATCTTGAGGTGATGAAGGCATGGATGAGAGTGGCCAGGCCCAGGTCAGAGTCCAAGACGTATGGCCAAAGCCACCATACCAGATGTAACTGGCTAATCGTGCTCCACACCACAGACGCCACCTGGACATCCAGGCAGAGCTGCAAGTTGAGGAGCACTCCCCAGACCTCAAACCTGAGGGGCCAAGGAGGGACAAATCCCATCAATGATGGGGCCCACCAGCCTCTCGGCCTCTCCCACCAACATCACCTCCGTCTTGTCAGGATTCAGCTTCAAATGGCTCACCCTCATCCAGTCTCCCACAGATGCCAAACACCAAGTAAGCACTGAGTCTGTTGGGCCTGGGTCAACTGAAAGCGAGAGGTATAGTTGGGTGTCATCAGCATATTGATGAACACCAAACATCAAACCCTCTCATGACTTGCCCAGAGGCTGCATATACACGTTGAACAGGAGAGGGGACAGAATAGAACCCTGTGGAACTCCACACATAAGGCCCCAGGGAGATGACAAGCAATCCCCCAGCACCACACGCTGAGTCCTCCCAGCCAGGAAGGAATGGAACCACTGAAGAACAGTCCCGCCCACCCTGGCCCGGTTCTGCAGGCGAGTCACCAGCATCTCATAATCAACCGTGTCAAATGCAGCTGATAGATCTAACAGGATCAAAAGGATCGAATGACCCCAATCCAACTCACGGAGAAGATCATTGACCAAGGCCACAAGCGCAGTCGCAATGCCATAACCCAGATGAAAACCGGACTGCGAGGGATCCAGAAAAACGAAACGGTCCAAATGCCTCTAAAGCTGCTGAGCCACCACCCGCTCGATAACCTTCCCTAAAAAGGGAAGGTTAGAGAGGCCATACCACAGCCTCCTTAAGGCTTTCAGGCACTCTGCCCTCCTGAAGGAAGGCACTGACCAACCTCACCAGCAATGGCCCAAGCATCTCCCGGCTGGCCTTAACCAGTCAGGATGGGCACGGGTCAAGTTCACAACAGGTAGCTCTAACCTCCCCAAGGACATCCCCCGCATCAGCAGATGACACCCACTGAAACTGATTGCACAAAACGGGGCACACATAACCTCTGGTTCTCCCGCTGTTCCAAGTGCAGCGTTGAAGTTCTGGTGAAGACGAGTGATTTTATCCATGAAATAGTCAACAAATAAGTCACAGTGAGCACTGGAAAATTCCAGTTCCAGGCAGAGGAAGGCCGGACTAACCAGCCCCCCCACAACCCGGAAAAGCTCAGCTGTACATGACTTCACAGATGCTATGAGAGCAGCAAAGAACCACTTCTTGTTGGTTCAGCACACACCCTGCAGTGGGTGTGCTGAGCACACAACCACTGTGTAGGCTTTCAAGCTAGCTTTATGCCACAATCTGTCAGTTTCAGTATGAGTCCGGCACCACTGTTGCTCTAACTACTGCCCTTCTTGCTTCAGCCATCGCAGGTCCTCCTTAAACCTTGGGGATCTGTGCTGCCAGTGCTCAGGGAGAAGACACCTAGGAGCTGCCCAGTCGATGGCCTCAGACAGCAAGATGTTCCAAAAGCCACAAAGTCATCGAGTGAGTAGTCATCAAGATCAGAGGGTAACTTCACAAGGGCATTCCGGAACCTCTCCGGTTCCATAAGTCTCCGGGGGCGAACTATCCTAACTGGCTCAACACCTTTCCGGGGGCAGACTTGTGCCAGGACACTGGCCCGAAGGAGGTAATGATCTGTCCTTGACATTACCCAATACGACATCTCCCACCAATGGATCCCCGTCTCAAGGTCCGTGAAAAATACTAGGTGAAGGGTATACCCTCCATCATGCGTCAGGCCCACAATCACCTGAGACAGTCCTATGGTTGCCATGGCAGCCATGAACTTACGCTCTGCTTCCCCAAGACTGGCGTCGGCATGGATATTGAAGTCCCCCAGGACTACCGTCTTCAGGGACCTACCGACCTTAGCAGTTACTCTGTCGATGACCTGGTCGTTTTGTGGAATGACATCTTGGCCATGGCCATCGACACAATTGCACCCAGGCACCCACTGCTGTGGTAACATAGGTCCCCCTGGTATATGGAGGACCCAAGGTGGCTGAAGTGGGAGGGTAGGCAGTTAGAGCGCAGGTGGCGCTCAGCTTGTGCTGAAGCCAACTGATTGCAGCATACATCATTTTTAAAGAACTATGCCATGGTTGTGATGGCGGCAAAGAAAGCTTTCTTCTACACTATCATAGCATCTGTAAAGTTTCGCCCAGCGGAGCTGTTCTGGCTGGGGCCTGGTTAATCTGGTCTTTCTCTGCCCAGAACTGAAGTCATCTAATGCCCACTGAGACATTTTTATTAATTACTTTGCAGTCAAAATCACTTGTATTCACCACGACTTGGGTGCTACCATTTTATTAACAGAATTAGAGCTTGGGGCTATGGAATTTCAGTCCTCTCCTGTTTATTTGGATCAGATTCAATAGGTATCACCCACCAATGTGGGGGAAATGCTTGGGGCATTGAGGGCAACCAGTTGTGAATTAAATCCTTGCCTGTCCTGCCTGGTGAAAGCCAGCCAGGAGATGTTGGGGCCATTGTTGGCTGGGGTTGTCAACGCCTCCCGTTGGGAGTGTAGGGTGTCAGATGTCTTTAAAACTGCAGTTGTCTGGCCCCTGCTTAAGAAGCCATCTTTGGACGTTGACTCTCCAGCCAGCTATTGGCCTGTTTCTAACCGTCTCTTTTTAGGGAAGGATATTGAATGGGTGGTTGCCCTGCCCAACAGCTCTAGGCCCACTTCAATGCCATTGGATTCCTGGACTCATTTCAGTCAGACTTTTGTCCTGGATATGGCACAGAGACTGCGCTTGTGGCCTTGACCTATGCCTGGCGATTGACAAGGGAAACTCTACCCTGTTGATCTTATTAGATCTTTCAGTAGCCTTTGATACCGTTGATCATGAAGTGTTGTTGACACAACTGCAGGACCTGGCAGGGGTGCGCAGGACCATTCTTAAGTTGTTCCACTCCTTCCTGTTGGGGAGGTCACAAAGAGTGGTGATGGGTGATTGCTCATCGTCCTCTTTGGGCCTCCTCTGTGAGGTCCTGCAGGTTTCTATTTGGTTCAACGTGCATATGAGGCTGCTGGATGAGGTCATTCTGAGGTTTGGGGTGAAGTGCCATCAGTATGCTGATGACACTCAGCTCTGCCTATCTTTTTCATCCAACTCAGGTCCTGCAGTCTTGGTGCTTACCCAATGCTTGGCTGCTGTCAGGGACTGGATGAGTTTGAGCTGATTGAGGCTGAATCCTGACAAAACTGAAGTGATGATGGTTCACTGGCCTTGTGACTTGGAGGGGAATTAGGACTCCTGTTATTGATGGGATCCCACCCCTTTGGTCACTCAGGTTCACAGATTTGGAGTACTTTTGGACCCCTTGCTGCACCTGGGACATCAGGTTGCCGCAGTGGCCAGGAGCACTTTCACCATTTTCATCTGGTGGGAAGAATGCGGCCTTTTCTCTCTGACTTAGACTTGGCCACTGTCATCCATGCTTTTATCACCTCGAGGCTGGATTACTGCAATGCGCTCTATGTGGGGCTACCCTTGATGACTGTTCAGAAGCTGCAGCTGGTGCAGAATGCGGTGGTCCAGCTCCTTTTGGGAACGGGTCACCGAGAGCACATTACACCAGTGCTCCGGAGTCTTCACTGGCTACCTATAGCTTTCTGAACACAATTCAAGATGCTGGTTTTGACCTTTAAAGCCCTAAATGACCTGGAACCCATGTATTTGAAAGACCGCCTGTCCTACCATGTTCCGTCGCAACCCCTGTGGTTAGCTGCGGGAGCCCTTCTGTGGTTTCCCCGTTACTCTTGTTCGATCGATGGGGGCCCACAAGAGGGCGTTCTTGGTTGCTGCCCCAATGTTGTGTAACTCCCACCCCCTGGAGGTCTGTCTGAGTCTGAGCATCTTTCGGAGGCGGTACAAAACTTTTCTTTTTGTTAAAGCAGTTGGCGGGCAGGGATAGGGATTAGGTGGGAGGTGGTTAGGGGGTTGGGTTTTGGTGAGGGGGACTGTATTTTAATGTCTTTTAATTGAATTTTATGTTTCTTTATAAGCCTCCCTGTGCCTTCAGGGAAGGGCGGGGTATAAATGTTAATAAATAAATAAATAAATAAACAGCAGATGCGGGATTATTATTTACATTGGGGTGGAGCGGAAAGGCCCCAAACAAAACCGGCAACCTGTTGCACAAACCCAGAAGACAGAGTCCCTGCCACAAGTTATCAGGGGTGGGGAACCTCGGGCGTGGCTGTTTTTTATTTGACCCCTTTCCAATTCCTGGATCTACTCGGGATCCAGTCCCTATCCTCAAGCGCTGGAAGAGTGGCTTAGGGGACAGTAGCAGAGATGAGGGTATGCACTCAAGCATGGGGGATGGGGGAACTCTGGCATTGGTCCATGATTTGGACCCTCCCCTTCCTTCCCCCATCCTGAGCACATCCCAGTTCCAGCTTCTATCTGGCCTACCAAGTTTGTAGTCATTTCCAAAGCGGCTCGTGGTAGGGAAAAGGATCTCCACCCCAAGAATATTCAACAAGTGATCATAACTCTTAAAATGAGAGGGTGGGGTAATAAAGGAATATTAAACACATTGGCCGTGTGCACAGCTAGACATTTTAGAATGATTCATAATTGACAGAGTGATATCAGCTATTCCTGACTGCCCTGTAATCTAGGCACAATAGCAAGCCAATTTCTTGCAGATGCCACAGTAGCAGAGTGGCTCTCAAAGGAATCTGACTGAGGCGAGAGTAGTTGTTTTATTCACAAAGAGAGGCTTTAAATTAGGATTTTAGCGCCCCTAGGCAACTTAGGCTGCCCCCCTCCCAGAGCTCTGGTGCACACGCGGGCTGCCATCCAAGGCAGGGAGGGACAAGGGAGTCAACGGCAGCACCCAGCACGGAAGCAGAGTCTCTTCTTCTGTGCTTGGCAGCTCGGAGGCGGACCAGGACTTCTCCAGGTGGGGATGGACGCCCCCCCACTCCATGCTGCAGGTAACATGGGTGAGCCAGTGTGGTTGTGGTGGCTGGGAAAGGGGGCACCGTGACCGGGCAGGCGCGGGCTGAAAACAGAACCCCGAACCCCCAAAAAATCTGCCACTCCCCCCGCAACCAAAATCTGCTGCCCTAGGCAGGTGCCTATGTTGTCTGCCCCTAACTCCAACCCTGCTTAAAATCAAGTGTTCATGCCAATCCAGAGAGTCTGTAGTAGAATAATGGAATCAAGCTTGTTTCGTTCCCCACAAACTGTATCTTTTGCTTTGTCAGCAAGGGCTTAATTATTCTGGTGACTTTGTCCAATCCACGTTATCATTCCTGAACTCTCTACTCCCAAACACTGCCACACTAGAAGAGTGGGAAGCCTTCAGGACTTCCAAGCTCTTGGGCGATGACTGTGCTGTGTGCAAGAGTTGCCCTAAGCTAGAGGGACTCCAGACTGATGTGCTATGGACCTCTTTCCCCCTTCCCAGCACCTCCCCAGCATCAAGCCTCATATCTTATAGTTCCCTGATGTGTCCCATACACAGGTCTAAAAAGCACAGCACCCCATGCTGCTGCTACTTTTCCAAGCCCTTCTCCTTTCGTGTCTGACAATTTCTTCCCAAAATAGCTTCTATTTTAAAATGTTTTCAAAGGCACTGAAAAGGTGTGACAGCTCTTTTAGCTACGAATCAAAATTGGGCCAATCCTAATAGAGTGCCGAGGGCTGCTATAATGCAAAGGAGATACGAAAGCAGAGACTTGATCGTTTGCAGATTTAAGGTCCCATTCTATAGCTTTCCGCAAGTACAGGAATTGGCCATAGAGTCCTGGCCCAGTTCCAGCATGGGTAATTCCATTCTGGATAAAGTTTCCTTCATTTTTCAAAATATTCTTAACTTCTTTCCCCCAAAAGGGTTGTGTATGGTTGTTTTGCCCTGGTTAACAGGCATTGCATTTAAATGGAAGCAATTACATACACAGAGAATTAAGCACTGATTGCAAGGCACTGTGGAAATGTAAATATAAAAGGGAATCAAGAACAAGTCAAGAATTTAACATTATATGTAACTTGTGTATATGAAAGAAATTAGAGATGAAGCAATAAGAATCAAAACTGAAATTAAATGTATTTAAAATAAAACTCAATACTGTTAATACCTACAAAGGCAAAGTACAAGCATTACATTAACTGATACTCCCATAGTATGTGCGTTTAATTTATGTAAAAGTGAACTTCACTGTATTGGCATTCATATCACTTTGCTATAGGTATTTCATTAAACATATGAGAATGTAATCTTGAAAAAATTACTACACTATTAATTATCTGGAAGAATATATTTTCAAAGGAAAGGCTATTCTTTCAAGGCTTGGCTAGTTTGTGTAACAGTATCAGAAGAGAACTATCTTTTTGGAATCTTACATCTCTAAAGCTTTCAGACTGAATATTTGTTAAAGAGATCAAACAGGTAAGCAAAAGGCAAGCTGGATGCTTACTGTACATGGGCTATCAGTGGCAGACATTGTTCCGCAACAAGTAGTTAATCAGGAGGTATTTAAATCCTGGGATAAGTAAGAGAGAGTGAAGGTCACATGGTTAGTCTGTGCAAGACAGAGGCCAAAAGGGTAGAGAGACAGAGTGAGGTAAAGAAGGGGAGAGGCAGGAAAAAGAAGACTGAAATAGGACATAGGAATTCTGGGCCAAATTCAGCTTTTGTGTAAAGGAAGCAAATTCCACTGAAGTAGAGGTACTGGGTTGAATCTAGCCCCCGAGGTGTAGCAGTAGATGACATGCCCCAGGATTCTCACCAGAACATGGCCAATCTGGGCACTGGTACCCAGCGTATCAACCTCTTGGCATTCTCCCTGGTCCTCATTATACCAGTGGAGCAGACTGCCTAGGGCGGTGGTGGGCTCTCCTTCACTGGAGGTTTTCAAACAGAGGCTGGACAGCCGTCTGTCAGGGATGCTGTAGCTGTGGATTTCCTGCACTGAGCAAGGGTTGGACATGATCTCTGAGGTACCTTCCAACTCTATGATTCTACCAGCTGACAATATCATACTTCCCAACAGTCCTAGCTTTGGATGCACCATCATGCTTTTGTAGGGAAATCCCATGGTCCCGCTTTTGGAGGAGGCCATGTGTCATGCCATCACCAAAGCTATGGTGTGCAGGTACCGCCACAGCAGCTGCTACCAGAGTCCTGGGTGGCAGAGACAGTCTGTTCTCTTAGGCCATTTTTAGACGTGCGCTGGGATCAGGCACGGGAGCGGTGAAACAGCCATGGCGCTGTTTTACACGAACCGAAAGCGGAAGTTGTGTGCGTGATTGGCGGCCGCGCATTCTTTTCCGGCCGTGTATGTCCCCCCAGAGAAATCAGGCTGGTTCGATCGCGGTCGGCAAAGAATGCGCGGCAGCCAATCATGTGCACAACTTCCGCTTCTGGTTCGTGTAAAACAGCACCGCGGCTGTTTCGCCGTTCCCACGCCTAATCCCCACTGCACGTCTAAAAACGGCCTCAGATTACTACAGACCAGGAATTGTCACACAGAATCCCCCCTCCATGCAGCTCTAGACATAAGATCAATGGGCTGTCCGAGTCAGCATGTTTTCTAGGATCACAGCAGCCAATGTTAAGCATGTGGCACAAAGATTGTTTGCACAAATAGATATAACAGGCAAATATCTGTTTAATCTGAAAACGAGTAGCTAGCATTGCATCTGGTAACATATTTTGGCAAATGCCGTAAATAAACTAACTTCTGATAACATCCTCTCTCTTTCTCCTTGGACACACATCCCTCCTTTTTCAGCTGCTTCATGCCCACTTGTACAGCAGCACTTATGACTAATCTAATGAGCAGGATCCAGTGGAGGGGGCACCAGGAGACTTGGGCTGCATTCCGTTCTGCCATTGACTCGCTATGCTGCTTTAGGTGAATCACTTCACCTCTCTGTGCCTTGTTTTTTCCCCTCACCTGTAAGATAAGCATAACATTGGCCTTTTTTACATGGACCGGGGTGGGTGTGTCAGCGTGGCAGGTGTAGGTGGGTGTGTGCCCGTTTACAAAGACACACACCCACCTACACCTACTGAAACCCATCTCCAACCATGGAGCATCCTCCGTTCTGTCGGAGGGCTTCATGGGTGGAGGTGGGTGTGGGTCAGTGTGAGGCAGGTGTTCGTGGGTGTGCGGTGGGAGTGCACACGTACAAACACCCACCGCCCATGGCATTTACACAGATGCACACCCTCCGCACACCCATTCCCCCCACCTACCGGTGGCTGTTTACATGGACTGGCCCCCCCACCCCCGTTGCACACCTGCCTGAACACTGAGTGGCGGGGGGCCGTCTGCGTAAAAATGGTCATTGTTTTGTAAAACCCAACACATTCTCTGAGCAGAACTGCAATTATTTTCTAGACTGTACATTCTTCCGAAGAGGGACTGTATCCTCATCAATGTTTGGAAGTAACCAAGCAAGTTACAAATGCCAAAACTAAATATTAAACCACAATAATGTTTATAATAACAAAATAAATAATAATAATAATAATAATAATAATTAATAATAATGCCAATAAAAACTCTTAGGTTTTTAGACTTTGACAAGTTACCATGTGGCTTCTGGCTATAATCTCAAGTTATATTTATGTCAAAGAACTGGTTGGTATTGTTCATGGCTAGGAAAGAGTTATTCCAGCCTCAGATTGCATACCGTGGGGTGTGTTTCTGTGGCTGCTTTTAGATGATTGGCGTGCGCTTGCGCAAAAAAAACACGTGCCTGGTAAAAGTTCCGAGGGTCTGGTTTAGACAAGAGAATATGCACCTTATTGCTGCTCGTACATTCCTTTAAGGCCGCAAATGAAATACCTCGAAATTGAGGTTTTTAATTTGCGGCCTTAAAGGAATGCACGACCAGCGATGACGTGCGTGCAGGTGCATCTAAACATCGACTGTGGCACTTTTCAGTGGCACATGATTTTTTTGACGCAATCGCACACCGATCGTCTAAAAGCGGCCTACATCTGAAAATGTGTACAGCTTAGTTTCTGGACAGAATATTGTCTTGTGCATGATTGCAGGAAGGCTTCACCCCCCGCCCCGTTAGCAGAGAGGGGTTTTAATTTTCTTATTTAACAAGAAAGGAGGAAATGCTCAGGGTGGATTTCCTACATGTTTACTTTGGCTTTCTGCAATATTTTCCTCAGCCTCTCTTTGAAGATCATATAGTATTTGCTCTAAAGCAATAATCACCAATGCATCACACACAGCTCCAAGCCTTAAACAAGGCGGTTTCTTCATATGTCACTGCTGTCAACTTAGGACAAAAACTGAGATGAAGGGGGGAAAATAAATAAATCTTTTGTTTTCAAAGCTAAATAGCCAAAAATGCAGCTAGAAAAGTTCCATAAAGGTTTAGCTTTCAGCAACACATAGCGGAAACAAAGCTGATTCCTCCTCTTGCAGTGCCCCCTGACCCCAGAGTTTTATATGTCACTGCCTAGAAGGCCCCTAGTCACGGCAGCCTCTGTGTACGGCTTTCCCAGGACTTTCAGTGTTTTCCATAGGGGCTGTTTGAGTGGGGGGAGAAAAGGGTTTTAGCACCAGCCTCAGATTTAAAATAGCAGGGGGAGTTTACTGATTAATATTCATGAGCAGGGAACAGTCTGCTTTTTGTTACCGTTGCAGTTTCCCATGCAAGGTGGGTTTAGAGGGAGGAATACATTAAGAAACATATCCTACTGTCACAACACCACCACCTTTCCAGCAACAGAAAAGCAGGAGCCTAGCAGAGCTCAAATGGTAAATATTTAACAGGGAGAGAGCTTGCCTTCCCTCCTTTCTGCTCATTCCCTGTATATATTAAACTCATTATTTTATTTTAACAAGGGGAACTGTGTTTCCAAGATCCCCAGCCCCATTGAAGCTCAGGGGCTAAATGGATAGTTCACACACATGCCTATAAATCCCTTCCACCCCGAGCACAATTGATTGTATTTCTTTGTTTGGCTGGTTTTTAAAGTCACTACTGAGTGTTTGTAACCAAGAAACCTGTTACTTCTGTTTGCCAAGACACAACACTTTAGCGCAGGAGTTTCCTTTCACTTACCCTGGAGTAAATCAGGAATAACTCAATCAAAATAAATGGATTTATGTCAATATAAATTATAAAATTGGCATAAAAGTAGAATCAAGAAAACAAAATTGTTAGAAGTAACCACTGATTTGGGGTGCCTTTGTTTTTTGAGTGAACTATTTGATAACTGTTCGGTCTAGTTTTTGGAGACACTGAGCACCCATATCTTCTTTTTACTTTAGCTGGATTTATGGGAGTTTAGCACCTCCTAAAAAAATTAATAATAATTTAAAAATCACACCATGGTTCCAAGTTGTGCTTTCCCCACTCAAAAATCATTGACCATTTCTAAATACACTGGGCAGTTCAGAGTGACTGAGAAGGACAGGACAACTTTTATATAGCAAGATGGTTAGGTTAGCATTAGTATTTATCTGGTAAGCTTAGCCGCTATCCATGCCTCCTAGCAGTAGCTGCTTTCCTGTGACGTCACACACTACTCACTCTCATGTCAGAGATCAGAGCAAGAATGCAGGGTTTACTTCCCAAAACCCAGGTATAATCAGCAAGGTAGTTTTGACTTTTTAAAACTGTCTTTCTGATTTACATCCTGTTCTCCTGTTTCGCCTAAGCAGCTGATGCTTGACAGACATGGCCTCTGTCTTGGAATGTGTATTTGTTACATCCTGAGAAAGAATGAACAGTTTATCTTCTGGAATGAAGCCTCTTTTGTTCTGATCAGATTTCTGAGGATCTCCCTTGTAGAAGTCTCAGGGTATTTTAAAATGAGATGCTACCCCGCATGGCCACCTAGGAGCCACTCATCCGACCGCCCATTATCTGAAGGTGGAACGGGGGAATGCGTGCTCCCGTGAGCCATGCAGCGCCCATTCATGACCACTCATGAAGCACTGCTGAGAAATCCAGTGTTCCTTGCGGGACAAACCAAAAAGGTGCATAGCAATCAGTGGCCACACATCCCCCGGTCCACCCATATGAACGGCAGCATCCAGCCACACCAGCAGCCTGGTCCACCACTCAGAGGCACTGTGAGTGGGGGAACACAGCCGTTGCAAGTCACAGGAACTGGCCGCTAGCGCTCGGGAGCCCAGATTCCCCAGTGCTCATGCCAGAACATGTCAACTTCAAGGCCAGCCCAGCACACTTCCCAATCCCCCATGACCTGTGGCAGGGGGAACGCATGGCAGCTGCATGGCCATGCTGGGAGCCGTCCGTTAGTATCGCTCCCCATGCACTCCACTGAGTGGGTGCTCTGCAGCAGAGCCACATTGCTCATTTAAAAACATCCTCAGTTCAGATTCAGAATCCATCAGTGCTGCTACTCAGACACCTAGGGCCACACAGGAGTCAGACCTGCCTACAGAGAGATCTGGTGGCTTGATTGATGCCAAGGATGACCAGATAGGCATGTGTGGAAATGACTCCTCGTCCACTCTGTGGTCAAAGATAACAAATAGAGTGGAGGGCCTATGAATTAGGTGGCCTAGAAAACCCTCCTAAAACCAGACTGAATCAAGGGGATGTTGAAAGGATTGCTGGTGAACTGCACTCTCTCTCCCTCCCTCCCTTTTCTCATGGTAAAGTACCTTCTCATGGACTTGGGGGCCCCTGTGTCATCCAGCTGTGGTGCTTGGTGAGACAGCGGGTAAGGCAGCTGCTCAGTCCTTTGGCTCTGTGCAGTTGTCACTAAGCTAGAAGGCCCTACGCCTTGTTACTGAGCTCCATCAACACCACTCCACAGTGAGTCACTACCATCTGTGATAATATGTAGAGGAATGATGGGATCCACCTATGAGCTCCTGGCTGGCCAGGCACAGAGCACTTCTGGAGTCACTTCCACAGAGGGAAGAGGTTTCATCTGAGGATTTGCTTATCACAACATGGCTGTGAAGGAGACCAACTACACTGCAAAATAGAGACACTGGGTGCATTTAGACAGACCAGGGATGTCCATTCCTGGGTCTGCTCTGGCGGCAGCAGGCTTACACGGAGACCACCACTGCCCGCAGTCCGCTTGCGCACGCCCACTTCCCTTTGCCATAGAGCTGTGGGTGGATCGGTGGCCGCTCTAGGCTGCCACCTGCAGCTCTGTGGCTGTTGCCAGGGCAATCTGCAGCTGGAAGCATAGCTGCGGCAGCTGGCTGTCCTTTAGACAGGTCGCTGCTCCGCCCCTGGCTGGTGCTCCAGGTTCAGGTAGCTGGCGCCGCTTGCGGTCCCCTGGGATATTCCAGAGCACTGCAAGTGAAGCTGGCCTGGAACAGGCACCATGTGCTCCACTCCTGCTCCGCCCCACCACAGGGTGGCCTGCCTCTACACTGGCGAGCCCCCCGGGGGTGGGGCAGAAAAGGAGTAGAGCAGGTGTCCTTCTGAAGGCACCCACTATGCACAAAAGAAGTAACAGGCCAAGGATGTGACCTGAGTCCTGAGCAGAGATTGAGAAGGAACTGGCAACACCTGCTAGGAGCAGAGAGGAGGAAGAAATTCCCAAACCAGAAAATAATTAAGGGGGAACTCCCCTCAGTTGGTATGCCGGTTCCTCCCCACTCTCCATCTCCTGTAACTCTTGCTGTTGAGAGACACACATAGCTAAGGGCTGCCACTTCTCAGGTTTAACCCAGAGTCTCTGTGTTTGGACCCAGACGAGTGGAGCCCTAATTGCTCTGACCCAGAAAAATCAGATTTCCTGGAGATGGCACCCTTGGAGAGGGTGGAGGAGCAGGGGCCAAGCCCCACTGGAGCACGTTCCCTGCTGTAGCTGCTTCCCCAGCCCATTCATGCCTTCTCCCTTTGTGGCGGTGGTGGCGGCAAGGAATTCTGCCACTGGTGTCTGGCTACCACTGGTGGTTCCTCCATGCTGCTGCCTGATTCGGGGGTGGAACCGATGGGCGTCTCAGTTGCCACAGCCGCTACTGCTGCAGAGGGTGGAGAGAGAAGTGCCCCGCACCACTCTCCTGCTTGGGAAAGGTCTGCATCTGGGAAGGCGCTGTGTCGTGAATTGGGCTCTGCTTCCCTACCTATGGCAGTGGAGCACAGCAACTGTCAGTCAGCGCTGGGGAACAGGGTAAAGAGGGTACCCTACCCTCATTCTGATGTAACCCTGCTCCTTGTAGAGCATCATGACATCACAATGTTCCGCAGAGGGCAGGGTTATACCAGAAAGGGGCGTGGTAATCTTTTTGCAATGCCCCCTTCAGGTTGCTACCAACAGAGAGGTAGCAACACTACACAATAGTACACTCTCCAATCCCAGCTTGACCCAATGCTTGAGCACCCCATTTCCATAGCCTCCCAGTTCTTATTTGCCCAGAAAGTAGTGGACTGGGACCAGGAACCTATGTCATTTGCAACAGCAGCATAGGGAAGCTGCGGCAGGCATGGGCTCATATCTCTGTTAGTGCCCCCGTCCCCTAAGAGCAAGGTAGCAGGATTTCCAGGATGGGGGTTGGGCTGACCTTGGTGGTGCAAGAACTCCCACTTCAGGCTTTCACCATTCTGAAGGGGGCCTAGCTTGGAGCCTCACTGCAAGCTACCAACACACACTCACAAACAGCCTGACCACTGCAAGGAAATTTTCAGAGGGGAGTTGGGGGGGGGGGGGAGTGGGGCCAGAACTCCCCCTCCTGCTCCCATACACTGAAGATTTCCTAGCAGCACTCAGACTGCTCACAAAGCGCCACCACAAAGTCTGGGGCGCAGGCACAGCTGAGCCCCCTTTGCTCCATGGTAGCTAGCTACAGCCACGATTTGCAAGGAAAAACAGAACACTCTGGCCAGCCTAGTATTTTTCAAGATGCAACTCTTTCAAGAGCTCTGGATGAATCTGCTCCTATTGCGAATGCAGAGCATAATCTGTATTAAACAGGTAGACCAAGAAAACCTGAATCTCTCTGCCTTTAGGGACCTGCTTCAAAATACAGAGGACTTACCTTTAAAATGTTTTCCATACTGTTTGATGTTGTGGAACCATCAGTGGAGTACTGAGAGCATTAGATGCCTGGGTGGCTTATTGATTTGTTCTAGTTTTATTAAATTGACTAAAGTTCATTCAGAAGCTTCCGTCTCCACACTGAAATACCCTATTCTCAATGCTGCCTTGAGAAGTGGGGAGGAGGAAGGGGACTTGAAAGTTGAAACATTTATCTAAAGAAACCTGTGATGTGAAAATGGACTTTACAAAATATATATTATTTATCACTAATATATTCTTCTGGGGCACAGAGGGTGAGATATTGCCAGCAACTGAAATTCTGGAAAAATTGATTTTTTTGTGCGTGAGATATTTCTAATGACAATATATATATATATATATATATGTGTGTGTGTGTGTGTATATATATATATATATATATATATGTGTGTGTATATATATATATATATATATATATGTGTGTGTGTGTGAAGAGAATACGAATGAAGTTACCCCAAGGGACCTTTTCTTTCATCAGGCAAGGAGGGTAGGGGGAGAAAGATTATACCAACAACATCCCTGTGTGACCCAGGGAGTTGAGAATTGTGTCCTTTGTAATCTACACCCACAGAGTAATGACAGACAAATTAAATGCCCAAGGTCACATGATGACCAGCTAAGACCTTTCTTCCCCTCCCAGCCCCTATGATTACACACCAATGGGGGGGGAAAAAAAGTTACATGGGAACCTTTAAGGGAAAATGAAAGGCAGGAAAACCGAGGCTGTTCAGCATTTCAGAGATGGTGCTCAGGACTGTAGGTACCACACTGTCTGAAGCAGCTGAACTGAAGTGGAGGTGATGGGGCATGGAGGGCTGATATCTACTTTATCATAAATATAAATAATCTTCCTGGCATAAATGGGTCTAAGTGGCAAATTAAGTAGGATTACAGTGATCAGAATCCAAGAAAAACTAGAAAAGGAATAAACATGAGACCGCTAAAACCAATGGCAGGGGGGGAGGGGCATAGTTCAAGTGGTAAGAGGCCATGCCTTGCATGTATAAGGCCCAAGGTTCAATCCCCAGCATCTCCACCTCAGGATCCCTGGTAACACACCTGGGGGAGGCCTCCGCTGGGGACCTAGAGGGATCCTAGGTAGCGTGCCAGGATGGCCTCTGCCAGAGACCCTGGAAGAGCTGGATTTGGGCCCAAATTTGAAACCCCTGCTGCCATGTCAGGTTGTGACAATACTGGGCTAAGATGGACCATTGCCAACACACCAAAAGGAGACAGGACACCAAGTGTTGGGTTTAAACGGCCACACTCTTTATTAAACCAAATTATGTTAATTGGAATTAGGTGAGGGAAATCACCTAGTGCAATGTGGGTCCAGTACTTGAACAACATCCCAACCTCAAACAAACGGGCATGGTTTCGATGCAACATCGATTACCACCCCTCAAACCAAACAACATCTCCCCCTCGTCATGGCACTTGCCGCATGCGAGGAGGACCAAGCTCCTAGCGGAGCTGAGTAAGGAGGAATGGGTCTGCAGGTGGGGGACCATAATCTCCCTACTGCCCTCGCTGACACACACACACCCCCAGGGCCTCCTCCCCACCGGTTGCCTTACCCCTGCATTTCCGATAGGTGTGGCATGCTTATCAAGCTCTAACCTATGATTTAACCCTCAGTACTGGACCCCTGCCTGAGTGGGACGAATATAAGCAGGCACAACACACCCATGATTCTAATAGTGGGGATAATCAACATACCAATTAGCAAGCACTGTGAGGAAGGTGAAAAAAATGGGAAACCTTAATAAAGGGTCAAATTAGGATTCCCACAAAAATTCTTTTCCAGCTCACATGGCAACCAACAAATGTCCACAGTGCTGCGCTCAGATGGGCTCCAGCCTTCAACTGAGGCTGGGCCTGTTCGTGCCGCAGAGATAGGCTCTGCCTCCTAGTTCTACCCATGTGGCCCAGCACAACCAATCACCACTGCCAGGGGCTGCCTAGCAACCCCGGTCGGGTTCTAGCCCAGTAGGTAGTTCTAGCCACACTTAGCAGCGTGGCCAGTTCACTGCCCAGTGGGTCTGCAACCCCTGCTGGCGCTTTGCAAACTCCTGTCGTGTCCTGCCTCCTCCTAGGCGGGCCAGCCGCTCCTCACTTTTGGGGAGACCGGAGGCAATTGGTCTGGCTTAGGCAGTTTAGTTTAGCTTAGTTTAGTTTAATGGCACTAAAGTAGGGGAGAGATCAAAACTAGCCCCTCTCCCTGTTACTTGTTGGTTTTCATGAATGGCACACAACAGAACCAGTCTACTTTCTCTTTCACATTAAAGTTAACCTATGCCACAAGTATGGTGCACGACACTGGTGTAGTAATATGATGCTACATTTTTCCTCAATGCATTCCAAGATTCCACATTGCCCCCGCCCCCATTTCTCTATAGATATCAATAACATAGGCACATGACATAATCCCTACATCTTCCCTAACCATACCCACCATCAATTCTAGTGTTGAGTTGAGGAGCCATGTTAATTTCTCAATGAGCGGAGTTTTAATTAAGAAAAGAGCCTTGAAAATACTTTCCCCCAAAATACTGCTTAAGAGCACAATGGATAAAACGTTTCAGTTCTCCCTTCCATTTGAGTCTGCATATATTTGACTTGAGAAGATGCCTTAGTGTCTTCATCTGATTATTTTTAAAGTCATTAATTCAAACTGTCTCTTTCCACCCGTCCTCCAATCCCCACCCAGTGAATCAGTAAATTGTAACAAGAGAAACTGGCTAAGCAAGTTTATAATTCAAACACCATCTTATGGACAAAGAACTCTTTGAAAATGGTTTCCATCCTCTTGCTCCTTGCAATGTAAAGGCAAGTTGTGTTTTGCTGTTCATGGAATACATCTGTCCTCTCAGCACTGCTGCATGTCAAGTACAGTATGAGAACAGGGAGTTGAGTGAAAGAAACAAATTCTCTCTGCTGAAGGTGTCCAGGTCAAGCTATTTCCTGCCAATTAACACAGAGATGCTGATAACATTTCTTCCAAGAAAGCAGCTCTAGATAAAGAAGAATTTCCTAAGAGCTGATAAATACCAAGTTATGGATACAACTCCACTTTCTACAATCTTGATTAGTGCAGTGGCAGTACTGAGAGAAGATGAATCCATAGTCAAAACTCTATGATTGAGAGAAACTCCCTTTTAAAAAAAAATCACAGTAAAAGGTTTCAGAAGCAAGATCTAAACTTATACTCAGTTTATCACCTCCTAATTCATGTATGTGTAATTAACTTGGAAGCCCTACATGCAAACTGCATTTGCACTTGCATAAGGCCAATTAGTTGCTTCATAAGGATGTTAAAGGTTAAATTCATTAATATTTACAGAATAGGTTGAGATCTCTACTATAGAAATGCCAAGAGCTACAAGACAGACTATGCTAATAAGGCTAAAAGCTAGCCAGGAATCTTTAGGCAAGAAGAAGGATATATCTGATCAACTTATTAGAAAGCAACACAATTTGTTGTTTTAGCACTCTTGAACTCCTGAGTGAAATGTGGAGGCTTGAGAATCAGAATATTTAGCGTATGTTCTTAGAATAAGCATGTTCAGCATTTACTATACTGAGAATATTCTCATTCTCCTTTCCTTTTCTGGGTCTTGTAGCTTCTTTGAGAAGGCTGGTGGGAAGAGGTGAAAGGTCACACTGAGCTGCCAGAAAAGAGGGTGAAAAATGGTGGTCCAAGCACAAGGGCACTAGCCACAAGTTCCATTATTTCCCTTTGTGATGGCAATACCTTCCCGTGGAAAGCCTGAATGTTGCAAATTAGTGCTCAGGCTTCTCTTTCTAATTATCTCTTCAGGTAGAACAGCAAGCCAGCTGTTGGGAAGAACAAAACGTTGCTCAGTGGTGTTAACACATTGGCCTCTGTCACAAATGGCTCTAGAATTTTTAAAAGATAGGATTTGATTTTAAGTTAGCACATAAAACTTTGCTCCCACCTTGCTTTCCTGAAGACATATTTAAAAACAAAAATCAAACCTCTGACTTGAGGATTCTAAAAAAGAGAGTGAAGGCTTCCAATTGGAGAGAAATTTCAGAAACAACATCTGGAAAGCCATTGCCGCAAAATTAGGCAAGTGTAAAAATGTAACATGCAAGCAGAGCTCAAACAGGGAATGGGCGCTGCAGAAACAAGTGAGAATAGTGCAAATCAGAGTTCCTCGTTCTGAAGCTGGGGAAGCTGGCTCTAGGGAAGCTTTGCATGAGGGAGGACTGGAGAATACAGACAGTGATAGGCAATCTATTCTCCCTACATACACACACAAATTGTGTGAGAAAGGGCAATTTAACTCACAGGGGAGCACTTAAACAACAGTCCAACTGAGAAGGGATTCTATTTACATGATGACTTACCTTCAAGGCCCTTGATGGTTTTGCTCCCCCCCAATCTTTTTGCCCTTGTTTCCTCCTACATTCCCACCCAGGAGCTTCACTTCTCCTCTGCCACCACCCTCACCTAGCGTTGCCACCGATGTATGTTTTTCCAGGCCACTTATGAAACGTACATGTTGCAGGGCCTGCATTGGTGTCATGGGCACCATGAATATACATAGGTGGCAACTCTACCCTCCCTGCTCCAAATCTCCTGCTTCCTGAACCATCTTCACCCCTTCTCCTATGCTGCCCCCTAAGCCTTGGAACTTTCTCCCTAAACACATTCATTCTACTCCCTCTCTCCCAATCTTCAAATCCCTCTTGAAAACCTACCTCTTCCTTCAAGCTTTCCCTAGCTTCTCATCCCCATAGACAGGTCACTGATGCTCCCTCTACTGTCCTTTCATTCCCTTCTCATCTCTAACTAAGCCAAGAATGCACAGCTCGCTTGTACGGCTGCCACCTTCAGTCATTTTCTACCTGACACTTCCAATTTGGCCAATGGGAGTGTCAGGTAAAAAACCACCACAGGGGGCAGCCCTCCACACCTGCTACTTTTACACTGGCATAGCTGGCATAGTTTGGGTTTATGGAAGCTCGGTCTTGTCCTGGTTTCAATTGGTATTGCCCACTGGCAATGCGGGGGAGGTGCTTGGGGCAGTGAGGGCAACCAGTTGTGAATTAGATCCTTGCCCATCCTGGCTGGTGAAAGCCAGCTGGGAGACATTGGGGCCGTTGCTAGCTGGGGTTGTCAACGCTTTGCTTTGGGAGGTAGGATGTCAGACGCTCTTAAAACTGCAATTGTCCAGCCCCTGCTTAAGAAGCCATCTTTGGGCACTAATTCCCCGGCCAGCTATCGGTCTGTCTCTAACCTTACCTGTTTAGGGAAGGTTATTGATCGGGTGGTTGCCCATCAGCTCCAGGCTCATCTCAATACCATTGGATTCCTGGACCCGTTTCAGTCAGGTTTTCATTCTGTGTATGGCACAGAAACTGCGCTTGTGGCTTTGGTTGATGACCTGTGCCTGGAGATTGACAGGGGAAATTCCACCCTGTTGATCTTGTTAGATATTTTGGTGACCTTTGATACAGTTGATCATGTGGTGTTGTTTTTGTTGACATGACTGCGAGATCTGGCGGGGGGGTGCGGGACTGCTCTTTAGTGGTTCTGCTCCTTCCTGCTGGGGAGGTCCCAGAGAGTGGTGATGGGCAATTGCTCATTGTCCTCTCGGGACCTCCCCTGTGGGGTCCCCTAGGGTTCTATTCTGTCTCCCCTCTTGTTCAACGTGTATATGAGGCCGCTGGTTGAGGTCATTCAGAGGTTTGGGCTCAAGTGCTATCAGTATGCTGATGACACTTAGCTCTACCTCTTTTTTTCATCCGACCCAGGCCCTGCAGTCTCTGCTTATCCAATGCCTGATGCCTGGCTGATGTTGGGGACTGGATGAGGATGAATTGATTGAAGCTAAATCCAGACAAGACTGAGGTGATGATGGTTGGCTGACTTTGTGACCTGGAGGGGATTGGGACTCCTGTTATTGACGGAGTCTGCTCCCCTCTGGTCAATCAGGTTTGCAGCTTCAGAGTGCTTCTCTGGACCACTTGCTGCACCTGGACTATTAGGTTGCAGCAGTGGCCAGGAGCACTTTTCATCAACCCCATCTGGTGAGGAAGCTGCGGTCTTTTCTTTCTGATTTGGATCTGGACACTGTCATCCATGCTTTCATCACCTCAAGGCTGGATTACTGCAATGGGCTCTATGTGGGGTTGCCCTTCATGAAAGTTTGGAAACTGTAGCTGGGGCAGAATGCAACGGCTTTTGGGGGCAATGTGCCTGCAGCACATTACACCCATACTACGAAGTCTACACTGGCTCCCTATAACTTTCCAGGCACAATTCAGGATACTGGTTTTTACCTTTAAAGCTCTAAACAGTCTGGACCCCTCATATCTGAAAGACCGCCTGTCTTTCCATGCCTCACTGTGGCCTCTGCGATCAGGGTACCTGCCCTGAGGACATCAGTACATCAACATATGTGCAACAGGTGCTGTGTGTTAGGGCCGAAACTCAATCCTCGGTTTTACTCAGAATTTACTGAGGCTAGCTCGATTTTACTGAGTGCCAAGGAATCAAGTAATGGTCACGATACTAAGGGGCAGGCATGGGAGGCAGGGGCAGCAAATTAAACTCACCGAGAGGACGTGACCCATGGAGTTGAAGTGGAGCCAGCTCAGCGCCTGCTGCTGTCACCAGTGAGGTTCCCCCAATGCTGCAATCCAGGTAAGGTCCCCCAGCACTGCACATCTACCGGCTACAGGTTGGGAGATTAGGTCACCATCTTTTCTCTAAGAGCATGCTGAGAAATGTAGTCCAGCATGCTCCAAGAAAGCTAGCGTTGTAATGCTCTCTGGGAGCATGCTGGACTATGTTTCCCAGTAATGCTTCCAGAGAAAAGATGGTGGCCCGATCTCCTAACCTGCAGCTGGTAGGGGTGTGCATATCATTTTCATTATTACAATAATGATAATGACAATTGTCGTTTTCATTATCATTATCGTTATTGCAATAACGAAAATGAAAATCGAGAGTAACAACGATAACAAAAACGACAATGTCGTTATCGTTGTCGTTATTATTAGTGACAGTTGCAGTTTTGTTTTGGATGGAAATGGAGAGGGGAGGAGGGAGCAGACATCTCGGAGCCCTAAAGAGGCTTGGACTCTTGAACTGTGCCTTGTGTTGGGAGGGGCGAGCAGCTCCACAGTATCTGGTGGATGCATCACTGGCCAATGAGCAGTGCAATCAGGCCCCAGCAGTCTCATGGCACTCTGTGATTGCTCAATGCCTGCTGCCTCCCAAAACCAATCAGGGGGCTGTGTGGGAGGGCACTGCAACCCTTTATAATAGGCGAGCCATGTGTTTGCTCTCTGTTCTGTAAGAGCTCTCTGCTTGTCAGATTGCGTTTACAAGAACTGGTGCTTGCACACAAAAAATCCTTCCTAGCCCTCATTGCATATTACAAATTCCTTTCCTTCCTCATATACCCTACCTTTTACCTTCTCCCTTTCTCTGCCCTGTACGTTATAGATAGATAGATAAAGATTAGATATAGATATATATACTATAGACATTTAGATTTAGATAGATATTAGTTGTGTACATATATAGAGAGATTAGATATTATATAGGTATTTAGGCTAGTCTATTTTATTATATTAGGATAGTAGGATTAGGTTAGGTTTTGTGTATATATAATAATTCATTACTTCTTTGTGGAATTTTGTGTACATTTACAATGAGAAAGAGAAGGCTTCCTAGTTCAGCCTCTGGGGCAGGTGGCCCTGGTAGAGGGTGAGGCCATGGGTGTGGGGGAGTTGGCAAGCCCACTACCATTTCTGCCACTGCTAGCTGCCCACCACCCAAGCTGAAGAGACCTGATTTTTTTCTCTCAAGACGGCAGGTTTTATCGGGGAACAGGCTGCTGCACAGATCTCAGGAGTGGCATATGTGGAAGGCAGGGAGCCCCAGCCTTCCACTAGTAGCGGTGGCACGGGAGGAGGGAGCCAAGGGCAAGGGGGGGGGGTTGTGCCGCAGCAGCACTACACTCCCCCTCCTGAAGCACCGGCAGCAGCTGGCACTGCCAGCAGTGATTTTTCACTGGGGGCAGCAGAAGATGTTGGTATGGGGAGCCCCAGCAATGATGATGATGTAGGTGCTGTTGCTGGGTGTGGTGCAGGGGCAACCACCTCTCCTGGGCAGACTCCTCACTCTGACACACACACCCCTACCAGGGATTTTGAGGATTTGGGGGAGGATGTATTTGAGGGCATCCTTCCCCACTTTGGCAGCAGCAGCAGCCCAGATTCAGCAATTAGCAGCAGTGCATCCTCTCCCCCCATGCTGCAAGGTGGAAGCAGCAGCAGCTTCAGCATGGATGGTGCCATGGAGCTGGGCAGCAATGAGGAGAGCGAGGAGAAGGTGGAGGAGACTCCTGGTCATGATGATGATCCTATTGTGGTCCCATTGGGGACAAAGGCAGTGGCCCCCAGGGTTCAGGGCACCCTAGGGGGCCTGTATGAGATCACTTCAAGGAAGCGATTCCAGGTAACAGCAGCCGGGTGGCCTGCCTTCACTGTGGGAAGGTAGTAGTGTGCCGTGGGAATAAGAGGGGGAATCTCAGTAACAATGACATGAATTCCCACATGAGAACCTGGCATAGGGCTTTGCTGCTGCAAGAGACATTAGAGAGTGTGGACAGGAGTGGGTTCGCTGCTGCAACAAGCACAAGCAGCAGCAGACCTTCCCCCTCTGCTCATGGCAAGAGGAAGGAGGGACAGCAGCAGCAGGTCCCATCTCGAACTCCCCATCAGCAGCAGCAGCATCAGGTCACAATGGAGGATCTGGGGTTTGGGCAGTTGGGGCGTGGCAGAGTGTATCATCCAGTGGCAATCAAGATCACCAGGCGGGTGGGGGTGATGATTGCCCTGGATGACCAGCCATTCAGCATTGTGGAGGACCAGGGATTCCACCGGCTGCTGGCACTGTTGGCACCCCAGTACCAGCTTCCCTCACGCACCACCTTCAGCAGGCAGGTGATGCCCTCCCTGTACCAGGCAGCCAGGGAGCGGGTGAGGGAGCAACTGGCCAGGGTAGCTGGCACAGTTCTGCATTTCACCACAGACATTTGGAGCAGCCAAAATGCACAACATGCCTACCCGGCCCTGACTGCTCACTGGTGGCAGCTGCAGGTGGCAGTAGGGGCGAGGGGGCAGAGTACAGGTGGGCCCTGCTTCATGCCCAGGTGTTTGACAAGATACACACTGCCGTCAACGTAAGGGGAGCCTTGGACACCATGGTGGAGGGGTGGCTAAGGGAGGAAGCCCCATTCACCAGGGGGTTCATGGTAACGGATAATGCTGCGAACATGAAGAAAGTAGTGCTGGAGGGTGGGTTCCAGCACATCCCCTGTGCTGCCCACACCCTTCACCTGGTGATGAGGGATGCCCTGGGCCTGGGGGAGAAGGCAGCAGAGTGCAGCAGCAGCCCCTTTACCCTGTAAATCGAGAAGGGCAGGAAGATTACAGGGTACTTTAACAAGAGCGTAAAGAATGGTCACCTCTTGAAGGAGAAGCAGGTGGAGCTGGGGGCGCAGGAGCACTGCCTTGTGCAGGATGTCAGCACCGGGTGGAACTCCACCTATAGCATGATGCAGCATCTGGTGGAGCAGAGGCAGGTCCTGCACAAGGTAGCCTCAGAGGAGGAGATTGGGGTGGACAGGCTACTCGGGTGGGATGACTGGACAATGATGGCTCAGGCTGTGCACGTCCTTAAGCCCTTTAAGGATGTGACAGAGAGCCTGAGTGCGGCGACGGCCACCCTGAGCCAGGTAACCCCCCTGGCCCGAAGTCTCATCAGAAGGATGGAAGGCTTCATGAGAGACCAAGGTGGGGTGTGTGTGGGTGGAGCGGCAGCTTGTACCAGAGGTGGTGGCCCTGGTACAAAAGTTGAAAGAGGGGCTGAGCAGGCGTTTTGACCCTCTTATTCACAGGTAGGTATACATACCATGCTGGACCCCAGGGTGAAGGTGAGTGTGGCAACTCGCATGGCAGACTTCCTCAGGTGAACCCTGAGGAAGCATGCTCTGGTGGACAGGGTGCGGGCAGTCAAGAGGGACATACAGTGGCAGCAGCAGGACAACCAGGAGGGGCAAAGCAGCAGCAGTAGGAGGGCAGAGATGCAAAGCACTCCCAGGAGCAGCAGGAGCAGCAGCTCCTTGGCCATCAGCCACCCTGAGTGGACCACCGCAGGACAGGCAGCGTGGACACATGGGCAGCATGGACACATGCAGTTAGGGAGGTGGTTGACAGCAGCAACAGGCAGAGGGAGCAGGAGCCTGACACTGCGGAGCGGGCAGTGGCAAAATATCTGAAGGAGCCAGTAGTGGATTTCAGCAGCGATCCCCTTCTGTACTGGGCAGAGAAGGGGGAAATATGGCACCAAGGGAAAATATGGTACCAGGGTGGCACAGGAACTAGTGTCCTGCCCACCAACCAGCGTGCCCAGAGAATGGGTGTTTTCAG
>QEPC01014520.1:1855-15193 GCA_003113815.1 Sphenodon punctatus
TGTTAACCCTGGGAGCTCCTGGGTTGTGCCAGGGTTTTGCCACTGTTTCCCTTTTAAGCTTGAAGTGCATTTTAGACTGGGTTTTCTTCCATCTGATGTTAACCCTGGGAACTCCTGGCTGCTGGGTTATGCCCTGGCTCCGCCTACCATTGCCCTGGCTCCACCTACCATTGCCCTGGCTCCACCTACTGTTGCCCTGGCTCCGCCCACCAGCTCACCAGCCCGCTGGTGGCGAAGCCAGCCTAACTTCCCCTCCAAACTAAAAAGCCACCAGCCACCCTTGTCCTGAACATCTGGAGGGCTGCATTAAAATGGCTGACCCACCTAGGACTGAGGCAGAGCAGAGGCATGGGTGCTGTCCCTCATAGATAAGTTTTATTTACATTTTCAAATTGTGATGACCTAAGGATTATCAAGGATTACTAGAAACCAGCATGGATTTTTCAAGAATAAGTCATGCCAGACTAATTTTATATCCCTTTTTGATCAAGTTACTAGTTTAGTGGATCATGGGAATGCCATAGACATAATATGACTTGATTTCAGCAAAGTATTTGACAAAGTCCCCCTGATATCCTTGTTGACAAGCTGGTAAAATGTGGGCTAGATGATAACACCACTAGGTGGATTTACAGATGGTTAAAGAACCATACTCAAAGAGTGCTCATCAATGGCTTCTCATCAATCTAGAGGGAGGTATTGAGCGGGGTGCCACCGGACTCTGTCCTGAACCCAGTATTGCTCAAAATCTTTGTTAATGACTTAGATGAGGGAGTAGAGGGAATGCTTATTAAATCTGCAGAAGAACAAAAACTGAGAGGGATAACTAACACCTTAGAAGACAGAAATAAAATTAAAAATGGTCTTGATAAATTAGAAAACTAGGTTGAAACTAACAAAATCCAATTTTAGGCTGCATTAACAGAAGCATTGTTTCCAAGTCATGAGAAGTAATAGTTCCGCTCTATTCTGAACTGGTCAGACCTCATATGGAGTACTGTGTCCAGTTCTGGGCACCACAGTTTAAGAAGGACATCGACAAATTGGAAAGGGTTCAGAGGAGGGTCACAAAGATGGTTGGGGATCTGGAAACCAAGTCCTGTGAGGAAAGGTTGAAGGAGCTGGGTATGCTTAGCCTAAAAAAAGAAGACTAAGAGGAGACATGATAGGGTCTTCCATTACCTTGAAGGGCTGTCACAGAGAGGGTGAAAAAGACTTGCTCGCTCTTGCTCCTGAAGGCAAGACTAGAAATAATGGGCTAAATTACAACAAAGCAGATTTTGGTTAAACGTTAGGAAGAACTTTGTAATGGTAAGAGCAGGGGATGCTATAGCTGTCGATTTCCTGCATTGAGCAGAGGGTTGGACTATATGACTTCTGAGGTCACTTTTAAATTTTTGCTTCTATTATTCTATTATTCTACAGGGAGCAAATAAGTCCAGTGCTAAAGTAGAAGAAAAAACAATGAGGCATCAGCTAAGTATTCTTTATCAGGAAGCATTTTCTTTCCAAGAGTTGCAAAATGATATAACTCGCATCATTTGCGTTACTGCTTCCCTCCAAACTTCCCAAGTGTATATTCACGTATCCTTGCTGTGCAGTCTTTTCCCACCAATTACAGGACAATTTTTTTGTGGGTTGAAACAAAGAGTTCTCTTTTGACTTCATTTCCTGAATACCAGGAGTGTACATAAGGCTACCCTTCAGAGGCTGTTTTAATTAGGTAGTCTCCTAGGCTGTTTTTAAATGGGACACACCCAAGCAGGTCCACCCATACACACCCACCCAGCACGTGTTTGAAGGCAGCATGGGTGGGTGTGCATTCCCATGACCCATGCAGCAACCACTCATGCCCACAAATGGAACTTTGAGGGGAAATCTGGGATGCACTGTGTGGGGGCAGGAGTGGGTCATGCATGGGTAGGGGCACACCCCAGAGTCACCCCCAACCATGCCCATTTAAAAATGGCCCTAGTGGAGAGCCCCTTGTAGCACAGCAATGTTACCTTGGCTGAGTGGGTGCTCACTTGTGTTCTTTGATGACACATTGGGTGTTTTTAGATGCAAAGGTGTTGGGTGCTTAAGACATTTGTCACATGACTGTGCGTTGTGTTTAAGCACCATCACTATTTTGGCCACCGGTCTGCCTCCTGTTAACCTCCCATTAACTCAATGTTGGTTTTATGGATGTCACGGGTGCAACAATTTTGTGTTTTCCCTCTCTCCATAGCTAACATTATGTCTAAAGACATTGGATGGTATGTCCACAACCATTTCTGGTCTGTGTGCCCCCAAATCCTCCACTCTGTGCTGCTGCCAAACAGCTTGTTCCTTGCTGCATGTCACTAACAGTTCATTTCTTGATACACACTGTCTTTGTGCTCTCACAAAGCACCGGGGGGTGGGGGCAGTGAGGAGTGAAGAATGAGCTGTTTAGCTGCAACACAGAGCAGAGAATTTGGGGCAGATGCAATCGCTCTCCCATATGGATGACAACTCCCATAATTCCATGGGAGTTCTTCTGCAAGGAGAGTTTCTGGCTCAAGGGGCATGAAGGACCCTGATTAGCCCCGGGACATGGAAAGGCAGTCATTGTATCTAAGTACTGCAATGCATGATAATGTGTATGGGGAAACATATGTGGCTATACAATGGTGTCAACACACATTCAGCAATCCCTTTCCGTTGCATCTAAAGGCACCCATTACCATTTGAATGCTTCTGTTCTGGAAGAGAAAAGAATCAAGGGACTCCCTCTTTATACAAATACACAACAGAGACTGCTTTAAAAATGCCCACATCTTCACAAAGGTCATTAATTTCCAAAGGGTAGAATTCAATAATTGTATGACACCCCTTTCACTGGTTACTAATATATTTGCTAGTCCTAATGCAGTAATTAACAATGCTCAAAGGAACACTAATTGTGTTCTCAAAGTCCGGGACATGGTTCTTCAGTAGACATCTGAATGGTAAATTGAATGGCTTTTTGAATTGTAATCTGGAAAGTAAATGAATAGACGTTTGAACAGAAGGGTAAATGGTAAAATGAACTGAAATTTCAATGTAATTTGATGGTATGTTAAGTGGTTGATAGTCACACTAAAATGAAAGGCAAACTGAATGGCCTTCATAAGACTAAGTTGTGAAATATTGCCTACATTACAATATGGCAGTAGAATTAAAGTTTTAAAGACTATCTAATTTAAACAATTATCTATGCTAAATTATATTGTCTGTCACTCACCATATAAAACCCAAATAGAAAGTAACCATATTTGAAAACATTGGTATCCAATTAGTTAAATCGCTACAATGTATTATATATTTTGAATCGTTTTGTGATTTTAACAGATTTGTTTGGGTGTCAGCCTCCTCATATGCCACGTGCAGGGGAGATTGTCCTGATTAGAGCTGAAACGAGTATACCTGTTGAATACACACTGCTTGATTTGCCATTTGCGGGTTGAGTAATAAGCATTACACTCATAGGATCTAACGAGTGCCTGTTTTAAATTTAATATAGAGTCTGTGTAAATAAACGCCCACTAAATTTATAAACCAGCTGTTAGAAAGGGGCTTGGACATGCAGAGGGCAGTATGGAACCTAGGACCCTTGGCACAGCTGTCCCAAAGCAGATCAGCTGGGCCACACCAGAAAGGCCCTTTCAAGTCACTAACTAACTGTAAACTGTTTATATGACCAATATACAGTGCCCATACTCACGACCAAAGTAGATAGGTACAGCTAGTAGTTGCTGTGGTACCTGGGGTTTCTACTAACACAAAGCCGGTAAAACAGGTGCAGCACTGATGTCTCTACATATGTCTCTGCTTCCTCTCTCCCTCCCTACAAATTAGTAGTGATGTGTGAACACAGTTCGGAAGTTCAGAGTTTGGCCCGAACTTGGTCCATTCAGACGACCGAATCCAAATCCGAATCCAAACCCGAACCTAAACCTGAACCCAAACCTGAACCCGAACCCGAACCCGAACCGACCGAACCAACCCTGATACTGAACTCTGAAATGACCGAAAAGTTTGGTCGGTTCAGATCGAGTTCAGATGAGTTTAGCCAGGAGAAAAACAAAAAACAGTAAAACACCAGTAAAACACGACCCCTGCTTGACACAGGGAGGGTGGGGAGGTCAGCAGAGGAGCAAAATTCCAGGCACCAGGTGTGGAGAGGCTTGGAGTAGCAGCCACCCTTCTCAATCACCATCCCTTTTCTCCACAGACCACTGGCTTCACAGGCTGCGATTGGCCACGAGTTAGGCTGCATGGAGCCAATGGGGCTTGCGGTGAGGCGGGCACAGCAAGTAACAAAACTCATTGCCCTCCCCCCCTCCCAACACCTTCTGAGCTAGTCACTGTTTCTGACAGCAGGCGTTTTCAGAAGGCTCCCTCTCCCAGCAGTTTGTGTACCTCCCAGATCCCCAGTTCATTGCCATCCTCCTCCTATTTCACCCATCCAACCCATTTACCTCCATATTATCATTTATTTAGATTATATTAAGTAGATTTAGGCATTATTTTTATTTTTTACTCCTCCCTGTGTTCTTCCTTCCCCCTCCATTGAATCATTTCCCTCTCCCTCTATATATTCCTCCATCCCTGATTCCCTTCCTCTGTTTTTGGATTTATTTAGAGTAGGATTATTAGATTGATTTAGGTTTCAGTTCAGTTTTGTACCCCTACCTGTGTTCTTTGTGTTTCCCCCCATCCCTGTGTAATATTGAATAGATAGATAGATAGATAGATAGATAGATAGATGTAGGAGAGTTAGCTTAGTTATATAGAGAGAGATTGTTAGCGTGTAGTTAGTTATTCAGTTTTGATATTTTAGAGTCTGTTTGTAGGACTAGGCCTTTAGATATATTTAATTCCATAGATTTTAGAATAATATTGCTGTCTGTAAAATGGGCAATGGGGCACGTGGCAGAGGTGGTAGGGGTAGGGGTCATGTCAGCAGAGTGTCAGCAGGCAGCAGCAGCAGCCAGAGCCCATCACCATGCCCTAAGCTTTGCAGGTATGATTTTGGGAGACAGGGTTCAGAGGCTCCCAGCAGCAGTGGCACTACTCTGGGGGTGGTTCAGCGGTGCCTCCTGCCAGCATCCTCCAGTACCACGCAGGGCAGTGGAAGGTCTGCAGGACATGAGATTGCAGCTGTCTCTGCTGCTGAAGGAGCAGGTGCTGCTTCCACTGTTCCTCCAGGTCCACCAATGTCCCCTATTCTTGAGGTGATCCCCAGCAGTCCAGGGCTGGTGGATCCCACCCTGGCTGCTAGGGTCAGGGTCTGATCCCAGGGCAATGGCAGCAGGGAGAGGAGTAGCAGCAGCAGCAGCAGTAGCACCATTGGGAGCACAGGGAGGAGAGTGGCAGTAGCATGGTGGGCAGTCAAGCCTCAGGGTTCGAATACTCCCCTTTATGGGACATCACAGTGATTGAGGACAGTGAGGCAGAAGAAGACGTCTTCCCGCAGAGGAAATGTCCGGAGCTGAGGCGATGCCTGTCCCTCCTCCCAGAGCTGTGTCGCACTGTGTCGCAACCAGGTTCTGCCCCTCCCAGCACCGCTGGCAGCAGCAGTGAATCACACGGGGCGGGCCAGAAGGCAGGAGGGGAGGGAAATCCTCTGTCTGGGCACATTTCAAGGTGGTGCAGGCGGATGATCCCAGGGAAGTGCAGTGCACTGTGTGCAATAAGCTGGTGAAGCGGGGCAGGTGCTCACCAACCTTGGGACAAGTGCCATGGCGAGGCACCTGAAATCATGCCACAGTGCTCTGCTGCTAAGCGGGAAGGCGGGGAAGTGAATGTCAGTGGGTTCCCAACTACAGCAGCCAGCCGCCCGCCTTTTTCAGTGGGCAAGCGTCCTGCACCAACTGCTGCCTCTAGCAGCAGGAGAAATAGTCCTGCTAGGGGGGAAGAACAGCAGCAGGAGTCTCACCATCAGCGTTAGCCCACCATGGAGGAGCTGGGGTGGGGGCAGCTTCCAAAGCCATCTGCAGCTGGAAGGCAGCGTGGCTTTCAAGCAAAAGCCAGGCACCTGTTGGCTGAAATGATTGCTCTGGATGGGCATCCCTTCTCCATTTTAGAGAACATGGACTTCAAGCGGATGATTGGGTTCCTGGTCCCCCAGTTTAAGCTTCCGTCCCGCACCGCCCTGAGTTGAAATGTGGTGCCAGACCTGTACAGGGCTTTGAAGGAGTGGGTGAGGGAGCAGCTGGAAGGAGCTGGGGGTGCCACTGTCCATTTCGCCACCAACCTCTAATCCACCAGGAATGCCCAGCATGCCTACTTTGCAGTGACGGCGCACTGGTGGCAGGACCTGGAGGCAGCTTTGGGGAGCGGCAGGAGGGGTCCCAAAGCAGGGTATAGGTGGACCCTGCTTCAGGCACAAGTAATGGATAACCTCCACACCACTTGGAACATCGAGGCAGCCCTGACCAGCATGGTGAGGGAGTGGATCACACGAGGTGCGCCCTTCACCAAGGGGTGTGTGGTGACAGACAACGCGCCTAATATACTGAAGGCAGTCTGTGATGGGGGTTTCACCAGCATCCCTTACACACCCTTCACCTGGTGGTCAGGGACGCTCTGGGCTTGGGGGAGAAGGGGATTGGGACAGGCACCCTTAGCTCCATGATCGAGCGGGAGAGGAAGCTAGCAGGGTTCTTTAACCAGAGCGTGAATGGCAGCGAGCTCCTCCAGGAGAAGCAGGCCGAGCGAGGCTTCCCCGTGCACCAGCTCGTGCAGGATGTCTCCACACGGTGGAATTCCACCTTCCCGATGCTCGAGTTGCTTCTTGAGCAGAAAGCCACCCTGCAGCATGTTTAACTGGTGATGGACAGTGGGGTACCTCAGGGGTACGATGGGGTGGAATGGGAGATCCTGTCTTACATGGTCTTTATGTTGAGACCGTTCCTGGCCATGACGGAGACCATAAGTAGCTCCACCACCACCCTCAGCCAGGTGACCCCTCTGGTACAGAGTCTCCACAGAGGTGGGACGAGTTTCTCGGGGGGCAGCATTGTGGCCCTCAGGGCAGGAAGATGTCTAATTAGGCGCTTGACCTGACACGGAAGCTGAAGGCAGGGCTGAGGGCACGTTTTGATGAGCTCCTGAAGTGGAAGGCTAAAAATTAAATAAGTTTATTGTATGTAACCAAATTGGTTATCACAATTCAAGTTCAAATTCAAATAACTCATAAGCATAAAACAAAATAATAAGTAAAACCAACAGCAAAATATTAAAACTAAACAAGATATAACAATGTTAAAATAATCTGGCATGCTCTTCCTTAGGATTCCCCTAAATTACTTTAACCAGAAGAAAAGCTAGGAACCCCGCACAGAGTAATACCATACTACCGCCAAGTAAGTCTTTAAAGCTTACTACATAGTATGTCAGATCAAATTTAAGTTACGAACGGCGGTGCCAAGATCAACCCAAAAGCCCGCCAAATGGGAAATTTGAACTAAAACTGCAAACTTTATGAACAGTTATTACAATTATTACACCAGCCTGGTACAGACAATTAGTCTAGTGAGACACAGAATTCAGAACACTGAACAGATCATTACTTTTATTTTGGATCAAAACAACATGGCCCAAGAAGGCACCAACCTTCTCAGTAATGGCCATGGAATGATCCCTCAGAAGGAGACTAACATAGAATTGGGGTAAATGACCCGGGAAGGGAGCCAACAAGGGAGCCAGAATTCTCTCACTGATCTCGTCATAGAGGGGGCATCGGAATATAATATGCTCCAAAGAATCAGGCTGATTGAGGTGACAATGACATAGGCGGTCAGCAAGCGGAGTTCCACGGTATCTTCCCTTTGTATATGCGGAGGGAAAGGCATTGAATCTGGCTAAAAGGAACAGCCTTCTTTCCCTGGGCAATAAATTGCCCCCTAAATAGGGTATAGGTGTCCAAGCCTCATTCACCAGTAACCCATACAACCCCAGGGCTCTACTAGAGCCGATTCCAGCTACCATCTCCTGCCGAATGGTATCCAGGAGTCTAGAGGTCATGAGCTTCCTTACACCCTTATAGCCCAGTGGAGTCAATGAGGTCAGGTCGAAGTCCAAACGCTTGATTTCATTTCCTACCTTCACCACTCAACTGTTAGATGTCTTATCTCACCATGATAATTGCACCCATGGGGCCGCCCCATTGAAAAGAAGGCAGAGCCAGTATGAAAAGGCCCTAATCCAGACTCTTCCCTTAAGCGGGAGAAGACCACACTCCAGACACAGCGTCAAGTTGGGGGACCCAGGCGGGGCAGCCAGCAATGCCCGTAAATACCTGATTTGGAGATGCTCCAGGCCTGGAAATTTATCCAGGGCCCAAAACTGTGCCCCAATACAACAGTTGGGGGATGGATTTATGAACATAAATCTTAATAGCTGGTACAATAAATTGACAACCCCCCTAGATCTAAAAAAGGATAGCAATGATTTATGAAGCTGTTTAGCTTTAGCTAGGGCTGCTTGTGCCTGAACCGTCCATAAGCCATTCGATTTAAAGAAAATACCCAAGTACCTGTAGACCCACACCTGTGCAATAGCCTTGCCATTCAGTAACCACCTATTAACTAATTTATTTCTGGAAAATACCACCACTTTCGATTTTTCATAGTTAATTTCTATCAAGCTTTTACTACAGTAATGCCCAAAGTGTACAAAAAAAGTCACCTCAAACCAACCTGGGTGCGAGACAAAAGAGCCGTATCATCTGCATACAACATACAAGGAATGACCACATCCCCCAACCGGGGAGCATGATGGTCTATGGCCAACAACTCTGCAAAAAGATCATTAAGGTATATATTAAACAAAGTAGGGGCTAAGATGCACCCCTGTTTCACTCCCCTCTGGACCGGGATCATACCCGACATCCTCCCTTGCTTATAGAGTCTCACAGACATCAAGCTGTCTCTATAAAGACTACACAATAGGTACAGTAATCTCTGCTCGACCCCTANCATGGTGAGGGAGTGGATCACACGAGGTGCGCCCTTCACCAAGGGGTGTGTGGTGACAGACAACGCGCCTAATATACTGAAGGCAGTCTGTGATGGGGGTTTCACCAGCATCCCTTACACACCCTTCACCTGGTGGTCAGGGACGCTCTGGGCTTGGGGGAGAAGGGGATTGGGACAGGCACCCTTAGCTCCATGATCGAGCGGGAGAGGAAGCTAGCAGGGTTCTTTAACCAGAGCGTGAATGGCAGCGAGCTCCTCCAGGAGAAGCAGGCCGAGCGAGGCTTCCCCGTGCACCAGCTCGTGCAGGATGTCTCCACACGGTGGAATTCCACCTTCCCGATGCTCGAGTTGCTTCTTGAGCAGAAAGCCACCCTGCAGCATGTTTAACTGGTGATGGACAGTGGGGTACCTCAGGGGTACGATGGGGTGGAATGGGAGATCCTGTCTTACATGGTCTTTATGTTGAGACCGTTCCTGGCCATGACGGAGACCATAAGTAGCTCCACCACCACCCTCAGCCAGGTGACCCCTCTGGTACAGAGTCTCCACAGAGGTGGGACGAGTTTCTCGGGGGGCAGCATTGTGGCCCTCAGGGCAGGAAGATGTCTAATTAGGCGCTTGACCTGACACGGAAGCTGAAGGCAGGGCTGAGGGCACGTTTTGATGAGCTCCTGAAGTGGAAGGCTAAAAATTAAATAAGTTTATTGTATGTAACCAAATTGGTTATCACAATTCAAGTTCAAATTCAAATAACTCATAAGCATAAAACAAAATAATAAGTAAAACCAACAGCAAAATATTAAAACTAAACAAGATATAACAATGTTAAAATAATCTGGCATGCTCTTCCTTAGGATTCCCCTAAATTACTTTAACCAGAAGAAAAGCTAGGAACCCCGCACAGAGTAATACCATACTACCGCCAAGTAAGTCTTTAAAGCTTACTACATAGTATGTCAGATCAAATTTAAGTTACGAACGGCGGTGCCAAGATCAACCCAAAAGCCCGCCAAATGGGAAATTTGAACTAAAACTGCAAACTTTATGAACAGTTATTACAATTATTACACCAGCCTGGTACAGAAAATTAGTCTAGTGAGACACAGAATTCAGAACACTGAACAGATCATTACTTTTATTTTGGATCAAAACAACATGGCCCAAGAAGGCACCAACCTTCTCAGTAATGGCCATGGAATGATCCCTCAGAAGGAGACTAACATAGAATTGGGGTAAATGACCCGGGAAGGGAGCCAACAAGGGAGCCAGAATTCTCTCACTGATCTCGTCATAGAGGGGGCATCGGAATAAAATATGCTCCAAAGAATCAGGCTGATTGAGGTGACAATGACATAGGCGGTCAGCAAGCGGAGTTCCACGGTATCTTCCCTTTGTATATGCGGAGGGAAAGGCATTGAATCTGGCTAAAAGGAACAGCCTTCTTTCCCTGGGCAATAAATTGCCCCCTAAATAGGGTATAGGTGTCCAAGCCTCATTCACCAGTAACCCATACAACCCCAGGGCTCTACTAGAGCCGATTCCAGCTACCATCTCCTGCCGAATGGTATCCAGGAGTCTAGAGGTCATGAGCTTCCTTACACCCTTATAGCCCAGTGGAGTCAATGAGGTCAGGTCGAAGTCCAAACGCTTGATTTCATTTCCTACCTTCACCACCCAACTGTTAGATGTCTTATCTCACCATGATAATTGCACCCATGGGGCCGCCCCATTGAAAAGAAGGCAGAGCCAGTATGAAAAGGCCCTAATCCAGACTCTTCCCTTAAGCGGGAGAAGACCACACTCCAGACACAGCGTCAAGTTGGGGGACCCAGGCGGGGCAGCCAGCAATGCCCGTAAATACCTGATTTGGAGATGCTCCAGGCCTGGAAATTTATCCAGGGCCCAAAACTGTGCCCCAATACAACAGTTGGGGGATGGATTTATGAACATAAATCTTAATAGCTGGTACAATAAATTGACAACCCCCCTAGATCTAAAAAAGGATAGCAATGATTTATGAAGCTGTTTAGCTTTGGCTAGGGCTGCTTGTGCCTGAACCGTCCATAAGCCATTCGATTTAAAGAAAATACCCAAGTACCTGTAGACCCACACCTGTGCAATAGCCTTGCCATTCAGTAACCACCTATTAACTAATTTATTTCTGGAAAATACCACCACTTTCGATTTTTCATAGTTAATTTCTATCAAGCTTTTACTACAGTAATGCCCAAAGTGTACAAAAAAAGTCACCTCAAACCAACCTGGGTGCGAGACAAAAGAGCCGTATCATCTGCATACAACATACAAGGAATGACCACATCCCCCAACCGGGGAGCATGATGGTCTATGGCCAACAACTCTGCAAAAAGATCATTAAGGTATATATTAAACAAAGTAGGGGCTAAGATGCACCCCTGTTTCACTCCCCTCTGGACCGGGATCATACCCGACATCCTCCCTTGCTTATAGAGTCTCACAGACATCAAGCTGTCTCTATAAAGACTACACAATAGGTACAGTAATCTCTGCTCGACCCCTAGTGCCTCTAACTTAGCCCAGAGTCGATCCCTAGGGACCATATCAAAATCCGCCTTCAAATCAATGAAGGCGACATACAATGACAAAGGCAGCTGGGAAAACTTCTGAATAAGGTGCATAAGGAGAAAACAATGATCATATGTAGATCTACCTTCCCAGAACCCTGCCTGAGCATCTGACAAAATATCTTGCTCTTTGAGACAAATCATCAATCTCCCAAGCAAATATTTTGCATAAAGTTTGGTAATGATACTCAACAGGCTTATAGACCTGTAATTACCTGGAAGCTCTGGGTTCCCCTTCTTATAAATAGGTACCACCACCGCCCACCCCCAGTCGGTGGGAATTTCCCCGGATGAATTAATCCCAGAGAAGAGGGCTGCAAGAACCGGGGTCCACCATTCAAACTCAACTTTTAGAAGCTCCCCTGGAATGAAATCAATTCCGGGGGCTTTACCCACCTTTAAACCAGCCAGAAGTTCTAACACATCCTCACAAGACACAGGGTCCCATTCCAGCCTCAGAGTGGCCACAGTCAAAACTACCTCAACCCCCCTCGGGAACTGTGTCCAGTTTGAGGAAGTGGTCCAACCAAGCCTTCCCCAAAACTGCAGAGGCACTTGCCGGAGACCTAACTTGCCCTATACCCCTGACCAACTTCCAAAAGGTTAGTGGATTGGGGTCCTTAGCGGCCCTGTCAAGAACTGTCCAAGCCGCAAGGTTAGATTTCCTTCTTTTCTCACTAAGGAGAGTTCTATACTCTCTTGTCCTTGCCAATAATTCCTTTAAGTGGGCCATCCCGTAATGCCTCCTTAATCTTTTATATGACCGCCGCAGTTTGGCCCATGCCGAACGGCACTCTTTATCAAACCAATCCAAAGCCGGGCCAGAGACCTGCCCATCCTGCTTCAAGGTCTCACTGCCAGCTGACAAAGTGGGTTGTAGCCACTCCACTAATTCCTGATAAACCCCCAATTGCTCCCAGGAAGAAGTAGATTCTATACTTCTCTGGGAGGAATATGTCCTGACAACAATGATGGAGCCCAGGGTCCAGAGCAGCATGGCATGCCAGACAGCACTCTATGGCCTTCAGAAGGGTGTGCTGGTGGACAGGGTCCAGGAGGCAGAACGGGCTATGCAGTAGGATGCCCCTAGGGATGGTGGGAGTGGAGCAGCCACCCTTTTCAGCCAGGTGGGTCTATCCCTGCCCTCAGCCCTAGCGGTAGCAGCAACAGCAGCAGCACCCCTATGGCAGCAGCAGCAGAAGCAACTTTGCCTACATGCAGGCTACTTTGGGGAGCATGGCACCATGCACAATAGGGCAAGCAGCATGGCTGAGGGCAGTGGTGGAGGTGGTGCCCAAGCAAAGCTACCAGAGGGAGTATGATGGCGCCTCAGCAGCCATGGAGATCTACCTGGAGGAGGAGTCATGCATCGATCCCAGCAGTGATCCCTTGGCCTACTGGGGTGGCAAGGCCAACATGTGGCCGGCCTTGTTGAAAGTTGCCAAGGATATACTGTCCTGCCCACCAACGAGTGTCCTCAGTGACCGGGTGTTCTCTATGGCGGGGGACATTTGCTCCCCACATCACCTGAGACTGGCGGACAAGTTGGTGGAGCAGTTGTTGTTCACTAAGGTGATCCTTCCGCTGCTGGGATTCCCTGAGTTGCCCCTGGACAAGGATTGATGGTGCAGTGCCATGGGCACTCTTGGAATGGGGCTCCTCCTCCTCAATCTGGGCTAGGGATGCTGCTGCTGTGCTGCTGAGGTGCTGTCCCTCCCTCCAAATTCCCAGCGCCCGCCCTCTCTCCC
>QEPC01014520.1:25206-37709 GCA_003113815.1 Sphenodon punctatus
GGGTTTTCCCTTCAGATGTTACGTTTCCTTCACCCCTGCCATGGTGAACATTCACCACACTTCTGGACTTCCTCTCGTCCCGACCTCATGAAGCATGGTTAGGTTCACCCCGGCCCGTGTTTGACTCTGGTGAACATCTGGATGCGGGCCAACAGATGTGCACGGCTCTTTCACCACCGCCCACGTTTGGCTGAGGTTGTCTGTGGTGAATACCACAAGCGTAACGTCTGAAATAACCCTTTGACAGGAGACCTAGAAAATACTGTGTACTTATTGATCAGATGTAGAGGTCTTTTTCTACTGAATAAATAATATAAGGCGTCTGCTCAACTGAAACATATAAGGAGGCATCAATTGTGTTTCTATCATATAAACCCAATAAAACCATACAATCTCAAGGATATACAAAATACAGAAAAGCAAGTATTTAAATTAAAAATCACAACAAGTTGGTGCTGAACATGTTAGTGCTGAACATATTTTAATTAACAATCACAAAAGATCTGTATGGAAGAGAAGTTTCTTCAGTACCCCCTTTTGGAATAGACTTCTTCTAAGAAATCTTTAGTGGACACTCCCTAAGATGCCCTTTCTCTTTTGGGATTGATATGGACTACTTGCTGTAGTGAGAGCTAGTTGTTTGGGTTAATGATAGTATAGAAGATCATTACAAATGTTAGTTTTCATTTGATAACACTTATGGATCAATTTAAGTCCAATTGCCAGTATATATTAAGGGTGTGAGTTAACAACAGGCTTCATTGCCAAGCCTGCTTTGGTGCTGGTGTTACTGACTCTGGAGTAAGATAGATAGATAGATAGATATGGGGATCATTTTTACTAATTGGGGATTATTATGTAGGATTACATTGATAGTTGCTTTTTTAAAATGTATATATAGGTTTTTTTGAAGTTTAACATAGATTTTGCCTGGTAGATAAGGAAAGATAAAAATAAGCCCTTTATTTTAATAGACCAATGTGACTTTTACAGCTTATGTTTTTTTACTATCTTTCATTATTTTACATTCTTACAGACTCACCCTCTGCAGGATAGGTATATTTATTTTTGGATTATAAATAATTGTGCTGCTGATGAAGACCAGAGATATTGGTCATAAACATGGCTGTGTCCAGCACTAACATGCTCAGCACCAACTTGTGAGAGTTAATTGAAATATTTGGTTTTTCTTTATTTTGTATATCTTAGAGATTGTAGGGGTTTATATAAAGTTTGATTATAAAATATATATTTGTTATAAGTGCTTCCTGTATATTGTTGTATTGGAGGGTCTTATCTATGGCTGAAACGGCAAGCTGATGTGGTAGCTTTTTCCAATGTTGCAATAAGCAACACGGTGTAATAAAGACATTTATTCCGCTACTTTTGCCATTTCACTACTTTCATTCCACTTCCACCAGCTGAGAAAGTAGTAGAACAATGTTTGTTACAACTTCAATCTTCCACGGTTTCTACCAGAACTGTGAAGTAGCGGAACAATGTTTGTTCTAACAGTTTCCAAGATTGTTCTGACAGTTTCCGAATTAGCGGAATTAGTGGAATGCCAGTGGAATTAGCAGAATACCAGTAGAAAAGCTACAGAAAGTCGTGGGCAATTCCTAAATGGTGGAATGAAATAGAGGAGAGGAAAAAGGAGTTGCTGCTTTAGCCCTCTGGACGTGAACCTTCGATGGCTAGCAGCAACAAAAAATTTCTAAAGGTACAGCTTTTTTCTCACATACTGGATGACAACAGCAGCACGTGGGATTAAAACCTAGAACCTCTGGCTTCCTTAGCAAGAGTCTCACCTCTCAAACACAAAGCTCTGCTTCTAGCAAACTAGGATTTTTGTCCTCAAGTAGGTAAAGAAGGGTGGGAGGGTGCAGGAGGTACCGGGGCCTTGTTTGCCAACCAGTGGCCTGGACCCCTACAAAATAATTGTCTATGCCAAGTGGACTGGAATTTTGGGGCATCACCATTTCATTTCATTTCAAGTTCCTCCCATTTCAAGTTCCTCCTCTTCACACGTATGAACGTTCACCATATCAACACTGTTCTCATGAGATCCACTCCACAGTCCTTTTCATTCGCCCTTGACGGCAGCATAGAGAGCATACCGGGAACTTGGATATTACATGCGTTCTATCAATTCTGTCCTCACTAGCCATGTCACACAGCCCTTTTCTTTCAACCTCAAGGACAGCATACCAGTAACTTGGATAGCACACACATTCTCTCGATGATGTTCTCCCAAACCCCATCACGCAGCCCTTTTCCTTCTCACTTGACACACAGCCCTTTTCCTTTACCGTATCATTTACATTTTCATGTACCATTCATTTACATATGGATATCAATCAATCAATTTTATTAACAGCATCAGCTTTCACCATAGACTAAAGTCACAATTACAGTTTCAACAAAATAGCACAAATGTACAGGTATAAAAATTAACAACATAAAATCCATGTATAGTGAATCCACTGAAAACAACTCAAGCTAAGGCAGTGCAAGTTTTATCTATTCCATGCTTAAATTGATAAAAATTTATATTTTGTTAACTTAGGTTGCTGAAAAGATTTTATCTGTGGCTGTAGAAACTTTCTCCTTTTAGTAGCTAAACCTACAAAGGTAGCTATTGCAATTAAATTTTCTGTGGTTGTAACTTTGAGTAAAAAATTCAAAACATTGGTTGCATTTGTCTTATTCGCTGTTTCAAGTAATGGAGCTAGCCATATATAGCTCGTACAATAATACGGGCAAGTCAAAATAAAATGGTCAACAGTGTATTTCTTTCCTAGAACAAGTACAGAATTGGGACGCAGGTCATACTCCATTGTATCAACCCTCCACGACAGTTGTCTCAATTAAACTTAATCTGAGAAGGGTATAGTTCCTTCTCAGAATGTTGTTTGACAGTAAATCTAAATAAGGCTCAAAGGAAAAAGAGGTTTTTAATACACCAAACTCAGGGGCAACTTTCCATTGCTTAATCAAAGTGAATTCCTGCTGAATAGCGATGTCTTGAGATCTAAGAACTAGTTCCTTTTTAATCAAAGCTTTAGGCTTCCCTTGGAAGTAAGTAAAAGAGAATCCCATATTTCTTAATCCAGAGACTAAATAATTAGCCATGGGATATAATCTGGCACCAGTGTGCGCCAGCTCTTCTACGTCACATTGTGCCGATAGCATATTCTGATGTTGGTCTAACAATCTCAACCAGTAACCAAAAAGGTTACATTCTATAGAGAATGATCCTGTTTCTTCCCGCAGGACAGGGCCCGGAATAATCTTTCCAACTTTAAGCAACTTTCACAATGACTGGTTCTCTGTGAAGTTACCAATAACATTATTGACATCCTCACAGTTTAAAAATGCCAATCTAAGTTCCATGAGCTTGCTAGAATGGCACAGTTCATGCATTTTACAGACTAACTGTATAGAATCCAATTTCTTAAGCCTCCTCCTATTTGAAGAATTTGACATTTCAGATCTTCCATCAGTATGGTAGTGTCAGTCCCTGAGTTGAATCGCTAACACTTTATGGTCACTTTTGGGCTATGTGTCAAGAGTGAGCCTAAATAGTTTATCCCAAGAGGATGAATCAATAAGAAAGCAGTAAATAACACTATATCCCTGGGGACCGATATATGTATATCCTCCCTCCAAATCACCTGTTAGTCTACCGTTTATGACTACTAAATCCAACTTGTGGAAAAAGGACTAAAATAAGTGGCTCATATCAGTAATACCACTATCCATGGATTGTCTAGTAGGAAACTGAAAGGGATCATCCGCCCCTGCATCCCTGCATCCATCGTCGTTAGTCCCAATTCTAGCATTCCAGTCACCAGCTAAAATAAAAGCCGTTCGTGGGAATTGATCTCCAAGGGAGATAATTAATTCCTCCAAAACAGACCATATGCTACTATCATAATAGGGGGAGGAAGATGGCAGAATATAAACATTACCAATTATATACTGAGTGTGATCCCAAAGTTTAAATAATCCCAACTGGATTTCCAGTCTCTCTGATGTTAGTAGCTTAAAGGAATTTATACGAGAATCTTCTACCAGCATAATCAGACCACCGGATACCCTACCCCTCGTACCAAATTTTGCCCACCATGGGATCCTATCCTGAAATTACCTATCCCACAATCTAGCTTGTCCTCAACTCCCAGCCAGGTTTCTTGAAGGCACACACAATCAAACTTGGAAATATAGTCTATCCAATCCTGGTCTAATAGTTTACTCTTCAATCCAGCGATATTCCAGGATGCAACCCTAAAAGTAAATTTGGGCAAGGACTGAATGAAATAAGGGGATTGAGGTTGCGATGGATCACTCCCAGAGTGAACTTTGCTGGTCATTCTACTAGGAAGGTCTCTTCCATGATCAAGATTGAGTCAGGAAACATCTTGAACAAACTTATTAGGGGATTGAACCTTGGTCCTAGTTGGAGAATGGCTACACTCTTTGTTCGAGTATAGTAAACCTACTTCTCCATTATAATGCTTATCCACAGTCAGGGCAATAACACCTTCTGAATTGGCCCTCCTAGCAGGATTCCCCTCCTCGGAGGGGTGTAAATATCGAGCAGCAGTTAACGCCTCAAGATTGTGTTCTGACTTGTAGGGCGTGGAGGCCTTTTAAATCTTGGGGGCCTTATAATCTAAAACATTGGGTTGTAGATTCCTGTGAAAGTAATCCAGTTTTTGTAAAATAATATCCTGATCGGGCACAGACAATTTATTATATAAAGTGTGAACTAGTACACTATCTTTTGTCTCAGTGCCATCCAACAGGAATGTTCCTAATTCCTTGACTAAATAATGCCTAGAAGAAGCAACGCAGGAGGAGCCAGTTTCCAATTTGGCTTCCTTTACAGGACTCTGATGACTATCAAGAGGATAATAAACGCCCCTTGAGGAGCCCAAGATCCATAAGCTCATTATTGTTCCTCAGAGCTTCATTTCCAGCCTTACCTAGATTAGATTTGGGTAACTCCAATTTTTAAACTGGACTCCTATGCACTTGTATCGTCTGCCCTAACTGATTGAGTTTAATTAAGTTTTCAGTAGGTTCAGTTTCTACAAGATGAGACAGGTGGGAATGGGAAGATCTAAATCTTCCCTCATTATCATGAGAAATATTAGCCCCATGGTTATAGGCACCTACTAAAGTAGAGTCCGGTGGGGAATCTAGAGAGACCACCCAAAAAGTATGATTGTAAGGTTGAAGAGGTGGATTTCTCCTAACGGCAAACATTCTATGTATTGAAATTGTTTGTTCTTTGGATCAATTCAGTGATAACTCAGACAAATGGGGTCAAGAAAGCTGATTTATTATATACAAAGCATACAAGTAAAAGTAAATACAAACAGTAAAAGCGGGCTCTCTCACATCCCTTTGTGCAAGCTGGAAACTCCAATCACAGCTGCAGGAGGATCCTTGGGTGGGCCCCAGGTTCTGCTGCACCCACTCTAGCACGTCTGCCAAGTGGCCAGCAGTGAAGTTTGTCTGTGCCTGCATCTGCCCTGATGGGACCACCTCAGTCACTGTACTTTATATTATTCTGGTGTTACACACTCACTCTACCAATCATGTGCATGTGTGACCAATTATGGAATCCACTATGCAACCCACTCTGCATGTGCTAGATTTACGAGCTGCAACTGGCCTGGGTCATCCCTAGCTCCCAATTAATAACACTGATAAGGGAGCTTCTCACACATTCCAGTTCTTAACTAGCCTTGACATTCTGAACAACAACTTATACAATAGAAGAAAGTTGCGAAAGAGGATTACATAAAATACATCCCTTGCATGAACTGAGTTGCCAGTTCTATATTTATATACTTTTACACACATGTCAATCAAGACAGATTCGATAGCATATACAGGCCAAAATAAGATGTATAAATGCCCACTAATCTGCCTCATCCAGTGCACAAAAGTCTTCTCGCGATCTTTTCACTACACTCTATCAATAGAAATCCCCCTGGTTTTAAGATATTTTCTAGCCAGAAAAGTATCTTTAACCAAACCTATAGCTGTAAAATAAATATTTAGGAGATAGCCCCATTTATGAATGGGAAGGTACTCCACCTTGTGGAGTAACAACTTTACCCAAAAGATGAGACAGATTCATAGTAATATCATATTCACTATCCCATGGCGAGATGGAGTTGTTATGATACACACTTACTTTGAAACATACTACATTGGGACAATTACCTTAACTTGGGTAGTTTAAGCATGGGTTAATTTAATATAGGGCTGTCTGTTCGTATTTATAGGTCTACTGAAGGGGAATCCAGGATCAATACCCACTGCTTCACCTTTAGTGGGAATTGTAGCCTGGTTGCCCAAGCTAACATCTAGCTTATCCACCACTTCCTTTAACTGTTCTCTGGCCCTAACTAGGGAATTACTAATTTCAGAAATGCTTGAGAATAGAAAGGCCACAGTCCTCACAATCAAATTAGTTTGAAGAGTCAAATATTCCTTCGCAGAACCCCCCGAGCCCCTTACCGGCCTTTCTTCAACTAATGGGGAATCGTGGACTAATCCCATCCCTCTGTTCTCCATTGGGTGCCCCAATTTATCTCCTTCACTAGCCAAACAATTGAATCTGTTATAAAGAAATGGAGGACTGTCCTGCTTTTCCTGGAAGTCTCCCTTCTGCTCTTCAAAGGAAACTCTTCTACCAAAGAAGAAGGGGAAGGGTGAACACGCTTCTGATCCATTTTGCCAAAAAGATGGCAGATAGGTCGAAAAAGACAAACAAGTAGGGGGATGCCTGGACAGCCTGGCTGATGCCTAAGGCTACGCTCACAAGGTCGTGCCCTTGCGCACCCAGCCCTTAGGCGCGCTGCCTGCAACGTGCACCTGCAGCATGCCGCAGGGCGATAGAAAGTTTTTTAAAGCAGTGGGAGGACTGTGTAACCAATATAATGGCCAGGCAGAAAATACACCTCCAAGAGGGTTCGGTTCCCTCAGGTGACACTTATTAAATACCCAGGCACTGGGGAGAAAAAAGTTCCACAGAAAATAGCCCCCAAGTCAGTACACCTTTGGCAGGATAAAATAAAAAACAATAAAATGAAAGCTATTTAAGCCAAAACAAACTGTCCTTAGCCCCCAGGATGCCTGCAAAGTATGTGGGGTTGCATCTGGAGTCTTCTCTCAATCACAACATGCTCTCTCTGCCGCAGGGTGATAGCAGGTTTTTTAAGCAGTCGGAGGCCTGTGTAACCAATATAATGGTCAGGCAAAAACACACCTCCCAGAGGGTTAGGCTCCCTCAGGTGACACTTATTAAAGACCCAGGGAGAAAATTGTTCCACAGAAAACAGCCCCCAAGTCAGTAAACCTTCGGCAGGATAAAATAAAAAACAATAAAATGAAGGCTGTTTAAGCTGAAACAAACAGTCCTTAGCCCCCAGGATGCCTGCAAAGTAAGTGGGGTTGTAGTCGGAGTCTCCTTTTAATTACGATGCACTTTCAGCTAGGATATTATGTGTGTTCTAACAATTTTGTTTTCACAAGTCCCATCACACAGCCCTTTTCCTTCTCTCTTGACAGTAGTATACTGTACTCATACCAGGCACATCAATATTATACACACTCTATCGATAGGGTTCTCGCAAACCCCAGCACACGGCCTTTTTACCTCTCACTTGACAGCAGCACTACAGGGGATTTGAACCCAGGACCTCTTGTTCCCTAAGCAAAAATCTCACTTCTAGACCAACACACCCTTGCAGCGCATTACTCTCTAAGAAGCCATCTGGCCGAGAATGGTTTTGTCCATTGATGCCTGGGTATTACAGACCTGACACGATGCTGCGTCACTTTGCGGATGCAGACGGTGCTCGGATTCCAGGATTGGGGCCCCATGCATGGGAATGGATGTGAACCTTTGACGACCAGCAGCTACAAAATATTTCTAAAGGAACCACCTTTTTCTCTCCTACTTGATGACAACAAAAGCAGCCCACGGGGCTAGAACCCAGAATCTCTGGCTTTTTGAGCAAAAGTCTCACCTCTTGGCCACGAAGCACTGCTTCTTGAAAATTAGGATTTTTGTCCTCAAGTAGGTAAAGAAGGGTTCTCAGATTCCAGGATGGGGATCCCATACACAGGAAAGGACGTATGGCTGAAACATCAAGCCACTGCAGTAGCTTTTTCGAATGGAAAAAGCTTTTCCGCAATAAGCAGCACAGTGCGATAGAGATGTTTATTCTGCTGCTTTCATTCCACTACTTCTGCCATTCCACTACTTTCATTCCACTAATTCCACCAGCTGCGAAAGTAGTGGAAGAATGTTTGTTCCGACAGTTTCAATCTTCCACAGTTTCCACGGGCACTGTGACGTTGTGGAAAAATGTTTGTTCCAACAGTTTCCGAGATTGTTCCGACAGTTTCTGAATTAGCAGAATGTCGGTAGAATTAGCGGAATGCTGGCAGAAAAGCTGTGGAAAGTCGAGGGCATTTCCGAAATGGTGGAATGAAATAAAGGAGCAGAAACAGAAGTTGCCGCTTCAGCCCTAGTCCGATACCTGTCAGGTTTGTGCTCTTCCTTGCCTCAAGGGGAGCCGACCCCACCTCTCCCTGACTCCCTCATTCACCTCCTCTCCACCCAACTCACAGCTGAGCTGGCAAGATATACATAAAGCCATCACAGTTGTGAACAAAAGACAGCTGAGTCTTTTGTTCACAGCTGTGTAAAATACAGTTTTATGACATTTGCACGGTAAGACTGGATTTCTAGGTCATGGTGATGGCTGGGACTGCTCCATCTGGTAAGGAGGCCATGGACTTTGCTTTCGGACTTGGATCTCACTGCTGTCATTCATACTTTCATCACCTTGAGGCTAGATTACTGTAATGTGCTCTACGTGAGGCTGCCCTTGGTGACGGTTCAGAGGCTGCAGCTGGTGCAGAATGCAACAGCTCTGTTATGGGTACACATCACTGCGAGCACATAACACCAGTGCTCCATTCGCTTCACTGGCTGCGGATAGTCTTCCAGGCCCAATTCAAGGTGCTGGTGATTACCTTTAAAGTTCTAAACGACCTAGTCCCCATCTATCTTTTTACCCCTTCCCTCTTTCCTGCCTTCCCCCCCCACTGACCCTGTTTCTACCCCCTTCTTCTCCCCTCACATCCACCCTCCCATTTCTACTCTTCCCCTCCTCCCTCCCACCCTCTGTTTTTGCCTCCCTCTTATTTATACACCTCCCCTCCCTGCCTTCTCATCTACCCTTCCTCTTCTCCCTGCCTTCCCACTACCCCAATTTCTGCCTTTCTCTCTCCCTGCCTCCTCAAACCCACTAGGGTGGCCAGATAGGCAAATTTGAGAGGACACATATGAGAAATACAGGTTGCAGGGCCCATTTCCACCCCTCCTCTCCCTCCCTTCCCCTATTTCGATTCCTCCCTGAATTCCTCCACCCATTCACACCCTGTTCATACCTCTCCTGCCCTCCTCCACCCATTTCTACCCCTCCTGCTAGCCCCTGTTTCTGCATGCAAGATACCCAGAGTTTCAGTCCATACTACTCTCCAATACTGTAAATTTACAAATTGATAGGGTTAAATGTCTAGTTTCTACTGATAAGGTAGAGCTGAGTTGTTTTCTAAGATGTAGTTTGTGATTCCTAACAGTGGGTGTACCTGATACTAAACAAGCATTGATTAGAAACAGGTCCCTAGGGGATCAAGGGAGAGGCAGGGTGCAGCCATATAATTCAGAAGTCACAGGTACATGTGTTTAGCTTAGTTACAGTTGATGTAGGAGAGATACAGGTTGAGAATTCACAAAGTTGAGAAGTCAGAAGTACACATGCTTAGCTTAGTTAAAAAGGAAAAGGGGACTCCTAGTGATAGGAAATCCAAAGGATAGTGAGAAATTACATGCCAAAGTGCCATGTTGCCTCACTGTGATTGTTGGCTGTTGTTGGGAACTGAAGTTATGCGGTCAGCTCCCTTAAAAAGTTCTCATAGGAGCAGGATGTAAATTAGTATTCAAGTTATTTCCATTTGCCTTCTTTTCATTAAAGTGCAATTAAATCAATGCTACCTACCGTTTGCATGCAGCCTGCATATAAAGCATATAAATATTTGGGTGAACACCGTAAATAAATTTATTATTTATTAATTTTTATTTATTTATTTATTCATTATATAAAACAATGAGAGTGAAGATGATTGAATACACAAGAGTTTTTTTTCTTAATAAAAAGATATTAGACACCAGAATTACATTAGTAATTCTAGAAGCTTCACATATTAACTGGAAATGGAGAATTAAGGTACATTTGGGGGGGAGTATTAATCTTTATCAAGTAGTAGATGTTCCCACAAGGTTGAGTAAAACAGAGGATAGAATAATTAATTGGATTTTAGACAAAGTAACCAGACAGAATTGCTAATAATGGGATTTATATCAAATTGAATCAGTGACTATTTCTTGATAGAATGAGCACAGTAGAATGAGCATAAGAATTCTCCAGTAGTTAAAGCATTATGTAGAATGCTATGAAAAAGTGTGGTTTTCGGTGAATTGGCAAACATGAACAGTAATCACATGCCGTTAGTTTTTGAATATTAACAGCATACACAATTTTTTATCCAAGTGAATCTTTTTAAAATAGTGAGAAGAAAAATTCATATTAGCAACTCTATTTTATTGACTTGTGCAATTTGGTAAACAGTATGGTAATTAAGAATGAACTTTGGTGTTATTTTCCCGTCTGGTTCTGCCCCTTTAAGGGAAATTTGTTTCTCTAAGGGCTTGTTTTCATGAGCAAGGTCAATCACTCCAGAGCAGTTATTCTGAACTGACTACCTCCCTCTACCTTTGTTCCCATAAGCAGGGGCTAAAAATAGTTCCCCCTTAACCTGGTCTCCTGCTTAGGAACTTGCAGAGAATTGCCAGAAAAGAGCAATTATCTTTTCTGGCATAAATAAACAGTAAGGCAGTGACACTCTGAAGATATACAAAGGAGGATGTGTTTGGCCCTGGTTCCCAATAGCAGCAGCAGCAGAGGGGAGAGTTACTGGTGGGGATCATGGGGTTGACATGGAGATGAGGAGTGCAGTGGCAGCCAGAGCAGAGGCAACAAGGTAATTGGGGATAGGGATGACCAGAGCAGGGGAAGTCAAGGGGATTAGGGGCTTGGGAGTAGGACTTCAATTCAGGGACCAGATCCTGAACTGCTTTAAAACTAATCCTGTGGGGGCTTACACCCCCCCAAGTTCCGCACCCTGTTACAGTGATCAACCACGATCCCATGATCCTTTTCACATGTGCTGCTGCCAAGATAGGTATCTCCATTTTATATTTGTGATTGTTTTTTCTTTCCTAAATGCAGAACTTTACGTTTATTTCAGATGAATTTCATTTTGTTAATTTCAGACCAGATTTCTACCCTATCGAGATTTTATTTTAATTCTAATTCTATCTTCGAAGATGCTAGCAATTCCTCTCAATTTTGTGTCATCTGTAAAATTGATAAATATTCCCTCCACCTCTTAATCCAAGTAATTAACAATATGTTTAATAGCACAGGAGGATACTGGTCAGAATTGCATGGTACTACACTGGACACATTCCTCCAGTTTGATGATGAGACATTGATGATCATTCTTTGAGTACAGTTCTTCGACCAGCCATAAATCCACCTTGCTGTAGTTTCTTCCAGTCTGCACTGTGCAAGATTGTCAATGAAGATATCATAGGAAACTTTGTTAAATGCATTGCTGAAAACAAGATGTATTATGTCTACAGCATTCCCCTCATCCACTAAACTATTCACACTATCAAAGAAGGAAACAAAATTAGTCTGGCATTATTTGTTCGTAACAAATCCATGATGGTTACAACCAATTGTTGCATTCTTGTTAATATTTTTTTATAAACATTTTTTACTACGCTCTTCCCCGAAGACCCAGAGTGGCTTACAAAAAACATAAAATATAATTAAAACACATTAAAATGCAATTTACTCCCCAAAAACCCAACCCACACCAACCTCCCCTAACCTCAGACTAGAGCTGTACAGTGCAGCCGGGGCTGCAACTCATTTCATTTCACCTTTTATTTGTATCCCGCTCTCTCTCGCCTACAGCGACTCGAGGCGGCTAACAACAAAGGTAGAAACATGCAAAATAACAATAACAACTACAATTCAGTACAAAACAACATAACCCAAGTAACCTCTCAATTATTACAATATAACATACTATTTCAACATGAACCTTTCCTAATGTTCTATCCCTGCCACCAGGGAAGAATCAAACAATTCCAGCCCAGTCTCCTGCTCTCACCAGGAGAAGGGGCCCATCCTCATTCCGGTTTACAATAGTCTAATATTCAATAAACAACAATATTCAATAGGACTTCAACAGACATGAAATTGGCAAGCCAGCTCAGCGAAGTGGCTGGAGATTGGGGAGTGCAAGAGACAGCTCCATGAGGCTCGCCTGTGGAC
>QEPC01014520.1:46250-66059 GCA_003113815.1 Sphenodon punctatus
TCCTCCTCCTCCTCCTCCTCCTCCTCCACGGGCAAATGTGCCCCCAGCCAGAGGATGCGAGCAGCCTTCTTCATTTTTTTTTTCCAAAAAGCCCACACAGCAGCACACACCAACAGTCACCCACAACACACACCAACCAGCCAAACACACAGCACAGCCAAACCCAGCACAATCACAACCAAAACACATGAACCAAGCAGCCACCAAATCAAACACACACCTACTTGCCTCACAGCTCCACACGCACACTAATTTCCGGTTTCCGGCATGATTTCCAGTTTCCCATGCGCTCGCGATATTTTAAGACCAAACGCGATCTCGGCGATCCACCCGAATGGCGAACGGCCAAACCCGAACACACGAACCGAACGTGGCCGAACCGAATGGCCGAATGTGAACTCAGCGATCCACCCGAAAGGCCGAACCCAAACACATGAACCAAACGCGGCCGAACTGAATGGCCGAACCCAAACCGCGATCTGTTCGCCCATCCCTATTCTCTGGCAGTGAACACCTCGCCCCCCCCTTCAATCAGAGCCAGGTCTGGGGAGGGGGAAGCCGCTGAGCACATGAAATATGGACAGGAGGATGCCTGTTTGTTAGCCCTACATGCTAAAATATGTGAGCGGGGGGTGAGTGGGGGCTGCACAGAAAGAACAGACTCCAGAAGGGTATTTGTCTTGTTTGAAAACTCCTCATGTTTTTTGAGACTATTGTAATTAAGTCTCCAAATGGGGTCACATAAGCAAACTTTTGGGAATCACTGCTGTAACAGGTGCTAGCCTTGCATACAGGCTTAGATTCCTGGGAAACAGCCATTTATAAAGTGCCAGAAGTAAAACAGTTTTGCAAAACATGAAGATGATTGCATAGTTAATGACACTTTTTATCTGTGGTTTTTATTGGCATGCACTATTGTACACTGAATTAAAGTACTGGATGGAAGAGGTGTGGGAAAGGTAATGCCGCCACTCATTTCAAAGTGCATTTTAAGCTCATAATAAGTCATTGGCATTAAAGTCTCTGGGTAGATTGCAATTTTATCACTCTCTGGATAAAATAGAAATGAGGAAGATAACTTTCCTCTCTGCCAGATCCCACAGTAATACATTACTTGGATGCTTAAAACTGTTTACTGTAGTGCAATGAGTGATTTTAAAAAAGAAATAGGCTCTTGTTAGATTAAGGTATGCATGTAAATGTAAAGCACAATGCTAATTTATCTCTTCAGCGTTAGTGTAATTGCATCATCCCTATTTATAGGACACAATTTAGAATTCAATGATATATCTAAGTGGGTTTGCTTCTTCCTTCAGTAAACAATTTTTACATTCTTTATATTGCTTTTTCTGTTCAGATTACATCTTAATTTGCTGTGGTACCTATAGAGTAAGAGAGGCCACAGAATTCTTCCTTATCATCTTGAAAAGATGTGAATACAATCAACTAGACCTAAAGCTTCCAAATACAAATTCAGAATAAAGTATTCAAATCTATATTCCTGAACCTACCTCTGGCTGTGAAGAGTGCTGAACAGCCAGTAAGCCCCTATTGGCAGCAAAAGAAGTGATAGGCACCCATCCTGTGTTGTATGGGGCAGCCCCGCAAACAAGCTAACTTTCAGGCCATCCCATTCTAGAAGGAATGTATTCTGATTTCAAGTTTTTCCCAACCATGCAAGCCCCAAGTCAAATCAATCAAGTTTATGTCCATGGGGTACTTCCAATTTCTAGAATTAAGTTACCAGCTGCTGAAAAACACTCCCACCCATCTGCACATTCACACAGTGATCTCCACACTCCCAACTCCTACCCTGATTGCTTGGCATGCAGTGAGCAGTGTGGATCCACTAAACTCTGTGGATCAGCTGCAGTGTTTGTGTGCAGTGCATGTGTGCTGCTGTGAGGGAGAATGGGAGTGTGCTGTGTGTGAAGGGAATGTGTGGTGTCTGTGAGGGAGAGTGGGTCTATGCCGTATGTAAGGGAGTGTGTGGAGTGTACACAGAAGTGTCCCACAACTTACATTAGGAAAGGTCACTGCACTCTGGGTGAACTCACATGTAACTCTGCTAAACTCTGATGTTCACAGGGCCCTGGGAGCTGCATAATCAGCCCCGGATGATTGCTGTTGCATGTGAGTCAGGCACTCCAATTTCCAGCCCCATTCTAAACTCGGATCTGATATTTAGATCTGATATATTCGTCAGTTCTGAGTTTAAAGCGGGGCTGGAATTTGAAGGGTCTCACTGATACGCAAGAGTGATCCAAGGATCATCCAAAGCTGATTATACAGCTTCTGGGACCCCACAGACATCAGAGTTAGCAGATTTACATTGGAGCTAACCCTCTATGTAGAAATGTATTTGCTTGGTTTTAGACCTCTGTATTTGAGTCATCTCTCTAGATTTTTCTCTGGCCCCAGAAATGGCCTTAAGCAGGGGCAATGGGGGTGGTTGGCCCAGTCCCTGAATTTTGGGGGGCTCCACACTGCAGGGCCTGCATCCCTGCCCCAGCTCAACCTAGCCACCCAGCCCTGTTGGACTTCTGGAGGCTCTCAGGAGTTCCTCCTGCTACTCAACACAGCTTCTCAGGATAGGCGTCATTAAAGGACAGGATTTGATTGGGATGATGCAGATGAATTACTAAAGCTGCAGTAGAGTCAGCTTACAATCTCTCACTCACCCATCAAACTCACACTCCTATTTACTCTCTCTCTCTCTCTCTCTCTCTCTCTCTCAAACACACACACACAGAGCTCTTCACTTATCCAGGGGCGTAGCTACCATTGGACAAACAGGGACATTTGTCCCGGGGCCCGTATTGGCTGGGGGCCCAATATCCAAGGTAGCTAAGCCACCCCCCCCTTTTTTTTTTCCTTTTTTAAATTGCCACCTGAGCTGGCTGGGGGCCCTTCCGACTGTTGCATGGGCCCCCTCCCCGTTCCTGCCCAAGGTTTCAACAGTGTGTCTGATAAAATGTTGCAACCCTGGACAGGGAGGTGCCCTGTGCAGCAATCTGTGTTAGGCCAGGTCTCACACACGAGCCTCACAGCTCGGCTGGCCCCCCTGGCATCTCATCGCACAGGAGTCCTCCCCAACAGTCCGGACCTAGTCTGGGCAGGGCTGGCTTGAGGGAGGCCCAGTCCCCAAGCATGAAGGTGCACACCGCTGGGCACCTTTCCACTCAGGTGCTCCCTGCATCGAGCCGGCCCAGTCTGCCCCAGCCCACCTGACCATTCCCCAGCCTCCAGGGCTGTGGAAGCAATGGCGCTGCTGCTGCTGGCCACGCTTGAGCCCAGCATGTGGGCAGAGAGCTGCTAGGGACAGAGTGCCCCATGGGAGCAGCTTGTTGCCATCCCAGAAGATGGATGGGCCTAGCAGCAGGCCACCACCACCAGCAGCACGTCACAGTCTCTGCAGAGAGAAAGTAAATCTCGAGCACCAACAGCCCAGTGCCCTTAGGCCAGACCAACTGGGAGGCTTCACCACCATCAGGAAAAAAGTGTGTGTGGGGGGGGGGGGCAAGGACATCCCAAGCTAGCTATGCCCCTGCACTTATCCATCAGTGATCACACGCGCATACCCAACTTTCCCCCTCAAACACAACCCCTTCTTTCCCCCCTATACACATCTCATCTCTTTCACATCCAAAAACCCAGTCCCCCTCTCTCTCTTTGTCTCACACACAGACACACAGACACAGACACAGACACAGACACACACACAAAGGGTCCTGAAAAATAACTTATTTATATTTGTATGCAAGCACTAGACTACCCGTTGTTAAAGGGACATGACTATGTGCACAGTACCATGGGGACTGAGTCCAAATTATATTTTTGCTCTGGGCCCCACATATTCTAAGCCCAGTGCTGTCTGGCCCACAGCCTGCCTAAGAAACAGGACCAGATGGCTGTTCCCCGACAGATGCAGAAATTGAGGCCCAGAGAGACTATGGCCATTTTTAAATGGGACACACCCAGGCAGGTCCACCCACCCACCCGCCTGAGCTCCCGTCTGAAGGCGACTTGGATAGGTGCATCCTCCCGTGACCCACGTCATTGTCCACACATGTCCATGCACAGACCATCAGGGGGAAATCCAGGATGTTACATGGGGGGGGCAGGAGTGGGCAGTACATGGGTAGGGGCACACACCTAGCACACACCCATCCAGGCCTAAGCTAATGAGGAACACCTAATCATTGGAAAGCTTTTTCTCTACATCATCTCTACATCATCTGAAGTTTTAATTTCATCATGGAGCAGAGGAGGTTTGACAAAGCAGGACAGGATATGAGCAGGCAGCTGGCCAGGTTCTCCATACACAGGACCAGAGCAAGACAATGCATGCCTGTGGCAGTCACCTAAAAGTCAGCCCTGGCTCCACTGCATGCCACTAATATCTGTTAATGCCTTTCTCTCCACAGAGCTGGCAGATGCCACCTTTCACTGATTACTTGGACCCTCCTTGCTGTTATGGTGTCACCTTTTCACATGGCTATTAGATGCAGTGTACAGAGAAACCTGGAATCTCTCCAGTAATAACAAGATCTGGGTCAGATGAAAAAGAGAGATCAGCCTGAGATCAAAATCAGCAAACTGATGGCACCTCACTCCAAATATATCTCATTCCTCTCACTAAAGGTATCTAACCATAGCAACAGTTTCCACACATCTGCACTCTCAGCAGTGCCAGGAGGTGCCCCATTTTCCCTTCCTCCAACACATGAAGCATGGAGAAACTCCACCCTCCCACTTCTCCCACCTCTAATTCCACTCTTTGCAGCCTTATCCACAACTCTACGTCCCTCACAGCCATAGCTCTGCCACTTGCGACCATCACTCTGTCTCCAGCACTTCATACATGTGGAGCCCCACCCAAACCATGTTCATCCCCAACCAGTCCCCTTTTCCCTCTGCTTAGGGCACAGTGGAGGGACACCCAAACCCTGGAACCCCTCATGCTGACCCGATCTTTCCACGCTGGGATGGGAATTTGCAAAGAGAAATATCATTCCAGTGGCCTCCTTCCCCTCCCATGCCACTTGTCACAGACCTAGATTTCTGAGCGGTAGAGCAACACTTACTGGCATCTGGGGTCCACAGCACCCCTGCATAGATATCAGCCTCACATGGTTTCTGGAGTTGGGTGAGCGTCCTTCTGATTGGACTGTCTCTGGAAGGCTCGAGAGACACTTAGGTGGTTGAAGGGCATTGCTGTTGTCTGACTACATGTGCCATCACACATGAAAATGACCACATAGGAACAGGGTCTGGATACCCCTCCAGATAGATGCCTAAAGCTAAACATCTCCCTGGGAGCAGAAGGGTTAAGCAGTTGTTAGGATTTGCAGAGGCTGCTGCTGAGTTTGGGTTTGTGCTGCTTGTTCAATGCTTTCTGTCTGAGCTCTCTGAGCTCTAGAGATGTGCGAATGCAGTTTGGAATGTTGGGGTTCGGCCCAAACCCGGGTTGTTTGGACCATTCGCGAACAACCCGACTCTGAAGTTCGGGTTCTGAACTGGTTCTGAACTGGGTTCCGAACTGGTTCGGGTGGGGGTCAGGGAGAAACCCGGTTTTCCCTCCCCCCTTTAGGCTGCGCGGGAGGAAGGGGCACCGGGGAGCACCTCCCCACCACCCTGCTGTGGGGAATGGGGGCCCCCAGGGGCAGGGGGTGGCCCTGGGGGAGGTATTCAAACGGGGAAACACACGCACTTTCACCAGGATAAGGGGAGCAGCAAGGCTATGTACGGAAAACAAGCCCTCAGGGTGGAATAGGGCTAGCAGGATGCTTAGTCCCCAGCCTGTTTCATCATCGGGCATCTGGGTGGTCACATGCCTGGTTTGCCACTGGAGCCACAGACACACGGGTACAGGAGGGGGCCCGGGCGAGGGGGTGAGATTCGTGGGTAACAGGGGTGCAAGAGTCCCAGGCAGGGGGGAAGACAGGATAGGGCTTGCACTCCAGGGAAGGCCCCCAGGGGGGGGGTGCTCCCCTGACACCAAAAGGGAGAAACGCTTACCTTTACGGGGGTAATTGCACAAGCACTCACACACACAGGCACCGCACTCACTCTCTCAAGCAACAGTCAGGCAGGCAGGCAGGCAGAGCAACAACAAGCTACAGGTCCCACACTCCAACGGGAACAACAAGGGGGCCAGTCTCACGGCACAAGGGCTCGATCACCAGCATTTGAGCCTAGCCCTGCATCGGGCTTTTATCCCCCAGCGTGGGGCGTTGGCGAAGTCGCGCTGAGCGACGCAGCGTCGGGGGCGTGGTCACGTTGGGCGTGGCCCCGCCCTGGTCCCCGCCCTCAGGGCGTCTGTGGAGGAACGGCTCTGCCGCGTCCTGGGTTTTGCCCGGCGGGACCTCTGCGGGGGCCTCCCGGCTGCAGGGAGGTGGGGCTTCTTGATGGCGGGGGCTGAGCGGCGCCGCCGGCGGTGTTGCCGCGGCGGGGGCGTCCCTAGATCTCGGCCGTGCTGGCGCGGGGGGATCTGCGAGGGCTCGGGTCCTGACAGCACCCCCCCTCCAAGGTCGATGCAGGAACGTGGGACGAGGTTTGAGGGGGTGGCGCATGTGGAAATAACGAACTAACCGTGGGGCGTGGACATCTGTAGCTTTTTCCCAAGACCTTTCCTCGGGCCCGAACCCTTTCCACTCAAGGAGGTACCATAATCGACCGCGTCGTCGACGGGAGTCCAGGATTTGTTGCACCTCATACTCCTGGGTTGCAGGAAGGGGTCCGATTCGTTTGTTTTCGGTGTGGTGGGGGGGTTGGGCGGCCTTGAGTTGGGAGACATGGAAGGTGGGGTGAATACGATAATGTGCCGGTAGTTTGACTCGATAGGCAACCTCGTTGATCTTCTGGCATATGGGGAATGGACCCATATACCGGTCGTCGAGCTTGGCCGAGGGTCGAGCGGAAGGGTAGTTTCGGCGATCCACCCAAACCCAGTCCCCCAGGGTAAACTGGGGGCCGGCTTGTCGATGTTGGTCGGCGTAACGTTTATATTGCTGCCGCGCCTGTTGGAGGTTTGTGCGGGCATTGTTTTGTGCCCTCCGAATCCGTGCGAGTAGTGCTCCTGCGGCCGGAACAGAACATGCTGTCACTTCCGGAATGCAAAGGGGTGGGTGGTACCCGTAAGTGATGAAAAAGGGGGAATTCCCCAACGACGCGTTTAATGTATTGTTATAAGTGAACTCCGCGATCGGTAACAGCTCGTGCCAGTCATCTTGATGGTACCCGGTATAGCAACGCAAGTATTGTTTAAGGGTCTGGTTGACGCGCTCTACTTGCCCGTTGGATTGCGGGTGGTACCCGGAGGTCAGGCTTCGCTTTATGTGGAGTTTCTGCAATATCTCTTTCCATAGTCGCGACGTAAATTGCGCCCCGCGGTCGGAGACAATCTCAAGGGGGATGCCGTGAAGCTTGATGACATATTGCAGGAGTATCTGGGCCGTGCCGCTCGCGGTGGGCAGCCCAGGGGTCGCGACGAAGTGTCCCATCTTCGTGAAATGGTCAACGACCACTACAATTGCCGTATGTGTTGCCGCGGGGGGTAAGTCCACAATAAAGTCTAGCCCGATTCGCTGCCAGGGTCCTTGGGGCAGGGGGGCAAGTTGTAGCAACCCCTGCGGCCGGTGTCGGGGAATCTTTGTTCGGGCGCAGGTGGCACAATGTTTGACGTGGTGGGCCACATCCTGGCGCAGTGTGGGCCACCAGAAATGGCGTTGCAATAAGGCAAGCGTCCGCCGCACCCCGGGGTGGCCCGCCAGGGGGGCGTCGTGGTGCCCCCAAAGCAACGACTTACGGGCCTTTGGGGGGACCACCAGTCGTTGTTGGTAGTAGAGCAGCCCATTGGGTCCTCGTTGTATCTTCGGGGCCAGCCCGGGGCTGAGCGGGTTGGGCAGTCTTCGAAATTGCGCCGCCGAAAGGAGATTGATGGAAGAGGTTCGTGCTTCCAGAATGGGTTCTCCCCGGTTATCGGGGGGATCTCCTGGTTCCGTACAGCGGGACAAGGCGTCGGCTAAAATATTTTGGGCCCCCGGGCGGTAATGAATTTGGAAATGGAATCGTGTGAAGAAGAGCGCCCATCGTCCATGACGCGAATTGGTAATGCGGGTGGAGTGCAAGTAGGTGAGGTTTCGGTGATCCGTTACTACGGTGACGGGGTGCTTGGCCCCCTCGAGGTAATGCCTCCAGGACTCAAACGCGGCCTTGATGGCGAGAAGTTCCCGATCCAAGACCGTGTAGTTCTTCTCCGCGCTAGTGAGTTGCCGAGAGTAGAACGCACAGGGTAGTAAGGGCTTCCCTCCGGGCCCTGGTTGCAGGAGGGCGGCTCCAATGGCAACGCCAGACGCATCGGTCTCTACGGTGAAGGGTTGATCGAAGCGGGGATGTTGGAGGATGGGGGCACGGGTAAACGTGGCCTTGACCGCCTCAAATGCCTGTTGGTGCGGGGTTTCCCAATGGTATTGCACCCCTTTTCGAAGTAGGGCTGTTAGGGGGGCGGTTATCCGGGCATAGTTTGCAATGTACTGTCGATAATAATTCGCTGTGCCGAGAAAACGTTGCAGAGCTTTTACCGACGATGGCGGGGTCCATTGGGCAATGGCACTTGTCTTTTTTGGGTCCATTTCGATCCCTTGGGGTGAAATGATGAACCCGAGGAACTCGATGGTTGTGGCATGAAAAACACATTTCTCCTGTTTACAGAACAACCGGTTCTGTCTCAAGCGTTGTAGTACCTTCTGAACTTGGGGGATGTGTTCGGAGAGGGTATTGGAGAAGATAAGGATGTCGTCCAGGTATGCGATTACACAGGTGTCCAGCATATCGCGTAGCACATCATTAATGAGATGCTGGAACGTGGCCGGTGCGTTCGCTAAACCGAATGGCATCACGAGGTACTCGAAATGACCGTAGCGAGTTCGGAACGCAGTTTTCCACTCATCTCCCGGGCGAATACGTAAGAGGTTATAAGCTCCCCGGAGGTCGAGCTTTGTAAACAGCTGCGCCCCGTGCAGCCGGTCGAGTAGCTCAGGGATCAAGGGAAGGGGGTAGCGGTTCTTGACGGTTATCGCGTTGAGCCCCCGATAGTCGATGCAGGGGCGCAGACCTCCATCCTTTTTGGGGACGAAGAAAAGTGGGGCCCCTGCCGGGGAGGTGGAGTGGCGGATGAACCCCCGCTGCAAATTGTCATCGACATATTCCTTTAAGGTCTCTAGCTCTGGAGCGGAGAGAGCATAAATTCGGCCGTACGGTGGCTCGGTATCGGGCAACAATTCAATGGGACAGTCATAGTTCCGGTGCGGTGGCAGACTCTCGGCTTCTTGTTTGCTAAATACGTCCCGGAACGAGACGTAGGGCGCGGGCAGCGGGGCACTGCCCTCCTGGGTCGTGGTGGCCAAGAACGTTGGTCTAGGGGGTTCGCGATGACAGGTGGTAATACAATGCTGAGTATTGAAGGCAACCGTCCCCTGGACCCAGTGGATCTCCGGGTCGTGCCGCCGGAGCCAGGGCATTCCCAGCACCACCTCAAACATGGGGGAGGCCACTAGATCGAAGCACACCTGCTCAACGTGGGCCCCGATCGCAACTTGGAGCGGGGGGGTTTGTCGCATCACGGGTCCTGAACTAAGGGGTGACCCATCGATCGTGTGTACCTGCTCTGGTGTTGGCCTGGCCACGTGGGGCAGGGTATGGCGCTGCAAAAATCCCTGATCCATAAAGTTCCCGGAGGCCCCAGAATCAATAAGCGCCCATGCAATCACACTGCGGGGGGTATCACCCCTCAGCGTGACCGGAATTCGTAGGTGGTGTCCTTCCACGGGGCGAGCTATCTGGGCTAGGGTGGTGAGATGCGCCCCCGGGAACCCCCCTACAGGTCCCGGGGCCGGGCTTTTCCCGCCTCCCTGCGAGTAGGGGGTAGGGCCGGGCACTCTCGTGCGAAGTGGGAAGCCTCCCCACAGTAGAAACACAGCCGAGAACTGCGCCGATGCTCCCGTTCTGCAGCTGTCAATGGACCCCGAGAGGCTCCAAGCTGCATAGGCTCCCCCTCGGCCTCGCGGGGGGTGTCTCCCCTTACAGGGGGAAGGGACAACACACGGGCCCCCAGGGGTCGAAAAGGCTCCTGGCGTCTCTCCCGCCGTCGTTCCCCCAAGCGTTCGTCGATCTGGACGGTAAGAGTCACTAGTGCCCCCCAGGACTCAGGCAGGGTAGTGACCGCAAGCTGGTCCTTCAGTTCTTCGCTTAACCCTCGCCTATACATTACCCGTAGTACGTGATCGGGCCAGTTGAGGTCCACAGCCAGCTGCTGAAACCTAGTCACGTACTCGAGCAGAGGGCCCTTCCCTTGTTTTAGCCCCATGATGGCGGTCTCGGCATCCTTGACCCTATGCGGGTAGTCAAAGAGAAAGGTAAATTCTTGAATAAAGCGAGCATAGTCCTGCAACAAGGGGCTCTTACTTGTGAGCAGGGGGGTAGCCCATGCCAGCGCATGCCCCTCCAGTAACCCAATTATATAGGCCACCTTCCTAGCATCAGTATTATACGTGCGGGGTTGCATCGAAAAGGCCAATTCACAGAGGGCAATAAAGCCGCGAAACTGGCGCCGATCCCCGGCGTATTTAGTGATCTGGGGCCCTTTGGGTTCTCGCGGTGCGGGGAGAGGGGCGTCCCCTAGGGGGACCGCCGCCACAGGGGGAGGGGGCGGTGCCGCCGCTTCCTCCCCTGCCTGTTGATCCTTAAGGTCCTTGACTTCCATCGCCAGGGATTTAACAATCCGCGTCAGTTCCTGTACTTCGGCAGAGAGTTGCTCCATGGGCCTGCACGCCCCTTGAGGGGGGGAGGGGCCGAGTACTAATTTATATGCTGGTGATTGTGTGGGGAATGGGGGCCCCCAGGGGCAGGGGGTGGCCCTGGGGGAGGTATTCAAACGGGGAAACACACGCACTTTCACCAGGATAAGGGGAGCAGCAAGGCTATGTACGGAAAACAAGCCCTCAGGGTGGAATAGGGCTAGCAGGATGCTTAGTCCCCAGCCTGTTTCATCATCGGGCATCTGGGTGGTCACATGCCTGGTTTGCCACTGGAGCCACAGACACACGGGTACAGGAGGGGGCCCGGGCGAGGGGGTGAGATTCGTGGGTAACAGGGGTGCAAGAGTCCCAGGCAGGGGGGAAGACAGGATAGGGCTTGCACTCCAGGGAAGGCCCCCAGGGGGGGTGCTCCCCTGACACCAAAAGGGATAAACGCTTACCTTCACGTGGGTAATTACACAAGCACTCACACACACAGGCACCTCACTCACTCTCTCAAGCAGACAGTCAGGCAGGCAGGCAGGCAGAGAAACAACAAGCTACAGGTTTCACACTCCAACGGGAACAACAAGGGGGCCAGTCTCACGGCACAAGGGCTCGATCACCAGCATTTGAGCCTAGCCCTGCATCGGGCTTTTATTCCCCAGCGTGGGGCGTTGGCAGAGTCGCGCTGAACGACGCAGCGTGGGGGGCGTGGTCACGTCGGGCGTGGCCCCGCCCTGGTCCCCGCCCTCGGGGCGTCTGTTGGAGAACGGCTCTGCTGTGTCTTGGGTTGTGCCCGGCGGGGCCTCCGCCGGGGCCTCCCGACTGCAAGGAGGCGGGGCTTCTCTATGGCGGGGGGTGAGCGGCGCCGCCAGCGGTTCTGCCGCGGCGGGGGAATCCCCAGATCCCGGCAGTGATGGCGTGGTGGGGCCTGCGGGGGCTTGGGTCCTGACACCTGCCCAGCCTTGTAATTTTTTTAAACCCACCCTCACCCCAGGGATTGCCCTACCTGGTGGTGCCGGGGCTCTGGCCTTGGATCCAGTGGCGGCGCCAGAGGCAGCAGCACCAGAGCCGCCACTGTCGCTGCCACTGGACCCAGGGCTGGAGTCCCGGCACCACTAGGTAGGTCGGGCTCAGGGTCCAGCAGCGGAAGCAGCCTGGGTACAGTGGCGTCAGCACTCCGGGGCGCCACTGCTTCCAGACCCACCGCCGGACCCACCACCGCCGAACCCATGGCCGGAGCCCCAGCACCACCAGGTAGGGCGATCCCTGCGGTGGGAGGGTTAAAGATTTTTTTTATGAGTCTGGGCAAGGTGGGGGGGAGGTGCTCCCCAGTGCCCCTTCCACCCATGCAGCCTGGGGGGGGAGGGAAAACCAACCCCCCAAATGGGTTTGCCCCGCCAAACCCATTCAGGCTGAGCAGGCCAAACCGAATGCTTTCGGGTTCGGCCGAACCCCAAACAGGCCGAACACTGAACCCCCCAGTGTTCTCATATCCCTACAGAGCTCGGGGATAGGAGGTACACACACACACACACACACACACACACACACACACACACATGGGGGGGGGATTTTCAGAAAGACAAATCTTTTCAGCTAGGTTTTATTGGCTCTCACTATGGCTTAAGTGCTTTTGCTAAGGTGCTGGCATTGTGCTTTGCTATTGTACTGTCTGGCACTAGACAAGTGTTTTGATCTGAGAAATATAATATTATCTGAGCTTCCCCCAACTAGCTGGCAGTGATTTTCACACTGTTGGTGTCTCAGGCCATACATATGTATAACAAAACGGAGGAGGGAAGCATCCCTCCAGCCTGAGTTTGGGAGGAGGAAGACTTTCCTCTTCTTTATTTCAGCACAGAGAGACTTTGTCTTCAGTCAGGGATTTACTGCAGCCTCAGGAATACTCCCAGGGTGGGGGAAGATGGCGTGAATTTGAATCTCATTTCATCTGCACTGACCTCTTCCTTTCAACCATTGCCCTGCCACACAAGGTAAGGGACCAGAAGCTGCTTTTGGCAAAACAGACGTGGGGCTACAAGGGTCAGGAGGTGGGAGTTCAAGGGACAGGGCTTTGAAGGGTCAAACACCCCCCAGGCCCCACCTCTTCTTGGATTGGTGTGACTCCTCTGTCACAAGGTATCTGGACATCTAGGTGACCTGCTTGGAGGAAGGAAATTATTTGGATATTTCAGTATGAAATTAAAACTGTGAGAAGTCCCCTCCCATCCCCTCCATGCCTCAGACCAAGCTTTGCACACAGCTGAGTTTTTTCCCTCCCCACAGTATACACCCAGACAATTACTGAACCCTTCTTCTCCCAGTGAGATGCTTAGCTTTTGGTTTTTAATCTCTCTGGAGTATCCAGGTGTGGCAAATGGTGAGCAAGGTTTGTCAGTCAGCAACAGTCCTGTTCAGCTACATGAATGGTTCAACAGGCTTCTTACTTGACACAGCAAATCCCATATTTCAGTTCTGATCTGACCCGCAGCATTAGTCTTTCAGCCTGTGGGTTAGAACTGTTCAAGACTGTCTGCATGGTGAGCATGGTTGTATCAAGAGCTCTGGTTTCTAGGGATGGCAACTATGAGTACAGATTAATCCGTAACTGCCTGTAACAGGCTGTTATGGAAATTACAGCTCTGCTACTATGGACCCGGGTTTCTCACTCCCCAACCATGGGGGTCCTGGTATGGTACTTAGTGGTCTTGGGGTGAGTTTCATTGCAGGTTGGCTGGGCTACCACTTGATTGAAGATCCAGGGGGGGCTCCTCCTGTGTGGAGGAGTCTCACCTGGCAGGCTCCTTCATTGCACATGCTGTGGAGGTCCCTGCTCCACAGCATGCATGCCCAAAATGGCTGCTGGAGCCATTTGCACATGTGCAGACCTTTTTCAAAACGGTGCTAGCAGCGTTGGTGTCATTTTTCAAAAGGGCAGTTGTTCTGCACATGTGCAAATGGCCCAATACCCCCCACCCCCAGACCTTCAATTAAGTGGCAACCCACCCATCCTGCAATCAAGCTCACCCCGAGGCTGGTAAGTACCATACCAGGGCCCCAGGGGGTAGTGGGTGGGAAAGTTGAGTCATGGGGGTGGGGGGTAACAGGGTTTTAAAAAAAATATTTAATTATGGGTCCGTAGAATAACCGTACCTGGAATTAAATCCAGGGGTGGGGGGAACCGTACCCATATCAATGTATACCTGAAAATTGGTGCAGGTTGACATCCCCACCAGTTTCCAGAAGGAAATGGCCTCCCCTCAAGCCTTTCAAACAAGGTGGCAATTGATCCTGTTTTATACAGGGCAGTCCTGTTTTTTGAAGAGTTTGTCCATTGTCCTTTATTTATGCATTTTTGTCCTATATTTTTCACATGCTGCTGGTGCTGCCACTTTCACACATGCACACACATTCTTGTATTTGTATTTATTTATTTATTAGTCCAGGTATGAACTTACGTCATGACCCAATCAGACAAACAACAAGACAAGACAACTGGGACAATTCAAAAACAAAAACAGAGAAAAAGACACAAGTACAAATAACAGCCAGTAATATAACAAACCACATAGGCCATAATGGGAAAGTAACAAAATAATAAAAACTGATAGTATCACCTGACTAGCAGGTGGGTACGAGAATAACTAAAACTAGTATCTAGGATTGGGGGGAAACAACAGCCCCGTTGCGAGGAAAACCAATACGAGAATGAATTTTGGGCAAAAGGAAACAAAGCTCAATGGTGGGATAAAACAAGGTGAGTACCGCCCGGTAACTAGAAACCAATTGACACCCACACCTCCTAGCCCAAGGCAGGGGATAAAGGGAATAAAACAGGGGTATTTTGTAGTTCCCTTAGCTTAAGTCACTCCTTAATAATAGCTCTTCTCTTAAGGGCCAATAAGGTAAATTAAGCAAGTGCCCCCGTAGCCTCTTTCTGTGGCAGAGAAAGAAGAAAAACAAAACAACCCTTCGTGCCAAGGGAATAGCCCACAGGTAACAGTGGAACTAGCCAAACCATACGGAGGTGATGATAATAAAGACAGCTCAGCAAAAAATGATCAGTCGTTTCGATTTCCCTCATGCTACAAGAACAAGATCTTAAATTGAGGGGAATGCGCTTTAATCTGCCCTCCACAACAGCCAGTTGAAGCATGTGGAAGCAGAGCAACGTGTAGCGTCTCCTAAGTTTAGAATTTTCCAGGTGATCCAAATAGGGTTCGAAAAAGGGAGATAACTTTAACTGCCTCCAAAAAGGGGCATATCCTCTTGGTAATCAATATCCTTGATTCTCCTAAGGATTTCAAGTTTAATAGCCACGAGTGGTTTCCCCTGGAAAAACTCAAAAGAGTACCCCAGGTCACGAATCAAGTGACCTAAGTAACAACCAACAATAAGCCCTTTGGCCCTTGTACAATAGTGCCTCCTTTAAACATAACAAGGGGAGCGCAGACTCCAATAGACTCAGGAGTCAAAACCTCAGGTATGCCATCCTGCCAAGCGCTTTAATAGACAGAGAGCCAGTTTCCAATCTCAGAACAGCTCCTGGAACGCTAGGACCCACCCTGAGCAAACGCCATAAAAAAGAATTTTGTACACGCTCAAGAGTGAGTATATTGGGAACTGGAACAAGCTCCACTCCAAACAGGAGGGATGGAGGAATTTTGGCCTGCTAGACCTTCAGGCACGAAGACATCGGGACCCCCTTAGAAATACTGGAGGTCTGCACAATAGCTCTCATATCTCTAGTGGCCTTGGCCACCCTAGACTGAAGGTGAGACTACCAAGTACCTCTAGAGGTAAAGAGAACACCTAAATAGTTAAAGGAGTCCACAGACCCAACTTTTCCTGTGCCCAACTGCCAAGTAAAGGGGCGGAACCTTGCACCCAAAACCATAACCTTGGTTTTATCCATGTTAATCTCAAGCCCATTGAGTTGACAATACTGATGGAAATTACCCAGGGCTCTTTTAATCCCAATCTCCATTTGAGAAAGAAAAATAATATCATCTGTGAATTGCAAAAAACACAGATGGATGTTCCCTATATTAGGGGGATGGGTCTCCTCTGGGTTGATAAGCTGTGGAACATCTGCCAAAAATAAATTAAATAACAGGGGTGCTAGGACACATCCCTGATGAACCCCTCTCCTAATGGGAATGGAAGTGCCCTGAAGCGAACTCCCCCCCCTCCCCTTGGACTCGGGATTCATTATTAGTATGTAGTTTGATTATGGCGGATAGCAAATTATCCTCAATGTCCAAGGACCTGAGCTTAACCCACAGGCATGATCTAGGGACAGTATCAAACGCCTTGGTAAGATCCACAAAGGCTAGGTATAATTTACCTTTCTTAGGGACAGTATCAAATGCCTTGGTAAGATCCACGAAGGCTAGGTATAATTTACCTTTCTTCATTTTCTGATACTTATAGATTACATGCTGTAGAATAAAGCAGCAGTCTGTAGTGGATCTACCCTCCCGGAATCCAAATTTCTGCTGGGGAATTTTTTCCCCCTCTTCTGGCCAAATAGTAAGTTGTTCCAGTAGAAGTTTAGCATAGAGTTTACCTATGGTAGAAATCAAACTAATAGGCTGTGAAGGACAGTTATTTATTTATTATTTCTTTTCTGATTTTTTTGTGTATTGTGTTTTGTATTTCCTTTGTGTATTGTCTTGTATATCCCGGCAATGACCAAAGGTTACGCCTTTAATAAACTACAACAACATCAACTAATAGGTCTATAGCAGGCTGGATCCCGACAGTTCCCCTTTTTAAAAATAGGAACAATTGTACTAACAGTTCAAGAGGGGGAAATCCTACCTCCTTCAGCCAAAAATTGGAAGAGATGGGAAAGAATCAAAGCCCACCATCCTGGGGCTGCCTGGAGTACCTCTGCTGTCACGAAATCTGAGCCAGGGGCCTTGTTATTTTTTAGCTTCAATATATGGACAACTATGTTGGCCTCTTTGAAATCCACTGGACAGCATTCCAAGCTGGAATCCTCCAACGGTTCCCCTGACAAATTCTCAGTTCCCACCAAGCGATCAGACATACAGAAGTCATGATCTGATGACTTCTGGCCGGGAACAGCAGTGTTGTCAGCATATTGACTTGGAGGTGAGCCAGCAGTCCTAGCACTGGTAGCAGGGGAGTTTTAAGAATACAACAGTGTCCGGATTTTCCAGAACATGACCATTTTTTGGATCCACACAACCACATCCAGGTGGATTCTTTAAATATGCACCCATGGCCAGAATTTTGCCAGTATCATTGCAACCTTTCCCCCATCCCTTGACCAGCACTTGTTGCTCAGCCCTGGATGGGGGAAGGAGCCCTGAACCAACTAATCTCTTCCTCACCCCAGGTCCTGTATTCTTTCCCCCCACCCATGTCCTATATTCTGGGGGTGCATCAGTGGCCACTCTACTTTCAAGTGTGTTGTTTTTTGTTTGTTTTTCCCCACACATAGAAAACATTGGGGGAAATTAAGAGTGTAAGAAAGTGCTTCATGGTATTTATAAAGTCTCTCTGAGGTAGGGTTGCCATTTGCCATCTGTCGCAGTTTGACCCTGACCCTGAGATGCCCATAGGTCAAAATGGGAGTCTCCAGGCCAAACCGTGAGAAGTGGAAACCCTACCCCCAAGAAAACTGGAACATCTAGGGGAAGAAAATTCCAAATGAGAATTTCACAAACAAAATCATTCGTAGTTTTCTTGCTGGCCCACAGTGGTCACTACTTCACAATAATTACTACACCGCTTCTTATAGGCAGAAGAGGAGACATTTGTGGGGTGTTTGTTATGAATGTTTGGTTTCAGGTGGTGATGACTGTATTAGTAGATTATCTAGTCTCCTCCCATTGCTTGCACCCACTGGCACTCAGAGCAGGGAAGCACATGTTGTATGGACAAGTCATTCAGGTCTGGCCCCTAGAGGCAGCTCCCTTCGCACCCATTGGAGGCTCTCTGGTCAGGTAGCCTGGGGCATGATTAAGCTGCCGCTACACCAGTTCTGTGGAGGATTTATGACTCAGTCTAAATATCTATCCTTATCCAGCACATTTTGTGAGTTCTGAATTCTTTCCTCCCTCCCAAATTATCAATAGTTGGCAGCGATCTCCATGACTTAATTAAGCTTCCCTCACTTTAAAGACTGATATTTTCTTTTTGTGAGACAACAGACTTGCTGCTTTGAAGACTCTGGAGTGAGATTCAGCCTGGTATCTATTGATAATGCTAAGAATTCTTATTGCACATCCCATGCAGTGCTGTTCAAAAGCCTTGCTTCATCTCTCTCTTTTACACCATCATGTTGCTCTAATCACTTTCAGAGCTTTGCTTTCAAACTTTCCTACACATTTAATTGTCTGGTGATACAGATGTACAAATAAACAAATAATCAATTTTTTTCAGAAAGCCTCCCTTGCAAGTGAGCAGAGTCAACTAGTTGGTGGGAAACTCTTTGAATGAATACACAGTTTGTAAATGGCCAGAAAATGCTTATATACAGCTGGAAAAACTTAAAATCTTTATATTGTGGCCAACCGAATGTGGCCGAGCAGGGAGTGGATTTCTAGTTGTATGTGAGTAGAATATAGTTTTGTGGCTGTATGTAGCAGAGAATAAATTTATTCAGAGGAAGTTGGCTCATTAGGGAAGTGGGGGAAATGCCCTTCCTCTCAACAGCCACCTAATTCATTTTTTGGAGGAAATGAGGGCCACATCCCAAAGCTTTCTTATTTTCCCAGCAGCAATTGGTCCAGTCACAGTACGTAAAGGCTTCCTATGACAAGTGAAACTGGATTATAATCAGGAACCCATGGTCACTGTGTTTACCCCATTGCTGCCAATAATCATTGCTGTGTCTGATTATAACCTGTGAGTTAATTTCTCCTTCTGTTTGGTAGTAGAGCTTTGAAAAGAAAACTGGCATGTCAAAGGTTCAAGTCTGACCCTTTTCACACAGACACAAATGGATGTCACCTTTTATTATACATGTTGCAGGGCACCTGTAGCACACCTGCAGCCCTGCAACATGTATAATATAATGTAACACATTTTATCAGTGTTAGAGTGTCTGTGTGAAAAGGGCCTCTGTTTTAGGTCCATCCATACTGATGGTCCACTTTTAACACTTCCTCCTCAGGAGGAGGGTCCTTGTGTGACCCGAAAGCATGCTCATTTTCACCAACAGCAGTTGGTTCAATAAAAGATATTATTCAAAGCACCTTGTCTCCATCTCTGTCACTTGGGACCAACATGGCAACTACACAGTCTCCCCTTACCTAAAACAGACTTGAACCTTTGACATACCAATTTTCTTTTCAAAGCTCTACTATCGAACAGAAGGAGAAATTCACTTATGGGTTATAATCTGACATAGCAATAATTATTGGAAGCAATGGGGTAAACACAGTGAACATGGGCCCTTGGTTTACAATCCAGTTTCACTTGTCATAGACAGCCTTACTATCCAACTCGAGGAAGCCGGTTCATTCTGTTCATAGATATCTGTGTCCCTCAATGTATGATGTTACTGTGATTTATAGAGTTTGTGCATATAATGTTCTCCAAACTCATCTGCCAACCGCTCCAGAAGCTGGTCTCTTCAAACTCCTTCCCCGTGAGACTTTCAATTGCATTTCAAGTACAGTCAGTTTCATATTTACAGATTCTCCCTTTCCTCTCCAGCATTAGTTCAGGTTCAAAGTTGAGCAGAGTGGATAATGCAAAGCAGTACAGTAATTGCTAGGGGTGGGAAACCGGTAGAATCCGGTATCCGATAATGCCGGTATCGAGCGTACCGGCATTATCGGATTCGGCCCGGTAATCCGGACCCGGTACCGGATTCCGGGGTACCGGATTTTTTTGCATTGCAGCCATTTAAAAATGGCTGCAATGTAAAAAAATTTAAAGCCCCAGCCAAACAGTTTTTAAAAGAAAAACCCTCCCCGAGTCCAGGCTGCGCGGGTGGAAGGGGGGACACCCCCCACCCACCCTG
>QEPC01014520.1:67247-78831 GCA_003113815.1 Sphenodon punctatus
GCTAACCACCCTTTAACCACCCTTGGTGGTTATTTATGCATGTTGCAGGGCTTCATAGGGCACCAATACAGCCCTGCAACATGCATAAATAACCACCAAGGGTGGTTAAAGGGTGGTTAGCGTCATGTCTGAAAGTACCCTAAGTGTACCAAAAATTTCTTTAGTTTTCTAATGAATATACACTCATCAGTGAAAGCTAACTAGAGCAAAGTTAATATTTTGTGTACTGCTGAAACTCAGTCCTCTGTTTTCCTTGGAAAACACCAAGGACCAGTGCATTCTGCCTCAATTTCCAGAGTTCTGAAGTTCTGAGGAAGGGCCCCCAAACTTTGGAACTTGGCCGAACCTCGGCCAAGTGCAGGGAAGGGGTCCAGAAGGCAGGTAAGTGGGGGCCAGAGGCTATGCCTCTTCTCCCCCTTCCCTATCCCCTGATGGCCAGGGAGGGAGCAGGGGTCAGGGAAAGTGGGTGGGGGATTAGTGGGTGGCCTAGTGGGGAGTCGGGGGGGGTGTTTGGGGGGACGGAAGCCTAGCAGGGGGGATCAGGATAGGTTTCTTACCTTCCGGAGGGGGTCCTGCGTGATGCATGGCCTCTTCTCAGCTTGTAAATTTGAAAGTAAAAAAAAAGAAAACTGATCAAGCTCATAAAGAGCCTGAATGGCCCTTTATGGGCATGCTCAGTTGTTTATTTGTTTGGTTTTTTAGGCTAGGTCCCCTGCTCCCCCTTAAGCACCCACCTGGCCCCAATAGCCATCTCCCCACCTTGGACTCTCGCCCGAATATTCTTCAAGGGTCCGAGGGGTGGCCAGAACATTCGGGACCACTCCTCAGACCTTCAGAGAATACTTGCATTTTTTTACCTTTTATTCGGAACATACCTAATTTTGTAGGGTTAGTTCAGAAAAGATTGTTGATAGTTTAAAAGATCTGATAAGATTCTAGTAGTACCTGGATATCTAGCATCTTCTTTTATAATTAAGTGTTGATAAGAGAGAATGTTTTGACATTAGTAACTTATGTAAAGTGTGGGTGTATATGTGTCATGAAATACTATGCAAGAATATTTTTAACTTATGTCCAGTGCTCCAGATCTAGAAGCCATCTTGCAAGATTGTATGTATGACTTTGTCTGAGTCTGTGTTTTATGTTTTACTTCTCTCTCTATATTTCTTATCTTTGTTCTTATGACTAGAAGCATGTACTTGAATGTTTCTCTGTCTCTCTCCTTTGTTTTGGTAACTAATAAGTTTGTCTCCTTGCGTAACTGAATTTATTTACTATTTCAGAGTAAAGCTTAGAAAATCAGAGTATTGACTTTTTCTTTTTGAGTACAAGGGAAAATATAAGAAGTTCCAATTCAGAACAAGATTCTACACATTGCAGTTTACAAAAGCAGCATAAAATCTTTGTAGAGGGGTGTATTTTTGTTATTTATTTGCACAGTGTGATATATTATGCATTTTCTGTATGGCTGTCCAGGATCATGGGGTCGCATTTAAGATTCAAAATGGTGTCATACAGGTGACAAGTTTGGGAAACCCTAGCCTAAACTAATGGGGTTCTGGCATTGTCATAATTATGGAGCCACAATTACAGCTCCATTAGTTAAGGCTAGTACAGTCTTCAGTTATAAGGAAGAATATTTTGATGTGAATGGGGAATATAGATTGTATGAGTTTCCAATTTCACACACACAATTAGAATGTTAGTGGTTTCAAGGTAGTAAAATTTCTGGAAGATCAGTTGACTGAGTCATAAGATATAAACATTTAAAGAATATCTTGTTTGGTGCATTTTCTTCCTGGTTGCCACCAAATCTGGTGAGCAGTGTAGGAAATTTAATCAGGTTGTTTGTAGAACTCTAAGTAGAGCTCTTTGTTTAAGTGTAGAAAATTAAAGCAGTGTAGAAAATTTAAAGTACTTTCCCAAGTTTGTGCTTCTGTTTGTTTTATTACAATTCATGCTCTAATTTTTATGTTGTAAAGTTGACAAAGTCACACTTTAGTCTACGAAGATAGACGTTATTTCACATATGCACCATTCTCTTTCTTTTAGTGTAGGAACCTCAACCCATCTCTGGATATTTTCAAATGTGACGACACTAGTTGCCGCCATGCTTTGAACCTGCCCGGGGTGTAAACCCTCACTCTGGGCAGGATCTGGACCCACTGCTGAACAAATGTGCTGGCAGCCAGGTCTGGGGAGAGGGTGGGGGTGATGTGTGAGCATGGTCTGCATGGCCCTGCCCCTGTGCTGCTCAACACAGCTCCCTCCCTTACCAGTGGGTGTGGTGGCCTACTATTGTTCCTATAAAGCTTAACAGCTACACAAATTTAAACTGCACGGCAGAAAATACCTCCCCAAACATATGGCAGTTCCCCCCACAGCATACATGGAAATGCAGAGGGCACAGCAGGGAACACTCCCCCCAAGCACATGGTAGTATCCCCCATACACCCCACACATGGCAATACAGAGGGCAAAGGGTCAGGTTAGCTGCGGAAGGCACTAGGGTCATGGGGCAGGTTGGCTGTGGTCTGGGGGAGGGGCACTGGTGGCTGGATTCCTGGGACCAGCACAAACTGCTCGGTTTCCCCACCCCCATGATGCCTGGGTGCTGCCGGCTGCTTGGCACCCCTCCCCCAAGGCTGCTTATGCCCTGCTGGCTACTCAGTTCCCCCACCACCACTTGATGCTTCGGTCCTTCCAGATGCTCAGCTCCTCCATTCCACCCCAACCCCTAGGGACCTGCTGGTTGCTTGGTTCACACCCACCCACCCCTGGGTCGCTTGTGCCACACAAACTGCCTTGGTTTTACTCTGTGTATACTGAGGATGACACTATTTGAATTGGATTTACTGAGTACTGAGAAACTGAGGAATGATCACGGTACTTGGTAACTATTATACAGAACAAGGATTACCTTATCCTATGCTGCCAAGTCACTCTACCCTGTCTTCTCATGAGGTCCCCCAAGTGCTGCAGGTCCCCCCAGTGAGTGACAGCTCATGGCTTGCAAGCAGCCACGGCTGTTTTAAAACTGGGAGGAGATCAGGCCACCATCCTTGCTCTGGGAGTATGCTGGGAAATGTAGTTCAGTATGCTCCCAGAGAATCAGCAGCAGTGGCAGTGACTCCACTGCACAGTGATGCACCGGTTCCCTCCACTTGGTTTACGGAAGACCTGCGGCAGTTAAAATAAGAAGGGATATGGTTAGAGCATTGGTGGCATCATTAAAATGAGTGGCGACAGTTAAAACGCATTGGTGGTGGCAGTTAAAATAAGAAGGGAGGCAGTTAGAGCATTGGTGGCATTGTGCTGAAGACAACAGATTGTGGCATTGAGCTAGATTCAGCTGGGGGACCTTGCCCTGGGGGGAGGGATTGGGGAATGCATGCACAAGACTTGTGGGGTGCTTATAGGGGTAGAGGTTTTTGGGGGGCAGGGGACTGGGACTGCTTGCACTGGGAGTGGGGCTGGGTGTGCCTTTATGGGTAGAGGGACTGGGGGGCAGGATTCAGCTGGGAGACCTTGCCCTGGGGGGTAGGGATTTGGGGCTGTATGGACAAGACTTTTGGGGTGCATATAGGGGTAGAAGGTTTTGGGGAGGCAGGTGACTGGGACTGCTTGCACTGGGAGTGGGGCTGGGCATGTCAGAGGGACTGGGGGGGATTCATCTGGGGAAACTTGCCCTGGTGGGAGGGATTGTGGGCTGTATGGGCTAGGCTTGGGGTCTAAAAAGAAGGACACAGAATGCCCATAGGAATGCATTCACCTTCCCCAAATGCCCATAGGAATGCATTGTCCTTCACTGAATGCCCATAGGGATCCATAAAAAGATCCAAAGGCCATAGGGATCCATTAAAAGATGTTGAGATTAGTCCCCCCCCCCCCCAATACTCCAAAATAAGAATGACACAGGGTATTTTCAGACATTACGAGATCACGGTGAACCACGGTCAATTCCCATATGTTGACCGTGAGCTTGTAACATCTGTAGGGGCCAACCGTGATTCCCGCCAGATGTTCACCCCCCTTAATCATGGGCGGGAATCGCTTTAACCATGCAAATGGCCCTCCTGTCCAGACCAGAGCCGTTTGCATGGTCAAAGTGATTCCCGCCCGTGATCAGCAGGGGTGTCACATCTGTCCCCTGACCATGGCCCGGAATCAGCGGTGCTGATTCCTAGTCATGGTCAATGCCCTGGGGGGTGGGCGGGAAGATGCTGCGGCCACATTGGCTGTGCCGCCCGCCTGTCTCCCGGAGGGAGGGTGGCCGGGGGAGCATGGAGGGGCGGGGCTGTGTGGCCGCACATTGCACCATGCAGCCCTGCCCTGCTCACCCCCAGATTCCCCACCGGAATCGGCTGGCACATCTGCTGGCTGTGACAGTGGGATTCCGGTGGGGAATCTCTTGGGTGATTCCATGATGGGGCGAATGCCAACGCGTCACATCTGAAAATACCCACAGAATGCCCGTAGGAATGCATTGATCTCTCCCGAATGCCCATATGAATGCATTGAGCTCTCCTGAATGCCCATAGGAATGAATTGATCTCTCCAGAATGCCCATAGGGATCCATTAAAAATGGTCACATTAATCCAAAGGGTGATGGGGGCACACTGGGACCCTGAAAATGGGCTCATGTGTGAAGAAGACCCCTCCTCAAAATAAGAATGATCAGTGCATTCATATGGGCATTTGGGGATGGTCAATGCGTTGGGGATGGTTAATGTGATGGGGTGAGAAAGAAGAAAGTGACTTTCTTTACTTTTTCTCACACCTTTTTGTGGGTAGTAATACAGTGCCTAATTCTGTTTCAGTCCTGTCTGGCATTTGGGCCTATTTACCTGGCTCCAGTACTATGGAAGAATGACTATTCATATAATGTATGTCCTCTGTTGTTTTAATTAACCTATAGAGCACCTTCATCAACTGTGTTGCCTCTCATTCCTGGAAAGAGTAATTCCAATACCTGGGTATCAATGTGAACGGAGTATGTAAAGTTGATTCTACCTGTACTGGACAGTCCACTCAGTAGAGCATCATGTCTATTGATGAATTCTGTTCCTCAATTCTCATGTATTGTAGTACCACACTAAGTTTAGACCAAGAACTATGCAACTTCTTTTCTGGATGGCCAAATAGTACATAGTTGAAACAAGTCTGCACACTAGAGTTTAGTTTTATGTATGTAAGAAGTTGCTGCAATAGGTATTGTGCTCTCAGAGTGTCTCTCCTGGTGCTTCTAAAACAAGTGAAAACTACCAGCAGCTACATCAGCAAAGTGGTTTTTATTTCAGTACCATCTCCAGAATTGCAGTTCAAAATTGAGAGAGAAATTACTGCTGTTGTAACAATTTTAATTGGCAAGATGTGACTGCAGCCCTTAGATAAATATGTTTTACTAAACTTAAAAGTGAAAATAGTGATATTGAAAATCCTCAACAGTTCTTTCCCATTCTCTAGCTTCTGCTATAACCTTCAGTCCTAGTTGAATTCCTTGCTGCTGTGCTTTGTTTTTAACCAGTAACAACAAAACACTGCACTTACAGCAACATAGTGTTCCAAACTTACTAAGATAGATACATAGTGTTCCCAATTTACTTAGATGGATACATGGAGAAAATATACTCCTAGTGTCATTTAAGTTACAAGTGGCAGAACATATGAAAAACACATAAAAGTGAAGCTGAAGGAATATTGACTATTAACACTCAAGATAATGTTTCTGAGTCCATAATTCTCAATTACTGGCCCAACGTTTTGCTACACAATAATAGCTTCCTCAGGGGCTCCAAATTTCAAGAGTGTATCCTTCAAAGTCACAAAATCATTCTTTTCAGATACTGGAAACAAACTGCCCATTCTTGATCGGGATGCCTAATGTAATAAACCCACAGAGCTCTTCTATGCTGAAGAGAATCTCAATTCTAAAGCAAAACTGACAAAATATGCCATATAACTACTTGTGTGTAACTGCTCCAGGGCTTTACGGAGACCTCCCCCTCACCAGTGAAATGCAGTGGAGCTCAAAATAAACTAGGAGTTTATTTTCTCCATGTATCCATCTAAGTAAATTGGGAACACTATGTATTTATCGAAGTAAATTTGGAACACTATGTTGCTGTAAGTGCAGTGTTTTGTTGTTACTTGTTATATTTACACTGCATTGTTATACCTCTGTTTTTTCTTGTTTTTAACCATGCACACTGGACTCACTTGAATCTGTTGTTGTTTGCTAAAACTGCTGTGCTTGTGTGCACTTCTATTTCTTGTGTGCATGTTCTATTCCATTATCATATTGTTGTAGGTGTGCAATTTTAGGGTTGGCCCCGCCTACCATTGAGTTGGCCCTGTACCTGGGTTTGACCACGTCCCCAGTATATGCTCTGGCCCCAGCCCCCCCTGGGAAATTTTAAAGTTTACACCTCAGAGTGGAGGCCCCCATCGTTGATGGGATGCACCCTGTCTTGGTTCCTCAGGTTGACAGTGTGGGGATACCCATCGATTTGCAGCTCTGCATGGATGTCCAGGTGGAAGCTGTGGCAAGGAGTGCATTTACTAAATTACATCTGATACGACGGTTACGGACATATATCTCAGATTGCAACCTTGCCACTATCATCCAGCCTTCATCACCTCAAGGCTTGATTACTGTAACGCACTCTATATGGGGCTACCCAAGGTGATGGTCCAGAGGCTGAAGCTGGTGCACAATGCAGCAGCCCATCTCCTTATGGGTACAGGCTGCCGAGAGCACATAACACCAGTGCTCTGTTCTCTGAATGTTGTCTTCTGGGCCCAATTCAAAGTGCTGGTTCTCACCTATAAAACACAACATGGTCTGGACCCCACCTACCTGCAGGACCGCCTCACTCTCCGGGTTCTGGAATGACTGCTGAGGTTGAAAGGGGGCGCCCATTTGGAGGTTCCCCATATTCAGCAAGGGGCCACATTGGAGAGGACATTCCCGGTCACTGGACCTCAGTTGTGGAACTCCCTCCCGGCGGAGACTTGTTTGGGCCAGGACCTTCCCTCCTTTAGGTGTCAATGTAAAACCTGATTGTTCCACCAGGTGTTTTGTGAGGGATTGGCGGAGGGAGAGAGATGGTGTTGAATTGGGGGGGAAATGACTGTTTTTATTGAATTTTTAAGTCTTATGTTGTATATTTTATTTTGTATTTTTATATTGTATGCTGCTGCAAGCTATCTTGGCAGGAGGAGGCAGGATAGCAAATATTTTAAATAAATAAATTAAATAATAACTTGGATTCCTCTAGCCGTATCCCTCATGGTGAGTTTGCTGCCCCTACCCCTTTCCTGCCTGATGCCCCCCTAGAATTTTTCATGCTACCCCCTTCCTGCCTGCTGTGCCCCCCCCATAAATTTTCATGCTGCTTCCTATTTCTCCCTACTGTGTCTGCCTCCCCCCCTTGGTTACATAATGACAGGAAGCACATTTTGGGGGTAAATTGTATTTTAATGTTTTTAAATTATATTCTGTTTTTGTAAGCTGCCCTGAGCCTTCGGGGAAGGACAGGCTAAAAATATTAAATAAATACATTTTTAAAAGAGGGAATACTGAGTATTTTACCAAGTACTGAGTATTCATTGGTATTACCAAGTAGCTCCTGGAAACTTGAGCCCAATCCTCGACTACTCGGAAATACTCACAAATAATTACTGCCCTTCTTGTTTCATCCCCTTTTTTCACTCAGCAGACACTACAGTTGTGGAACTTATTGCCAGAGGAAGTTTTAAAATATATCATTTGAACCACTTTGCTTCCCTCTCTGTCACTTGGGACCAACACAGCAACCACACAATCTCTCTGGATTAGCTTCAAATGGAAATTGGTTAAATTCTTAAGAGGAGAGAGCCATAAATGCCTACTAGTTGGGGCTTAAACTCCTGGCTCCCAGTAGTTGGGAGCGGTCAGTAGGAGATGGGTCACACCTTCATGACCTGTACATGTACTTCTCTTGAGCTACCAGAGCTGGCTACTGTTGGAGACAGGCTGCTGGGATAGATGGACCACAGGTCAAATCCAATATGGCACTTAAAACAATCTTTATTTTTATATAGCACTCCCCTGCCATGGCTCACAGAGTGCTTTACATATAACACAACTTTTAATCCTCACAAAAAAACACTGTTTAGAGAATATGACTTTCCAAAGGTCACTGCAGCAGAGTCCAGCCACAAGATGGACTCCAGGATGGAAGGCAGAACAAAATGGTGCCTGTTTAAGGCCATACTGAGGGAAAAGGGAACTGGCCCTTTAAAACAGAACAGCCTCTGGCCTACATAAATGTCCTACTCCAGAAGTAGAAGGGCAGTCACCAGGAGATGCTGAAGGGAGCACATTTTCTCAAGGCTGACTGCCCAGTGCACTGGAACCCAGGCAAGGCAGAGTAAGGATCCCATGCTGGATGGACTAGACTCCAAGGATTTTTGAGGAACAGTAGGCCTCAACCTGAGGAACACCTAGGATCAAGGTGGGACCACAAAATATAATTTGAATATTTGTAGATATTTACAAGGGACCTGCCTTTGTTGGGAGATGCCCTTAATGGTGGGTACAGTCTGGCTGTAGGGGCGAGTGTGGAGGCCAGACCATACATTTAGGAACCCCTTGTCCGGGGACATAACGGAACACGCAAGGTGCCCTGTCTTTTGTCTGTAGTTTCACAGCTAATTTCCCCATAATTAAAGAAGAAGCAAACCCCTGTGACAAGTTGGTGAAGAATGCGGGCACAAACCCCTATTCAGACATGGGTACCTCAAGAGTAACTGCACCGTAAAATGTGTAAAGGAGTAAAATTGAATAACAAATGAATAGAGGGCTGTACCCCCAAAATGTTGGTGTACTCCCAAGACATCAGACTTCTAAATCTGCTTTGGGGAGTTGAGGAAACTGTTTACCCCAAAATTACACAGACACCCCAAAATTAAAGTGTTCAAAAAGTAAAGAGGAAGTTAGGTGTACCCTAAAACAAGAAAGGGGTGAACCCCCAAATTGAAGTGTACCCCAAAGGTAAAACTGTATAAAAGAAGGACAAATGGATCCCGCCCTAGCATTGTTTGGGGTGTTAGCCCCAAAACAGGAAGCATTCCTGAAATTGGTCCAACAACAAAATAAAACCCATAATGAACAGGTCCAACTATTGAAACCCTTGACACAACAAATAACTGGGATGCAAACAAACATAGAAGTAGTGCATACGAATACAAGAGTGGAATCCATACCTTTAACCAAGCTGACTGCCAAGGATGACCCAGAAGCTTTTCTGGTAACATTTGAGAGGGTGGTGACAAATGCTCAATGGCCAGAAATCTCATGGGCTTCAAAGCTAACCCCTTATCTGACAGGGGAGGCCCAAGTTGCATATAGAGCTCTTTCTGATAGGGAAGCCCAAGATTATAATGAAGTTAAGCAAGCTATATTAATGAGAATTGGCATCTCAGAAGAGACTTCTAGAGCTCGCTTTAGAACACTACACTTTACACCCAAAGTAGACCTCAGAGATTCACCAAAAAACTAAAGGATCAAGCCATAAGGTGGCTAAAACCTGACCAAAGTTCTGTAGAGGAAATTATAGATCAGGTGGTTCTACATAAATTTTTATTTTCTCTACCTCGGGATCTCCGTATATGGGTGAGAAGACAAAATCCCGAGACTCTTGAAGAGGCTATATTGGCAGCAGAGACCTATTTCTTAACTATGCCCATAAACCCAGAGGTTAAAGGGAAGAATTATATAGGTGGGGTTGTACTACATAAATCTATGTTTACGGGTGAGAACAACCAGAGATCTTGGCCTTGAAATCAAGTACAGGAGGGGCAACAAAGCGAGACAGGAGTTACTCAACCCTTAAAAATGCCAGGAAGGGCACAGGCAGACACTTGGAATCGAGCAAAAGAAGCTACTAGAGAAGGACTGGGGATTCGGTGCTTCAGATGTGGGGTATATGGACACCTTCAATGCAATTATCCCCTTATGAAGTGTGATCAAGCTTGGGGCTTATATGTATTGGTTAGAGATGTTCACCAGGGGCTCATGTCATTTTTTGTTTTCATTTTTGTTATTTACATTTGTTGTTTTACTTTTCATACATTTCAAATTTTTGTTTTTGTTGTTTTATTTTGTTTTCATTTTCCATTGGTTTCAATGTAAAATATGGGTATTTTCAGACGTTGGGGGCCGCTTGGCCCCGTACCGAAAACAACCCTGTCATTCCCCGCCGGGGTCACCCCGTCACGCCATATCAGACGTGCCGGGGGGATCCCGGTGGGGAATGTGGGAGGGGGAGGGGCCACACGGCGCAACGTGTGGCCGCACGGCCCCGCCCCCTCCACGCACCCCGCCGCCCACCCTCCAAGGAGATGGGCGGGTGGCGGGGCCACTGCGGCCACCGCGTCGGGCCAGAAGCGCCATGGCCCGGGATCCTGCCGGGGATCCCGGGCCGTGGCACCTGGCTAGATGTTACTTTTTGTTGGTCCCCACTGGGGATCTTTTTGACCACGCTTCACGGGACATTCCCCCGGCTAGCCTGGGAAGCGTGGTTCAAATTGACCCCATGTGGGGATTCACCGTGGTGAACATCTGGTGGCCTCCAAACAGACGTTTGAGACACGGTGACCACAGGTGGGTATTCACCGTGGTTCACCGTGATCTCGTAACGTCTGAAAATACCCATAGTTTTCAACTGTAACGTTACTGTTTTTCATTATATTTGGCTGAGACTTGTAGAGATTATACTTCTAATGTAAGGCATTACGTGTACCAAATTCCAAAAACATTGGATAAAGGAATCCAATTTTATAAGCTGCTTAATTATATTATTTTGCAAAAATCTTCATATACATTCTTAGCTGTAACATCTTTGCCTCACATTTAATATAGATGGAACTTAGCAAGTTGCTACTCCATCCCATATTTACTATCTCTGCCAACTTTGAGAAGGATAAGATAAAGGGTCCTGATGGTATAAGCAATTCACTTATAAATGTATTTTTGATTGTAACATCTTTGTAGTCCAACCAGTGTACATGAACTTTGGCATGGCTGTATAGCACACTTTCATGATCAGCACTGCCAAATATCAGAAAAATGTGATAAAGAGTCCCAATTTTATATACCTGCACATCATATGCAAAGAAAGAGCCTATGTCAGGGATTCTCTTACATGTCACTGTGGTGTAAGATTGGTTTGTGTTACCAGTTGGCCAGCAGAAATGTCAACCAAATATCCTCATTCTGTGTTGTGACCATTCCAACATCTCTCCCCCACTTGTAACTGGGAAGACAGAAGCATCTGTTTAGGAAAGAGCCAATAAGATTCTCTTATATCCTCTGTCACAGTGCTGCAGGATGTGATTGTGATGATAATTGACCAGTCTGAAGGTGTAAACTATGGGTATTTTCAGATGTTATGAGATCACAGACAATCACAGTGAACCACGGTCAATCCCGCGGTGGGGCCAAAGTGCCCTGAACGTCTGTTTCGCAGGCACCAGATGTTTACCACAGTCAATTCACACCAGGGGTCAAAATTTGCCATGCTTCCAGATATCCAGCCC
>QEPC01014525.1:27923-52302 GCA_003113815.1 Sphenodon punctatus
TTTTTGGTGGGGCTTTTTACATTGCAGCCATTTTTAAATGGCTGCAACGTAAAAAAATCCAGTACCCGGAATCCGGTAACCGGACTGGATTTACCGGGTCGAATCCGATAATGCCGGTACACCCGGTACCGGCATTATCGGATTTCGGATTTACCAGTTTTCCCGTGCCTAGTCCTTATTACTGAATCTAGCATTCTCTTGTCTAAGCAAGTGTGTCTCCTGCAAAGTGAAGATATGTGGATGAAACTTTTTGATAAACATCCACACCCTTTTTCTCTTACTTAGATTATTTAGCCCACAAACATTGAAAGAAATTATCTTCATATTATTTGCTGCCATAGTTTTATCTTATCGGTCCATCTCTGTTCCCCATGCTTTACTCCCCATGCTTTACTCTGTGTCCACTTTTGCTGGTTGATGTTCCAGCTCTGCTGTACTGTTTTACCTCTCAGATTCCCTCTGTGTACCCTTGACTTTTCCTTGTGTGATCCCTCTATCCTTTCTCTAGTTCCTTGTTTCTGTCTTATCTCTAACACTATGTTCTTCCTTTTTTTTTATCTTCTCTCCTATAAACTTTTCCCCTCATCCCTATCTATCCCTACCCCACTACCCCTTCTTAACTTTTCTATTTACTTTATTTCTATATTCTTACTACTAACCCCTCTCAACCCCGTTTCATAAACCTTAGGAGGCCCCCTAAACTGGAGTACCGTGACATATGGGCTCTCCACTCCCTCCAGACCCTTTGCTTCTGTTTTTATTACCTCTTTTTGTTATTATACTTCTTAACTTATTTAGCCACTCATATATTTACTTCCCTTTAACACCATCATTTTACAGTCTTTCAATTTTTTTCTTTAAAGTTATTTTCCATAAACCTTTGTAAGTCTGCCTGCTGGGAAAATATCTTATTTTTCCCTGGTGAACAAAAGAAAATTTAGCAGGGAAGAAGACCTGCACTTTAATCCCCATTTTTTGGAAGTTTTTCAGGTGCTGCTTCCATGCCCTTCTTTTCTGCACTGTCTCAAACGCTAAGTCAGGGAATATTGATACTCGGTGTCCTTGAAAATTCAGATCTTTGGCGTTTCTGGCAGCTCTCATTATTTCTTCCTTAGCCTGGTATCTCAGTAGCTTTACTATGACTGCTCTCGGTGGCTCCTGCTCTTTAGGTCTGGGTCGCAGGGATCTGTGTGCCCGTTCCACTTTCAAAGGATGCAAATCCTGTTTTTCAGGGAAGATTTCCTTCACTACACGTTGCACCAGATCACACACCCCCCCCCCGTTTCAGATCCTTCACCCCCATTATTCTTAGGTTATTTCTTCTAGATCTGTTTTCCAGATCTTCTAGCTTTTCTTGCAGCATTTTACCCTCAGCTTCTGTGTAGGTAACTCTTTGTTCCTGGACATTCTCCCTATCTTCTTGTTCACTGACTTTCTGCTCCACCTCCTCAATTCTTTTAGTCATCCCTTCCATCTGAGTCTTAAGTTCTCCCAGGCTAGTTTTAATAGCTGCAATCCTCTCCTTATTTACTGTTAGGTCCTTTTTTATAGATCTAAACAGCTCAAGTACTTGCAGTAATGCAGTCGGTTCTCCCATGCTGTCTCGCTGGGCTGCGTCCTCTATTTTGTGTGCCACGACCTCCCCCTTACATGCACTTCGTCTCAGGAGACTCAGCTTCTCCACTGTGGTGTCTGCTTTGTTTTTTTTTAGCTTTGTTCATTCCTTGTTTTATTTTAGTGACTATAGGTTGTTTTATTTTGAGGCTTTTGATCTCAACCAGCAGTTTTAGGCATCGGGCCTGGCAGGAGCTCAGCCGCACACGTCTTGCTCGCTGCGCATGCCCAGTCGCCCCCCAGGAAAAACTTTCTAACTATGAGAACTGTTGGGCAATGCCGAGGGAGGTTACGAAATCTACTTCCATGGATGTTTTTGAAACAACGCTGAACAAGCATCTGTCTGCAATGCTGTAGAGAAGGATATCTTGTCATGATGCAGGGGGTTGGACTAGATAACCCCTGATGTCCCTTCCAATAGTAAAATTCTATAACTCCTATTTTGCCTCTGTCTTTGCAGAAAAAGGAAACTGGCAACAGATGTACGAAAAATGAGGGGGAAAGGTTGCAGGGCAAAATAGATTTAAAAGGTGTTCAGGGAATACTTGGCTGCTTTGAATGAAATGAATTCAAGTCTTCAGGGCCAGATGAATTACACCCCAGTGGGACTGAAATGTGAGCAAGTGTTCCTGTTCCGAATGGAAATACAGAACCTTTGGGAGTGCTTGCAAGTGTCCATCAGTACTTCATCCATTTCCAGTGATTCTGTGCATCCACTGTTGTTTTTGTCATTTTTGTCACTTTCTGAAACTTTTTTTTCACTTCCCAGAACTTTTTCATTGCTTTCTGGGACTTTTCGTCACTTTTCATCACTTTCTGGGAAATTTATGACAGTTTTATGGAGGTTTTACAGCACTTTTATCGCAATTTCAAGCCCCTCCCCAGTGCTTAACTGGCACACTTTCATCTCCACAACCCCTGGGGGGCATGCACAGGGCACACACAGGGCTTGGAACCAGCCTGCAGCAGCCCCGTTCAACTTGCAAAAAATTATGGGAAAATAGCAAAAACAGCAGGAAAGCTCGTAAATTTCCACATCATGCAAATCTTGACAAATGCCCTGGTTTCAACAGAAACAGCACTCACCAAGATTTCTCATTTCAGGCCTACACCCCAGGTAGAGTTTAAAAAGTATACCTACAAGATTGGGTAACCGATTGAATTTCCAGTACCCAAATTGATCCGGTAATGATCGGGGACCATGCGCTTCCCAATTGCAACCTAATTAGGTACCCAATGCTCTGAAATGTCAACTTCCGGTACTGATTTTTTGACATTTTTGTTGATCAACTGACTCCTGAAATTGATTTATTAGGCTTCCATCAAGTTCCAACAATTTGTTGGCCATGTCTGATCCTGGAAAACTATTTACGGTTCCAATTTTTTTACACCCCCCCTGAGTTTTTTCTTTTCAAAACACTTATTTGTGGGTTTTCCATCCCAGACAATGAACTTTCCAGTCCTGGGAAACTACTTCTGGTCCTTTTTATTTTCATGCCTATTTTTTGGTTTTCCAACTCAGTATACCAATTGGTATACTGATATACCAATTGGGAATCAGTAAATTGAAAAATCAGTACTGGAAGTATCTTATTTTGGGGATATTAGGGGTACTGTAACCTGATGTAGTTGCATGTATTGCCCATGGGTAATATATTTAGTACTTGTTTCAGCTCTAACCCCAGAGTACTGAAAGAACTCATTGAAGTACTCTTAGAACCTCTGTTAATTATCTTTGAGAACTCTTGGAAAACAGATGAAGTGTCAGAAGACTGGAGATGGGCAAATGTTGTTCCTGTCTTTAAAAAAGAGAAGGAGGAGGATCCAGGCAATTAAAGACTAGTCAACCTAACTTCAACACCAGGGAAGAAACTCGGACAGATTATAGAACAGTCAATCTGTAAGCACCTTGGACAATGCAGTAATTGCTCATAGCCAGCATGGATTTGTCAGGAACAAGTCATGCAAGACTAATCTAGACTAATTTTTTCTCCTTCTTTGATAGAGTAACTAGTTTAGTAGACGAGGGGACTCTATAGACATAATATAGCTTGATTTCAGCAAAGCATTTAACAAAGTTTCATGCAAATTCCTCATTGACAAGCATGCAGAATGTGGGTTAGAAGATACTACAACAAGGCTGGTTGAAGAACTTTACTCGAAGAGTGATTATCAATAGCTCATTATCAAACTGGAGAGAGGTATCGAGTTGCATCCAGCAGGGCTCAGTCTGAGGTCTGGTGCTGTTCAGCATTTTTACTGACTTGGGTGAAGAGGTGTAGGAAATACTTATCAAGCTTGTAGATGACACAAAACTGGGAGGTGTAACTAACACCTTGGAAAACAGAATTGGAATTTAAAAAAATCTTGATAGTCTGGAAATCTGGTATGAAATTAACAAAATGAAATTCAAACAAAATAAATGTAAAGTTCTGCATTTGTGGAAGGAAAACCAAATGCACAAGTATAAGATAGGGGATACCTGACTTGGCAATAGCACATGTGGAAAGAATCGAGGGATTGTGATTGTTCACAAACTGAACATGAGTCAGCAATGTGATGTGGCTGCAAAAAGGTAAATGCAGTTTTAGGCTGCACTAACAGAAGTGTTGTCTTCAAGCTGGCAGAACTTGTAATAATTCCACTCTATTCAGCAGTAGTTAGACCTCACCTGAATATTATGTCCAGTTTTTGAAGCCTCATTTTAAGAAGGACATTGACAAATTGGAGCAGACTCAGAGGAAGGTGACAAAGATGATAAAGGGTTTGGAAAGCAAGACTTATGCAGAAAGGTTGAAGGAACTGGGTATATTTAGCCTAGTGAAAGAAGACTACGGGGAGACATGATAGCAGTCTTCAAAAATATCTAAAGGGCTCAAGATGGCAACCAACTGTTCTGCATTGCTACAGAGGGCAGGACTAGAAACAATGGGTTCAAGTTACAGAATGGTAGATTTCAGCTAGTTTATCAGGAAGTTTTTCCTGATATCTGTTTAGCAATGGAATAAGCTGCCTAGGGTTATTGTATGCTCTTAATTGATGGAGATTTTCATAAAGAGGCTGGACAGCCATCTGCCAGGGATATTTATTTATTTTATTTTATTTATTTATAAATACTTATATCCCGTCCTCTCCTGCACACAATGGCAGCTTGGGGCAGCCCACAACAGCAACAAAAAACAATAACATTTATAAAATTCATAAAATTCATCTGCATTTTAAAAGGGCAGAAATAAACCCCTCCCTGCCAACCCAACACCCCCATCTCCCTCCCCAAAGGCCTGGCGGAACAGCCAGGTCTTACACTGTCATCAGAAAGAAGGGAAGTCCAGGGCTAGGTGGGCCTCCAATGGGAGGGAATTCCACAGTTTTGGAGTGGCCACCGAGAATGCCCTCCCCATCGTCATCACCCGGGAAACCCGGGGGACTTCAAGTCGGGCATCCCCGGCTGACCGCAGGGGCCATACCACAGTCCGGGGCATGAGACGGTCTCACAGATAGGTTGTGCCTAGGCCATTTAGGGTTTTATAGGTCAGCACCAACACCTTGAATCGGGCCCAGAAAACAATAGGCAGCCAGTGCAGAGAACAGAGCACTGGTGTAATGTGCTCATGACGGCCCATCCCTGTAAGGAGATGGGCCACCACATTCTGCATCAGCTGTAGCTTCCGGACCATTACCAAGGGTAGCCCCACATAGAGTACATTACAGTAGTCTAACCTAGAGGTGATGAAGGCATGGATGATGGTGGCCACTTTGAAACATATGGCTGCAGCTGTCGCAACAGATGTAATTGGCGAAAGGTGCTCCTCACCACCGTCTCCACCTGAGAATCCAGGCAGAACTGTGGGTTGAGGAGCACCCCCAAACTATGGACCTGAGTGGCTGGTGGGGGGAAGACTTCATCAATGACAGGGGCCACGCCCCCCCCAGCCCTACCCACCAACATCACCTCTGTCTTGTCAGGATTCAGCCTCAGATGACTCGCCCTCATACAATCCCCCATGGCTGCCAGGCACCAGGTAAACACCGAGATTTCTGGGTCTTCTGAAAAAGAGAGGTAAAGCTGTGTATTGTCGGCGTACTGATGCCATCGTACGCCGAACCCTCTCATGACCTCGCCCAGAGGCTGTATGTACACATTGAATAGAACCCTGTGGGACTCCACACGTGAGGTCCCAGGGAGATGACAACTCCGAGCACTCCCCAAGCACCACCTGCTGAGTTCTTCCAGTCAGGAAAGAGCGGAACCAATTGAGAACAATTCCACCCCCATGCTTCGTCTTGCAGGCGAGCCACCAACATCTCATGGTCAATGGTATCAAATGCTGCTGACAGATCTAGGAGAATCAAAAGAGATGATCTGCCCCAATCCAACTCACGGCGCAGGTCATCGACCAAAGTCACAAGCACAGTCTCCATGTCAAACCCAGGGCAAAAACCAGACTGTGAGGGATCAAGAAAATTGATCTGATCCAGATGCCCCTGAAGCTGCCGAGTCACCACCCATTCAATAATATTTCCTAGAAAGGGAAGGTTAGAGACTGGTCAATAGATGGCAGGGAAGTCAATGTCAAGCGATAGTTTCTTGAGCAGAGGCTGCACCACCGTCTCCTTGAGGCAGTCTGCCACTCTGCCCTCCCTAAGGGAGGCATTGACAACCCCAGCCAGCAATGATCCAAGTGTCTCATGGCAAGCTTTAATTAGCCAGGACGGGCAAGGATCTAATTTACAACAGGTGGCTCCAACTGACCCAAGAACATAGTATAGCTGTAGTCATCGTGCATTCAAGCAAGGTATTGGATAGATGGGCTTTGAGGTCCCTTCCAACTGTTAAGATTCTATGGCTGCAATCCTAAACTGCCTGTGCACAGCTTGTATGCATGGATCTGCGCAGTTTGCACACAGCACAATTCCCTCATAATGGGGGTGCACATAGTTTGCGTGCTGTGCACGACTACCGTGTGGTACATGTGGGGCATGGAATTGGCCCCTATGACTCTTCAAATGATATTTATCATGGATATTCATTTTGGCATTAACACGTGCTGTGCCCATGAAATGCAGCCTTTGCCTGTTCAAACTACATTATAGTCAAAGAAGTAAGCAAAGCAAAAAGTGGGAGGAGAACAGAGGCACTAGAGCCAAATGTCCCTGATTTTGATGGGTGTTCCTTGTTTCAGCTGGGGGGCTCCATAGAACAGAATAGGCATCCCATATTTCAGCCTGCTGACCTCCATAGAACACAAAGAGTCTCCCTATTTATTTCAGACTCCCACAGCTCCATAGAACACAATGGATGTTCCTTATTTTAGAACCCCACAGCTCCATGGTATCCCTTATTTTTTACATTTTGATATGGCAGCCCTTAGAGGCAAAGAGAAGGGAAAGAATTTATCTGTTTATTTTTATTTATATCCTGCCCTTTCCTGTACAGGGTGGCTAACAGTATACAAAAATATAAAAACCAGTTAAAACCATGTAAAATTCTCATTAAAGTCATTTCCACTCCTACTATCCAAACTCTATTACCAGCTGCTATAAGCCTAGCCAAATAAATAGGTCTCATTGCCTTCTGAAGATGACCAGGCTTGGGCTTTGGTGAACCTCCAGGGAAAGGGAGTTCCAGAGCTGTGGAGCAGTCACTGAGAACATTTTTCTGTGTGCCCATGTTATCTGGACCTGATGCAGCGGTGGAACTCACAAGAAGAGGTTGTCCCCAGTTGACCAAAAGGAGTGTGATGGAACATAGGGGGGAAGATGGTATCTTAGATATACAGGGCCCAAGCTGTTGAGGGCTTTATAGGTCAAAACCAGCAACCTGAATTATGCCCAGAACACTACTGGCAGTCTGCTCAGGCTGACTGTTAAGATTGCCCAGGGTTGTGGCAGGTCAGTGGCAAAGTTGGAAATAGAACCCCGTCTCTATTGCCCCATGTTCACAAACTGAACATGAGTCAGCAATGTGATGTGGCTGCAAAAAAAGGTTAATGCAGTTCAAGGCAGGGGTGTACCTTTCATTTTCATTATTAGATAATAAAAATGAATGAGTCATCTTTTGTTTTTGTTATTCAATAATGAAAACAAAAGAAAACAGAAAAAAATGAACATTTTTGTTTTATTATTTCAGCTGTACCTTTGTTGTTTCACCATCCAATGTGGATGTAATTTGGAGAGATTGTACCCCTCTCCCAAGGCATTATCCCTGCCAAATATCAGAAATATTGGATAAACAATGTTATAATCATTGAAGTTTTTGATTTTAACAGAAATAGTGCATGCATATCAGGCAGTAATGGGTGATTTCAGACGTTACGCATTCCGGAGTCACCACAGTGGATTCCTAGTGGTGGTGAACCAAAAAACCACCCCCTGTGGTCAATAAAAGCCCCAAACAGATGGGACGGGAGTGGGACCACAGCAGGGAATCGGGTCACCAGATCACGAACCAGGGCGGCGCAACAGACGTGATGCCAATTCCCGGCCGTGATCAAAACACCCAGAAGGCTGAGGGCAAATGAAGCCAGAAGGGACACAAGGGAACGCCCACACAAGGGAAACTGGAAGGGAGGGGGGAGAGGGAGAAGAGTCACCCAGGTACCACACACAACAGGCACACAGACAGCGAGGGCACAGTGGAACACACAGCACAAACACACACACTCAGGTGCACACACACTCGGACAGGAAAGGGGGGGGAGACACAGCGGGACAGACACTACACAAGGCACAATGGGCAAGGGTGGGCAAGGGACAGGGAAGAGGAGGGGAAATGGCACAGGGGTGAGGAAGGGAAATGGCACAGGGGCACAGCGGGACACAGGCAACGGCAACCAGAACCCCCAATACAGAACAGCCCACACGGGCACCCCCACAGCAACAAAGGCAGTCCTGGAATGGGGAGCCCCAGGCAGTCCAGGCACAGGCACAGTGGGAGCACACATGGAATGGGGAGCGGGCCAGGAACAGTCCAGGAGGCACACTCGGAACCCAAACGCTGGCGAGGGGGTGATGGAGGGGAGACAGGAGGTCCAGGGCAGTGCAACAGTTCTAAAGTCACACAACACACACACCCCGGGAGGAAGCTGGGGGGGGCATTCCAGGCCCCCCAGAACTCTGGGGGCCCCAGACTGCCGGGGTGGGACCAATGAAGCATGCCCCGGCCTGTGCATACCCCTGCACGGACATGTGGTGGGCAATCAGGTAGTAAGCCTCAAAGGGATCCTGCATGGAGAGACCCAGCTGCACATCGGAATGGGACCACACACCAGACAGCGCCACCAGCTCCACCGTGGTAGGCTCAGACATGCAGCAGTCGGCATCAGGAGGCCATGGAAGCTGACCCAGTTCCAACAGCCGGTGATACAATGCCCCACGGGAGCACTGGTACCCACGGGCCCCGTGAATGCAGCCAAAGTAGGACATGGCCATGGCAGGGCCCCCCTCCACCAGACAGACCATGTAGGTGGCCAGGCTGCACACAGACACGGTCTCCGCCACAGCCCAAGCCACATGAGAGCACCTCATCTCCAGGATGTGCCCATCGGGAAAGGGAACCAGCCCCAGCATCTCAGCATGCAGCCGGTAATCCCAGGCGCTTGCCTCATAGCTGAAGTAATGGAGGCCAGAGCTCAGGCTCACATAAGCACCTGACAGGCTGTCCAGGCAGCTCAGCAGCAGCAATTGCATGGCTGGGGTATGCCACAGGTCACACAGGGCCATGGTCTCACGGAAGGACCATGGATGGGGGGCCCCATTGGGGCCGGAAGCCAGGAGCCCAGTGGAAGCACAGCCAGCCATAGTCCAGCATGCCAGGGAGAATAACATTCCCTCCAGGGGCTTGAGGGGGCCCGGGGGGGCACCAAGGCCAGTCGAGAAAGCCACAGGCCGCAACAATGTATGGCAACAGAGAGAGGCATGGGGTGCGGACCCAGCACAGCTGCAGGAACCGAGCACACAGACAGGACAGCTGACACACTAATCAGGCCAGCAAGGACACGATGTTGCCAACAGGGAGAGGTGGGAGGTGATGACAGGAGACATGCTGTTGCAGCCTGCACGCCCGTGTGCATGCCGGGCCATGCACATGGCTCCTGTTAGGTACATCAGGTGCGCTCAATACTGTGCACCCGCTGCCCCAGGCCGCCTGCCCTGCAGGAGCCCACACAGGCAGCTGGGGGGGGGGAAAAACAGCCATCCCAGCCTATATCAGGGCCACCAGTGGCCCCCCGGGACTCACCTCACCATGGAGCGGGACAGGTTGGGTGCATGTGGGATGCTCCTTGTGCTCTGTGCCGAGTGGTACCATGCCCACACTGAGCAGCTGCGCATCCAGACCTCTGAGGTGCACCTGGGCACCCGCCTGCGGGTTACCGCAGCCTGGAGTGCTGCAGGGGCCCGCAGGGCTCACCAAGCCTGCAGGTGGCTCCCTGGCCCGGCTCTGGGTGCAGCAGGTGTCTGGGGAAGACTTAAAGGCCATGAGCCACAGCCGGACCAGGCTTGCGGCGATCCGTGAGGCCACCGGGCACCTCCAATGGAGGAGGGAGACAGTGCACCGGGCTGCCCTGCTCGCTATGCCTATTGCCTGGTGGCAATGGATCATGGAGCGGGCCCAGGGCTGGTGATCCCGGGTGCTAGCTCAGTGGGATGAGGCAGCCTGGAGGGCACACTTCCGGATGGACAAGCTCACCCTACTGTGGCTCGCGGAGCTGCTCACGCCCTGGTTGGAGCGACAGCACACACCCCATGAGGAACCCCATCCCCATGGTCCAGCGGGTGGCCATTGGGGTCTGGGGCCTGGCAACGCCCGACTCCTGCTGGTCCATCTCGCAGCACTTCGGTGTTGGAATGAGCACCATGGCCTGTATCCTCCGGAATGTCTGTGAGACTGTGGAGGGCATCCTCCTGGACAGGGCGATCCAGCTGGTGGATCAGGGTCTGTGATGGCCGGCTATGCATCTGGTGGGTTCCCCAAATTCATGGGTGCCGTGGACGGCACCCACATCAAGATCCTCTGCCCCTCCACGGGGGAGGCCGCGGAGTATGTCAACAGGCACGGGTATCACTCCCTGCATCTGCAGGCGGTCATGGACCACTGGGGGAGGTTCATAGACATCTTCATGGGCAACTCTGGGTGCAGCCACGATGCCTGGATCATGACCATCTCCCCCTTTTATGCCCGGATGTACCGGGGGGACTTTGCAGACATGGGGATGGCCTGAATCGAGGGGGGGCTGATGCCCCCTTGTATCCTGGGGGACCTGGCCTACCACCTCACACGGTGGCTGATGAAGGTATACCTGGTCAGCTGGACCCCGGCGGAGACACTCTACAATACCCGCCTGTGTGCCAGCAGGACCATGGTCGAGCAGGTGTTTGGGGCCCTTAAGCAGCGCTGGAGGAGCCTTGCCGGCTGGCTAGACTACACAGTAGAGACCTTGGCCATGGTGATCGGTGCCTGCTGTGTGCTGCACAACATGTGTGAGACCAATGGGGCCGCTCTCAAATACCCCATGCCTACCCGCCCTCCCAACCCTGTGCTTCTGTACGTGAATGTGGACAACCCGAGGGAGTACCGTTACGCCAAACGCATCTGTGCCGCCTTAGCCAGGCACAGCAGCTGGGATGTCCAGGCGTGAGAGTGCCCCCCCTGCCCCCCCCAGGGGCCTGGGAGATTCCCTGGACAAGCCCCTATACTGGCATGGTCCACCCCCCCACCTCTGGGCCCCTGAACTGACCACAGGAGGTGGCTGTGTCATCCATGTGGTTACTATATCACCTGCTTACCTGTGCCCACCACCACCACCACCCCTCAGACCTCCCTCCCCCTTCCCCCACATCCCCCCTGACCCCCGTGTTTCCTGGGGTGCCCCCTTGAGTGCCCTGTGGGTGGCATAGAGCTCTGGAAACTGCCCTCTCCCCCCCGCTGTCCATGTCCCCAATGGTTTCCTGGGATGCCTCGGTGTCCGGAGGGCAGGAGGTGGTGGGAGGGAGGGAGGACCCAGAACCCCAGGGTCCCCCCTGGGTGGCTGCTCCCTCCAGAGGCCAGCGGGGACTGGGAAGCGGATGTGGGGCCCCTGCTGGCATGGAGGTGACTGGGGCAGTTGGGGAGGTGCTTGGGGTTCCGAGAGGCCCAGCATGGGGCCCTGGGAAGGCAGGGTGCCCGGTGTGTGTGTGGCTGCCATGACATAGGCGCACATAGTGCCCGCGTGCAGGAGCAGTGAGGTCCCAATGTTATGGGACCTGTCCATCTTGTCTGAATGCTCCCACACCATCCACTCGATGACTTGTTCCAGCCACCCAAATGCCTCTACCTGCCTGCTGTGCTCCCGGTGCTCCCACCTCCACTCCAGGTGCACCTCTGCCTGGAGCCTCTGATCCCTTGCCTCCGCCTGCTCCAGGGAGCACTCTATGGCCACTTCCATGTGGTCCATGGCCACAATCATCCACTCCCCCTGTTCTGTGGTGGTCTGGACGATGTCTTCCGTCTGGTCCTGCCTCTGGTGCCGTACCCATGCCCAGTGCTCCCTCATCCGCTGGGCTGGGGGCCCAACCCCGGGTTTCTGTGGCCCCTCCAGCTGTCCTGTAGGGTACATAGTGGTTAGTCATTTGCCACCTCAGGCGCCTGACCCCCTTGGCACCCGTCCCCCCTTTCCCACCCCTCTGGCCCCCCCATCCCACCCTGCATGTCCCTGGTCCTCCACCTGGCCTCCCTGATCCCCCCACGCTGCCTGTGTGCCTCACCTGGGTCCGCCAGCTGTTGCCTGGGCTGCTGTGTGCTGGCCTCCTTGCCCGCCTGCCTCTGGTGCCGGGGAATTCCGTGCCCTGTGGGGTATGGGGTGGTGGTTGGTGGAGGGCTTCCAGGGTGCCCCCCCAGCCCCAGCCCCATGTCACGGGCTGGCAGGGCTGGGTGGGGCCTGCCCCCTGGCCGGGCTGTCCCCAACTCCCCTTGCCATGAGCCCATCCCCCCATCCCATATGCTTGCTTACCCTTAATGTCTGTCTCTGATCCCTCTGAGGCTGTCTCCTCTGTGTTGCTGGGCTTCCCCTGGCTGAGGGTAATGAGGGTGCGGCCTCAGAGTCCGGCTGTCTGGCCAAGGGGTGGGGGCTCTCCGCACTGCTGTCCGGGGTGGGGACTGCTGGTCTCCGAGGCCCTGGGGCATTCCTCTAGGGGGTTTGGGGCCCTGGAGCGAGTGCCTTCTTGTGGGGCGGCGAGGGGAGGGAGTACCTCAGCCCGTTCCCTGCCTTGGACCACAGCGCTCCCCACGAGCCATGGGGTGACTATTGATCCCTTCATGTGGAGGATGCGGTCCAGGGCTTTGTAGACCATGGCGGTCCAGAGTCCATGTCCAGACTACTGGTTGTTGTCCCTGATGGCCTTGTACCCCCTCTTTAGCTCTTTGGCCTTGGAGCTTCACAGAATGAGGGTACGTGATTGACATTTTTGCTGACCAATTGGCAAACCCATCCTGTACCACTGAGACAGAGGGCTTCCACCAAGAAAATGCCAGGGAAATTTTCTTTATGGAGCTTCACAGGGCGATGGTCCGGTGATGCCCCACCGCCTCCATTTCCCGCACTATTTCCCGGAACACGTACTCATTTCTTGGATTGAGTGCTAGCTACAGCTGATGCTCCAGGGTCCCCAGATGGGGATAAAGTCCTGGTTCTCCCAGAGTCCCCACTGACCCCTCGGTGGTATGGCCTTCTCCCCCTTCTCCCCTCCAGTTCCTCCTCCTCCTCCTGCTCCTCCTCCTGCTCCTCCTCCTGGGCATAGCCTGTGTCCTCCGGGGGCTCGGGCTCACGGGTCCATTTGTGTGTCTGAGGAATAGAAGCAGTGTGTGTGTGTTGGTGAGTGTTTGGGTGCTTGTCTGCCCCGGTCCCGCATCCCAGCCTCCTCCCCCCTGCCTGCCGGATGGCCATCAGGCCAGCCACTCCACCACCACCCCTGGTGCCCCTGTGGTTCCGGGTCCACTCCCCTTCATCCCCCTTACCAGTTTCCAGGGTGGCTCCTCCCCTGGTCCAGTTGCTATCCCCAGGACTGCCTGTCCCGGCTGTTGCTGCTGCTGCTGCTGCCCCTCCACCTACTGCAGGTGCAGAATGACCACCTCCTCCCCCACCTGCACCTCCTCCTCCTCCTCCTCCCTCGCTCTCTCATCCTCCGCTTTCCTCTGCCTCCTGCCTCGCTCCATCCCACCATGTTCCCCTGCTGCTGTGTGCCTTTTAAATCTCCTTCCAGCCTGTGTTGTTGCTGGTTTCCTGGAAGCAATGCTGCATGCTTTGTCCCCGTCTGGGAATCATTTTGATTTATTCTGGCCGGTGATTGCCGTCCAGACGTTACTTTTTTTTTGTTGATCATGCTTTTGGAGATGGTCCGAGCCGGAGGTCCGGAAGCATGGTTAATTTTGACCCTATGTGGGTAATGACTGTATTGAACATCTGGCAGCTGCCAAACAGATGTTCAGGGCTCTTTGACCCCACCGTGGGATTGACCGTGGTTCACTGTGGTTGAGTGTGATCTCGTAATGTCTGAAAATACACAACATCTTTATTTTCCATTTTATTTGGATGAAACTAAGAAATATTGTACCTCTATCCAGGGTTATTATCCCTGCCAAAGTTCAGAAAAATTGGATAAAGGGACCTGATGATATAAGGATTTGACTTCCACATGCATATCTGGCTGTAACATCTTTATGTTCTATCCAGTTTGGATGTAATTTGGTTGGATTGTACCCCACATACAATGGATCATACATGGCAAATGTCAGAAAGCTTGGATAAAGGGTCCCAATTTTATAAGCAATTGAACTTTTGTAATTTTAAGTTGTGCAAATACTAGTCCTGAAAATCTGGGGAGAAAACCAAATATTTCAGGACATAACTGGGACTTCAGGCAGCAAGGCAGAGGGGAGGTTGGAGGAAGAGATATGACTGACAGATCCAGGCTGGCCTATTGGCAACCCAAACACATCCTGCAGCACTGTGACAGAGGACAAAAGGATATCCTTTATTGGCTCTTTCCTAAGCAGATGCTTCCAACTTCCCAGTAACAAGCAGGGGAGTTGGGGGTGGGCACATTACAGAATGAGGGTATGTGATTGACATTTTTGCTGACCAATTGGCAAACCCATCCTATACCACCGAGACAGAGAATCCTCCTGTTAAAATCATGAACATTATATTGCTTATAAAATTGGTACCCTTTATCCAACCTTTCTGAAGGTTATCATGGGTCATGCCTCCAGCAAGGAGAACAAACATTCAAGATTTCATCCAAACTGGATTGAAGGGAAAGTTGTTATGGCCAGAAATACATGTGCAAATCAAATGCTTATAACAGCAGTTCCCTTTATCCAATCATTCTAAAGTTTGGCTGGGATAGTAATCTTGGACAGAGTTATAATATGTCTTAGTTTCATCCAAACTGAATGGAAAATAAAGATTTTGCAGCCAGAAATGCATGCACCACTTTGCTAAAATCACATAATTTGATTGTTTATGGAATCTGGACCCTTTATCCAATCCTTTCAAAATTTGGCAGGAATAATGTCTTGGTTGAGGGGTACAATATATCTAAATTTCATCCAAATGTAAACACCAAAAATGAAGTTAAAGATGAAAATGTGTTTTCCATTGAAACCAATGTAAAACAAAAACAAAAGTAAAAACGAAAGAATAATGAAAGATAATGTAAACAAGTGACATTTTAATAATGAAAATAAAAGGAATAATGAAAACAAAATAAATTTCTGTGCACATCCCTAGTTCTAGGCTGCGTTATCAGAAGCATTGTTTCTAAGTCAGTAGAAGTAATAATTCCACTCAGTTCAGCATGGGTCCAACCCCACCCAGAGTACTGTATCTCAGTCTGGGCACCTCATTCTAAGAAGGAAATTGAAAAATTGGAGCTGATGCAGAGGAAGACAACAAAGCAAGTTGTATGCAGAAAGGTTGAAGGAACTAGCTAGAAAAGGGAATTCGGGGGAGACATGATAGTAGTCTTCAAAAATCTAGAGGGCCTCCACCAAGAAAATGCCAGGGAAATTTTCTTTATGGCAAGACTAGAAATAATGACTAGAGAAGGCAGGTCTAGAAAGAATGCACTCAGGTTACAGGAAGATAGATTCCAGTTAAATATGAGGAAAAACTTCCTAGCAATAAGAGTTTTCAGGCAATGGAATCATAGAATTAGAGTTTAAAGTGAGCTCAGAGGTCATGGAGTCCAACTCTCTGCTCAGTGCAGGAAATCCACAACTACAGCGTCACCAGCAGATGGCTATCAAACCTCCAGTGAAGGAGACCCCACTACCTCCACTGTCGAACAGCTCTTACCATTAGGAAGTTCTTCCTAACATTTAACAAAAATCTGCTTTCTTGTAAGTTGAGTCCATTATTTCTAGTCTTGCCTTCAGGAGCAACACGTCTTTGCCATTTTCTATGTGACAGGCCTTCAGGTATATGAAGACTGCTATCACATCTCCCTTTAATCTTCTCTTGTCTAAACTAAACATACCCAGCTCTTTCAACCTTTCCTCATAGAACTTGGTTTCCAAATCTCTGATCATCATTGTTGTCCTCCTCTGAACATGTTTGAATTTGTCAATGTCCTTCTTAAAGTGTAGTGCCCAGAACTGGACACAGTTCTCCAGATGAGGTCTAACGAGTACAGAATAGAGTGGAACTATTACTTCTCAGGACTATACTTTTGTTAATGCAGCCTAAAGTTGCGTTAGCCATTTTTTGCAACTGTATCACACAGCTGACAAATGTTCAGCCTGTGATTCCGACATTATAAAGCAATCAATCTGTAAGCATTTAGAAAAAATGCTGTGATTACTAGGAGCCAGCATGGGTTTGTCATGCCAAACTAATTTTATTTCCTGTTTTGATGGAGTTACTAGTTCAGTAAATCATGGGAATGCTGTGGATGTCGTATATTTTGATTTCCCCTAGGATATCCTTCTTGACAAACTGGTAAAATATGCGCTAGTGTTAGTCACAGGGGCCCGTGGCAGTGCCGCCCTCACCTGTCGGCCCAGTCAGCACAATCCTCGGGCCGGCAGGTCCCGGTGGGACGGGCCTCACCAACGCAGCCAGAGGCTCCACCCCCAGCAGTGACGTCAGACCAGGAGTCGGGATTCCAGGGCCCAGTTGCGCCCCCTGCTCGGATGCGGCACGTGGGGAATACCCCACCCCTGCTGCATCGCTCTGAGCGCCTGCGGGCATGTACAGGGCCAGGGCCTGGGGGATAAAGCCCAACGCCACTTACAGAGCGGTGCTGATGATTCAGAGACCGTCCCCCTTGCAATTGAGCCACAGCCCGTACACAACGGGGCAGTCCCCGAGCTACAGAATCCAAACGGGAAGAAAAATAAGCAACAGGTCGTTGATCAGGGCCAAAAGGCTGAGTAAGGACTCCCAGAGCAAAACCCTGAGATTCATGGCAAAACAGCATGAAAGGCTTTTGATAATCTGGTCGGGCTAAGACAGGTGGGGCTGACAAAGCACTTCTGATATTGTGAAATGCCTGTATAGTGTCCATGTTTAAGGAAAAAGGGTCCACATTTAATGCTGAGTATAAGGGTTGGGCCAAATAGGCAAAGTCTAAAATCCATTGGCGGCAGTAGTTAGCTGCTCCCAAAAATTTCCGCAGCTGCCGCTTGGTGGTGGGCAAGGGGAGAGACACAATAGCCTGTAAACAGTCCAGGGAAAGTGATCTAGAATGGGCCGTGATGACATGTCCCAAATAAGAAATACTGGTCTGACAAAATTGCAACTTACTTTTGGAAACCTTGTGTCCCTTGGAAGCCAAATGATTTAAAAGTTGTAATAAGGCTTGTTGGCAAAGTTCCTGAGTTGGGGCAGCTATCAACAAGTCATCTGCGTAGGTAATAAGTGTAACATCTGAAGAAAGGCGCAAATCCTGCAAAGTTGCCCTTAAAGCCAACCCAAACAAAGAGGGAGAATCCCTAAATCCTTGAGGTAAGTGGGTAAAAGTTAACTGAGTTCTAGTAGCAGGATCAGTCAGAATGAACAGGAACAGAGAAAAAAGCTTGTGATAAATCAACAACAGTGAAATATTTTGCTGTAGCCGGTATACTGGCAATTGTTAAAACAGGATCTGGAACAACAGGGTGTAAAGGAACAACAAATTCATTTATGGCTCTGAGGTCCTGAACAATTCTGTAAATAGGAGAACCATCAGGGTAAAATTTTCCAGTTTTTTTTTTTTTTCTCACAGAAAGAATAGGACTATTTACAGGGGATTGAGTAGGCACCAAAATGCCCTGTTCCTGAAATTTCAGGATTACCCTACGAATGCCTTCTGGGGCTTTTAAAGACAATGGATATTGAGGAATAGATGGAAAGGATTTACCAGGCTTTACTGATATTTGAAGCGGGGCAATACCTTGCAGCAGGCCCATGTCATCTGGTGACTCTGCCCACAACTGGGGAGGCAAGCAGACAGCAAGTCCTGTTGATCAGGCAGGAGAGACTGTCCCACCTCCTCCGTGGCAAGGGCCATCAGTAAAGTTGGAGAATCAGGAGACAATAGTTTGACAAACATGCCATCAGGAGAACACAAAATTTGAGCATTCAATTTGCACAGTAAATTCCTTCCCAACAAGTTGACTGGAGTGTCACGGCTAATGAGGAAAGAGTGCCGCTCCGTGAGTGGGCCCAGGGTTACAGTGGTGACTTCAGAGAGCGGTTGGATAGTTGTGACACCATCAACCCCTGATTGTACACACACCCCAGGCAAGAAAGGGAGCATCTGACACTTTAAACACAGAACAAGTAGCCCCGGTATTTACTAGGACAAAAACAACATGACTATTGACATTTGTAAACTGAAATAATAATAATAATAATAATTATATGTGTGATGTGAAATACACTCAAAGAAAATCCTCAAACACACATAAATTCTTACTTAAAGACCTACAAACTTTAAACAACACAAATTTTGTTTCACATCCCTATATTCACATGAAGCAGACATACATTGTTTCTTGCAGACATCCAGTATTAAACTTATACACAAATGCATTCACCACCATGTGTGGAAAATAAACTCTTTTTAGAATTATTAACACCCTATTTAAATGGAGAAAGTTCTTCTTTGTCAGTGTGTGCTGGTTTACAAGGAAACCTCTTGCTATGAAAAACACTACGCGCAGGTATCTCGGGACAGGGCTTTCACGCATGACAAAATGTTGACCACTAGCATCACCTCCCAGAGGGAAAGGGGGCCATCCCTCCTGGCGGGGACGATAGGGAGCCTGATTTGAGGTCCTGCAGGACTGGAGGGGCTGGGGCTGTACTTGCATAACACACATTTGGACAAGTTGCTTTTTATCTGTTTCTTCCTATATTATTTACCAAATCTGGGAACAGGCAGAGGTAACATCATTCAAGGATTGGGTCCTATAATTAATCATAGCAGTCTGTAAGAGAGTGCGTACCACTGGCTGAAGGCCAGCCACTGCATCAGGATTTAACCCTGAGTGTAATTTAAAAGCAAAAAGGAGGAAAAAAGAGATGAGCACTAGGACCCTGTGGAAAATCGCAGGAGAAACAGCCAGGGTTTGCCTGCCGTCTCAAGTTGCAATGCAGCTCGAGCAGGAGAAAGGAGAGTCAGGGAAGTTACAGATAATAGGTAACACATAGGAGGGGATCCCGGTGTCTCGGGACGAGGAGAAAAACATTCCTGAACAGTGGATTTATTGACTTCATCGTCCCACAGACACCAGGCATTCATTTGTCGGAGATGGTTTGAGTCAAGGTTTAACCCTAAGTGAGTACGTACAAGAATGCAAAAAGACCCAGTTAAAGGAAACTGCAGTTCCGGATTATCTGCAGTATAAAAAATACCATTTATGCACATAACGGCACGCAGGCCGGCCATATCTTTGGGCCATGTAGCCTACAGGGGTGTCACCCGGGGGCAAGTTGGACTCCTCTGAGCCCATAACACAATTATCAATTTAACAAAGTAACAATAAAACTCCCTCTATAATTTTTACAAATATAAACCACATTCCATTATAAAAATCAGACAAACAAAGTTAAAACACCCATCAACAAACCAATTACCAATCTAATAACCACTGCCAGCAGCAGCTTCTAATAATCCACCAGGAACAAAATAAAAACATCAACAAACCAGATATCAGTATTTCAAATCAAATTCAGTATCAAACAATCAATTACAATATCAAACTATCAGTACCAGATTCAATATTTCAGTATCAGACTATCAGTTTCAGGTCCTTGGACAATATCAGATTCAGATTCAGTAATTCAGACTCAAAAGCTAGCTTTCAACTAATGATCTTAAAACTTTCAAATCTCAGGCTCTGTGGTAGTTAGAAGGACTAAATAAATTAATTAAGTCCTAATTTCTACACAGTCAGAAGCAAAGGGGCGTCCCCCAGTACCAGCAGCACTTACCTCACTCTCCCAGGTTTCGGCACCATTTGTTGGGGAAAAATCTACCTGACAGATTGAAGAGTGGAGGCTGCTTTATATCCAAGAATCAGTTTATTCCAAATTGATCAAAAACAAACAAAGTAATGAAAAATGCACAGCGCTGTGGATCTCAGTAACACAAAGGGATTCTGAGATGCCATGTGGGAAATGGGGTAGAGCATATATACCCTCAAAGAGGGACATTCGCTTCTGCGCATTACAAAAAATTACATAGTTTTACAATCTCAGAGCTGCGCAGTAAGAAAGATTACACATACTTTAACTTCATTTTAATTGGCCCAATGCTAGTTACTAAGGAAAAACTGGCTTTTATCAAAATCTCCTGACTATGTTATCTGAACTTGTCATGTCCCTATATGGAGAACAGGATGTTCCGCTCTGCTGGTCAAAGCCAAAATAATTCAGTAAAAGCAAGTATTAAAGGCTGTTAGTTTGACTTATAGTAACCCAGAAATGGAACATGAACTAGAAAATGAACTAGGAGAAAAACCCTTTATAACTTGTTTTGCCACCACAGGTGTGTGTAATAATAAAGAGAGGGGGGACGTAGCAGCCCCATCCAGAATTTGGGCAAGTGGTATGGGAGCAGGAGGCATCAAGAGAGAGATCCAGGAGAAGTCTCAAGTGTGTCACTTCCCCCTCACTCTGAGTCCACAGCCAGTTCAGGGAAACCCAGCAGCAGCAGGTTGACCTTCTGGAACAGCAACTGCTCTACCAACCCAGTGTCCAACCTTGTACGGTGGGGACTCATGATGTCCCCCACCTGAGTGAAGACCTGTTTTCTGGGCATGCTGGTTGATGGGCAGGACACTAGTTCCTGTGCCACTATGGTCAGTGCCTGCCATACATTCCCCTTCTCTGCCCAGTACTGCAGGGGATTGCTGATGTGGTCCAATACTAGCTCCTCCAGATACTTCTCTACTGCCATCTCCACACTGGCAAGTTCCTTCTGCCTTTGCCTGTTGCTGCTGTCAACCTCCTCCACAATAGCCTTTGCCCATGCTGCCTGCCCTGGCATGGTCCAGTGGGTGATGGCCACTGAGAAGCTGATGCTGCTGGCCCTGCAATCAGAGCTGTTGCTGGGAGTGCTCTGCATGTCCTTCCTCCTGCTGCTGCTTTGCCCATCTGTACGGCTCTGCTGCCACCACCGTATAATCCTTTTTAGTACTGCCTGCACCCTCTCCACCAGAGTATGCTTCCTCAGGGTGAAGTCTGTCATGCGAGATGCCACACTCGCCTTCACCATGGGGTCCAGAATGGTGGAGAGAATATAAACCTCCTTTCCGATCAGGGGGTCAAACCGTCTGCTGAGCCCATCCGTCAACCTTCATACCAGTGCCACCACCTCTGGTACAAGGCGCTGCTCCACCCCCCACCCCTTGGTCTGTCAGGAAACCTTCCATTTGCCTGACCAGACTATGGACCATGGGGGTGACCTGGATCAGAGTGGCCGTTGCTACACTTAGGATCTCCATCATGTCCTTAGGAGATCCATCACGTCCTCACCCCTGCCACCTACTGCTCTTCCTCCTGCCACCGACAGCTGCCACCAGTGAGCAGTCAGGGCCAAGTAAGTATGCTGTGCATTTCGGCTGGTCCAAATGTCATTGGTTAAGGATGTGCATGGTCTGGGACATCATGACCCATTCTTTCTGCACTAGCAATCTCATCACCTCAATCTCCCCCTCAAGGACTACCTCATGCAGGACATGCTGCTGCTCCACCAGACACTCTAGCATGAGGTAGTTGGGGTTCCACCTCATACTCACATCCTGCATGAGGCAGTGCTGCTTAGGGATGGGTGAACGCGGTTCGGTAGTTCGGAGTTTGGCCCGAACTCAGTCTGTTTGGATGACTGAACTTGAACCCAAACCCGAACCCAAACATACCGAACAAACCAAACACCGAACAGCGAAATGGCTGAACAGTTCGGTCAGTTCGGATCACGTTCGGGTGAGTTCGGGTGGCAAAAAAAGGTTCACTGGAAAGTCAAACATGACAGGGAGGTGTCAGTCACTGAGGATCAGACTTCCAGGCACCAGGGGTGGAGAGACTTGCAAGAAACGAAACTAATTATCTGCCTCCCCCCTTCCCAACACCTCTGAGATAGTCACTGTTCCTGAACAGCAGACGTTGAGTAGGATTTTTAGATTGCTTTAAGTTTCATTTCAGTTTTGTACTGAAATGAAACTTAAACCATAAACTGAAACTTTGTGTTATGCACTGTACAGACTCATTGAGTATGTATGTATTTCACTACAGACTCCTCTTTGTGATTCCCCCCATCCCATATATATGGGATGTAGATAGATAGATAGATAGATAGATAGATAGATAGATAGATAGATAGATAGATATTAGAGAGTTGTAGGAGTTAGCTTAGTGATAGAGATAGCGTTAGTGATTTAGTTTTAGTGTTTGTAGGAGTAGGTCTGTGTACTTATTAGATAATCCATTTAGTTCATAGCATTTAGAATAGTTAATAGCAGTTAGATTTAGTGTAGATAGATAGATATAATATTAGATTAAAAAAAACCCATATAAAAACAAAAAAACTAATTAAAAAACAAAAGAAAACCATATAAAACCCAATAAAAAACCAAAAAACCATATAAAAACCAAAAAATCCCACCCATAACAACATTTCCTGAATGGCTGAATGGCCAAACTGAACAGACGAACGGCCTAACCGAACGGCCTGTTCGGACGACCAAACCGAACAGCCGAACCTGAACTCGGTGAACTAACCGAACTGCCGAACTGAACGGACGAACCGAACACAGCCGAACCGAACACAGCCGAACTGAACGGACGAACTGAATGTAGCCGAACTGAACGGCTGAACCCAAACCGCCATGTGTTCGCCCATCCCTAGTGCTGCTGTGCCCCCAGCTTCACCTGCTTTTCCTATTAAAATACCAATGATTTTTCTGTTCTTCTCAATCAGCAGGGTAAGGGGGATGCCTCTGCTATCTGTCTTGTTCTCCCCCCAGGGCCAGGGCATCCTTCACCACGATGTGAAGGGTGTGGGAAGCACAGGGGATGTGCTGGAAGCCACCATCCTACACTGCCTTCTTCATATTGGCCGAATTGCCACTGACCAGGAACCCCTTGGTGAATGGCATGCCTCCCTTAGCCACCCCTCCACCATGGTGGCCAAGGCTTCCTTGATGATGTCAGCAGCGTGGCTATCATCCATGATCTGGGTGTTAAGCAGGGTTCACCTGTACCCTGCCCCCTCATCCCTGCCATCTACTGCTCCTCCTCCTGCCACCCGCAGCTGCCACCAGTGAACAGTCACGGCCAGGTAGGCATGTTGTGCATTTTGACTGGTCCAAATGTCTTTGGTGAAATGCACAACAGCCCCACCTGCCCTGACCAGTTGCTCCCTTACCTGATCCCTGGCTTCCCGGTACAGGGAGGGCACCACCCGCCTGCTGAAGGTGCATGAGGGCATCTGGTACTGGGGCACAAGCAGTGCCATCAGCCGGCAGAATCCCTGGTCCTCAACTATGCTGAAGGGCTGGTCATCCAGCACAATCATCTCACTCACCCGCCTGGTAATCTTAATTGCTGCTGGAGGATGCCCTCCATGTTGCAACTGGCCAAACACCAGATACTCCATAGTGGCCTGATGTTGCTGCTGCTCACAGGGGGTGTGAGATAGGGGCTTCACTCCCTCATTCCCCATTCCAAGAGCAGAGGAGTAGGGGGTGCTCACTGCAGCAGGGCCAAGGAACCCACTCCTGTCCACACTGCCTAACTTCCTTTCCGGTTCCAGCATCTTAGCTGGAACTTCTCAGGTGGGAGAACATCCCATTGTTTCTCAGGTTCTCTTGTTTCCTCCCACGTCTCACCGTCTTCCCACAGTGAATGAAGGCCACCTTGCAGGTGTCACTTGCCCTTAGTGACCTGAAGTGGTCCCACACAGGCCCCCTGGGGCACCCTGCTTTCTTTGTGCTGCTGCTGGGGGCTGCCGCCTCTGTCCCCAATGGGGTCACAGGAGGAGCATCATGAGAAGGAGTGTCCTCCACCTCCTCCTCGCTCCCCTCATTGCCTAGAACCAGGGCCCCGAGTCTTCCGCGCTCCCGCGATTCGCGGAATGTGCGCAGAATCCTGCCCTAGGCAGGATTCTCGCAGAAACTGGGGAAATCCCCGCGGGATTTCCCTTCCTTGGCAGTGAGCTCAAGGACCAGCCAATCAAGGACAGCCAAGGACCAGCCAATCAAGGACCAGCTGCTGCCTCCGCCTCCGCTGCTGGGATCGCTGCC
>QEPC01014525.1:66434-100057 GCA_003113815.1 Sphenodon punctatus
GGGGGGGGGCATCACGGAGGGTCATGTATCCTGTTGCTGTGGGGTTAGTGCTGGGCTTGCCAGTGTGTCTGTGTCCCCAGTCGGGGTTCTGCCATGGTGGGCCCCTCAAGTTGCCATCCCTCCCGCTGTACTCAGGGCTGCTGCAGCATGCAGCGCACGGCCTGACACTGGGCTTTGCCTCAGGAGACCACATGGTCACTGTTTGACAAGCAAGAGGACAGAATGATAATACCAGCAGCAACAGGAAGACCATGGCTCTGTTCTTGGCAGTGATCTCATACTGGAGGGTCACATGTCCCTAGGTTCACTGTTGGGAGCCAGGGACGTAGTGAGATTGGAACAAATCCTGGTGCAGAAGACGGAATGGGCCGTCATGTCCTTGTCCACCTCTGCTTTCACATGAGATGCACACAAATTCTGCATGTATTGTGCCCCCCTTGGGCTTGGGGCCCTGGTGCAACTGCACTTGCTGCATTATGGTAGCTGCTGAGAGCTTCCAAAATTAGAGAACCAGGAAACTATCAGCCTAATTAATCATGTCTATCCAACTCTGCCCCATCACTCATGGGACTCAATATAGAGTCTGAAATTGATGGGGTGGGATGGTCTCTTTGATTTTTGAACTGGATCTCCAGAATCCTACAAAAGGATTGGGGAAAATGATTTTTGGAGTTCCGGTTCATCTCCATTATTCCAGAGAGTCAGAGACCAGTTTCAACGTTCAAGTCCCGACTGTGGGGCAGGGGTTAGTAGATCAGAGGTTTCCTCCTCCTCTGCCTATGCTGGACGCACTGGGGTCAGATCTGATCTTTCTCAAACGTTGAGAGAGATTTGGAATTGGTCAGCTGTCAGAGGCTAAGCTGGTGTAACTCATGGCTTCATTCCACTGACATCAATGGGAGAAACAATTTACCCCAGCTAAGGATCTGGCCAGGAGATAGTGACTCAGCAATTTCTAAGGAGCAGGAACAGCCCCAAATTTGAAATAGGGGGTCTCCCCCCACATCCATCATGGGGAGTTATGAACCCAGAAATTATGTATGTTGTGAAACCTTTGCGTACAACATGAGGAAGGGTCATGATGTGAAAGATGTTTGTATTAAGCAGTGATTGTATAAGCCAGAGGCAAACATTGTATGAGGAGTTTACTCAAGACAGGTGAAACTTAGCCAGGAAATTAGCATTGTAAAACCTCAAAACCCAAGACAATCAGCCCATATAGGTGATAGTGGCCATCTGTGTGAACTTAGGTTAAGGCTATATATAGCTAGGTGACCAAGAATGGAAGTTAAAATCTCAAATCAAGGTGACCTGAAGAGTTAAAAGGCATGCTTAAGACATAAGAGGAGGTGCTTGACACCATCAGTATGTGAAAGCACAGCTTCCAACTAAGGCTGCTTTTAGACGAACGGCGGTCCGTTTCGCGTCGGCGGCGCGCATATTTTGAAACTTCCACCTGATCTAATTAGACGAAATGGAAGTGGCTTAATGTGCGCATATTACGGCAGAGGCGCATTTTTTAAGTGCGCGAATTAAATACCTCATAATCGAGGTATTTAATTCACGCACTTAAAAAATGCACCTCTGCCGTAATATGCGCATATTAAGCCACTTCCATCTTGTCTAATTAGACCAGGCGGAAGTTTCAATATATGCGTGCTGCCGACGTGAAATGGACCGCCGCTCGTCTAAAAGCGGCCTAAGATGCAGTGTGCCTTTCTGCGAACATCAAAGACAAGACTTTGGTCCTCTGGAACATGGAATAGGCAACTATTCGAGAGGGAACCTGATCAGTTAAGTTAGCATTGCGTATTGCTTTGATTTCATTTTTCTAACTTGCTTTCTGTATTTATTCTGAACCTGTATTGGTTTTTATATAACCAAGAACTTTATTATTATTATTATTATTAACAAACATTTATATAGCGCCAGCAGTGTACCTGGCACTTTACAAAGTAATAAAATAGACATGGTCCCTGCCCTTAGGGCTTACAATCTGAGAGACAGGAGCTGGGGGAGAACTTAGGAAGGGGAACAGAGGGAGAGACAAGGGGTCTAACATTCATGAAGATGCGAGGTCTCAAGTGCACGTACTTGGCTTGGTTACGATGAGAATGACAGCAGGCAGGTCCATGTTGCAAGGATAAGGGTAAACCGATCGTAGGTATAGGAATAGTGGCTCAGCAGGATAAAGAGTCAGACAGAGCAGAGCGAAAGAGGTGAGTTTTAAGGAGAGATTTGAAGGTATGAAGGGAGGGGGCAAGGCGGATGTGGACAGGGAGGGAGTTCCAGGCATGGGGGGCAGCAAGTGAGAAGGGACGAAGGCGCTTAGGGGAGCAGGGAAGGTGTGGAAGGGTGAGAGAAGGGACAGAGGAGGAGCGAAGTGCACGGGCTGGAGTATGGAGGGCGATAAGTGCAGAGAGGTAGGGGGGAACAAGGTTGTGAAGAGCTTTATAGGTGAAGACTAGGAGCTTGCACTTTATAATAAGCAAGACTTGCTTATTATAAAGTTTGTGTCTGTGTGGTTACTGGCACTGGATACTGGCTAGGGATGTGTGAACAGATCGCGGTTCGGGTTTGGTTGTTTGGTTCGGTCTGGTCGTTCAGTTTGGCTGTTCGGTTTGGTCGTCGAGTTTGGGTTCAGAAGTTTGGTTCAGTGGAGTTCAGTTTGGTTCAGCCATTTGGAAATAGGTATAGCGTGATCCTGTCGGAAAGTGGAAATTCAAGTGCGTGTGGAGCTGTGTGGCGAGAGAGTGTGTGTGTTGTGGCTGGCTGGGTGTTTGGTGTGTTTTGACTGTGTTTGTGTTGGACTGTGTATTGGGTTTCGGTTTGACTGTTGGTTTGGCTGGTTGGAGAGTGTTGGTGGGTGACTGTTGGTGTTGGCGAGTGTGCTTGTTTAAAAAAAATAATAATGAAGAAGGTGACCATTAAACGCCGGGCCTGGGGGAAGGCCAAGGTGGTGGAGCTGGTGGTGGAGGAAGAGGTTCCTGCCGCTGCTGCTGGACCTTCGGTGGTGGAGGATGAGCAAGAGTCGGCAGGCACAGGAGGTGATGCCACTGTTGCCAGGTTTGTAAACTTTTTTTTTTACTTTGAGGACAAGAAGAATACTATCCATTAGAGTGAGCTCACTGGTGTGCGGGTAGGTGCGTGGGTGGTGGGCATCGGTCAGGCACAAACATTGGGCATCAATGGGTGGCAGCGGATGTTTGCCACAGAGAGAGAGGGTGTGTGGGGCTCTCCCAGCAGTCAGGCATTAGCACGAGCAGCACCCCCACCCAAACATGTGCCAGGCTGGCAAGGGTCTCCACTCTCCAGTTGCCATCCCTATGCACCCCCAAACAAGGGCAGGATTTGCACGTGCCAGCCAGGGTCTTTCCAATTGCCATCCCTAGCGCCCCAAGGAGGGCAGGATTTGCACGTGCCAGCCAGGGTCTCATCCCCATTTCCATCCCTCCATAGCACCCACCCAAAGAAGGGCAGGATTAATTGCACGTGCCAGCCAGGGTCTCTCCATTTGCCATCCCTAGCACCCCAAGGAGGGAGGACTAGAGGCATCATCATAAATGCATGATATTACTTAGCTGTTGTTTATGTGTTCCTGTTTCAGAGAGGGTGAGGAATCACCAGATGCCAGTGCTAGTGCCACGTGCAGGACACCAAGGTGAAGGTTGCCAGTGGCACTGCCAGACAGCAGGTGCACAAGGTCCAATGTCTGGTGGTGGTATGATAAGGAGAACGGATTCGCCGTCTGCAAGGTAAGGTATGGGGGCTGGAACAACAGGGTATGCATTGCCCTCTATGACCTGTTAGCAATGGAAATCCCCTGCAGAGAGAGATTGTTGTCGCCCACCCACTTGTGGAGACAGAATGCAGGCAGGGCTTGACACAGACCATTGGTCTGATGCAGTATGGCACTTCTTATGTTCCTTCCTATCTTTTATGTTCTTTAGGAATGTGGCAAAAGATTCAGATGGGCCAGGGAGGGGACCACATCGGGCCTAATCGCACGCACCAAGAAAGCGCACAACCTGACGGTGATGCGGGGGACCTCTGCTGTGCTGCATCAGCGCCAGAAGAAGGGGGGAAGGCAACCCAAAAGAGAAGACACCAAAGCCCTTCCCCCTCCTCCAGCTCTGATGTGGAGTCCCCTGGGTCTCGGGAGTCTCCAGTGGCATGGGTCTTTCGTGCCGAGGTGGAGAGGCCCACCCGGGACTTTGTGGCCAGCCTGCAGCAGACAGCAGCCGCCATGGAGAATCAACTCGTGGAATGGTTCCAGGCAGTCGAGGTGTGGGAACAGAAGGTGGAGGCGTATGCACAGTACGTCTCAAAGTACATCTCCACCGAGATGGCCGACCTGGAACTCTTCCTATGGGAGTTGAATGATGTCCCTAGAATTAGTGCATGGTTGGGCACACTTCATTCAATTGTGCGATAGGTAGGTAGGTATAGGAACGCACACAGAGAGGAACATAATACATTCCACGTTTTGCTATATTCCATCTCATTCTGGTAGGTTTGCTGCTGCTGCATGTGGGCATTGGGCACAGATGGGAGTTCTTCCTGGTTCTGGCAGGTGGCAGCTTATGAAGGGAGGGGAGCCTTCCTCTCTCTCCCCATCTCTCTCATTCTAGTGGGGAGCCTTTCTCTCTCTCCCTCTCTCTCTCTGGCCATATAGTGCAGGTGACAGCATGGGTGGGATCGTGTCTGTCTCTCCTTCTAGCAGTGGGGAGACTCTCTCTCTCTCTCAGAAGAAACCTGGGCGGGCATACAGACACCTTGGCATGAGAGGCAGGAAGGTGGTGTTAGGAAATGGACTCAGAAGAGGGTAGCATGAACCCGCTCCGAGCGGAGGATACAGAGGCTGCGGGGAGATAAGAGGCCCCCTGCTCAGAAGCCGCCCCTACCTGATGCCGACTTCCAGACCCCCGCAATGCAAACCCCAGCTCCCCCTGACCCTAAAGCCTCAGAGACACTGCAGCCGAGCAGCGAAGCCCAGACCGCCCCCACGTCTCCTGTAAACAAAGGGTCACGTGGGTCCTTCCAATGTGCCCACGCTGCCTCAGAGCAACAACACAGAGGCAACACAGGACCAGTTGCTCCCCCCGGGGGCGGAGCTCACAGAGACTAGCAGAACCCCGGCAGGTGATGGAGGAAAGTCTAATCAGATGCTGTGGCGTTCAGCACGTCTACAGGCACGTAAGGGGCAGAGCTAAGCGTTCATAAGGAAGCCTCAGCATAATCACCTTGCTGGCGATCAGCAGTGCTGTGAAGCTGGCCCCCTTGCAACTGTCTTTGTTGGAGTATCTTGTGCGATTTAGAGCGAGTGTGTTGCGTGGAGTGAACGGAGAGTGAAAGGTGAGTGCGTGAACTAGGAATCTGTGTGTCATTGTTTTGTGTTGCATTTCCCCTTATATTCCAGGCGGTTCCCTTCCTTCCCTAGTGCCCGGTGGTGTCGGCTTTCCCTTCCTCTCCCCCTTCCCAAGGTGTTGACCCCTTCCTCACTGTCCAGGACACCCAGGTGAGTTCTCCTGAGAACAGTATAAGTGGGTGTGGATTTGGGGGTGTGAGTGTTGGGCAGGGACCTGGTCCCCCTGTGGAGTGTGTGGGGGATGCTCACTCTTCCTGTTGCTTGCCAGTGCCCCTGTGATGATACGGCCTTGCCCCTATTGGGACGTTTAGGGCCAACTTATATGCTGAGGGGTCTTGTTTCTCAGCAAAGGAGAGTGAACCCCCTTGCACCGCAGGAGTTCCCTCATGTGTTTAGGGCATTCCCGAGGCTAGATCCATGGGTTCCCTTCTCACAAATCCCTTTCCCTCACAGGTGGGCTGAGGCAGACTTTGAGCTTGATGGCAACCTGGGGTACAGAACTCTTGGCAAAGACAGCATATAGGCCTGGGGGCCATTGGCAGCAGCAGATATTGGTTGTCAGGGTACAGAACCCTTGGCACAGACAGCATATAGGCCTGGGGACCATTGGCACTAGCAGCAGCACACAGTGGGTTGCCAGGGTACAGAACCCTTGGTACAGACAGCATATAGGCCTGGGGGTCATTGGCAGCAGCAGCTGACAGTGGGTTATCAGAGTACAGAACCCTTGGCACAGAAAGCATATAGGCCTGGGGGCCATTGGCACTAGCAGCAGCAGACATTGGTTGGCAGGGTACAGAACCCTTGGCACAGACAGCATATTTATTTATTTATTTATTTATTTTTATCAATTTATACCCCACCCCTCCTGTAAAACAGCTCGGGGCAGCTAACAATTTTAAAAGAATAAAAAATACAATAATATACATTTTAAACAGTCATAATAATATAAACAATTAGAACAGGGCTAGGACAAAATAAACAATAAATAAGGGTAGGCTGGAGATAAAAACCCTAACCCAGCCTCCCCAAAGGCCTGGGTCAGGTTTTACAAACTCACCAGAATGTTAAAAGGCTTGGGGCCAGGTGAACTTCCTCCAGGAGGGAATTCCAAAGGCGTGGCCCGGCCACCGAGAATGCCCTCTCCATTGTGCCCCCCTGCTTAACACGGGGGACTGCCAAGAAGGCACCCCCGGCAGACTGAAGGACTCGCTCTGGGACACAGAGGGCGAGGTGGTCCCTGAGGCACGAGGGTCTCAGACCGTGAAGGGCCTTATAGATCAATATCAATACCTTGAACCTGGCTCGGCACGCTATTGGCAACCAGTGCAGAGTCCAGAGCACAGGTGTTATGTGCTCCCAATGACCTGTCCCTGACAGGAGCCGGGCCGCCGCATTGTGCACTAGCTGCAGCCTCCGAACCAGGAACAAGGGCAGTCCCACGTAGAGCGCATTGCAGTAGTCCAGCCTCGAGGTGACGAAGACATGGATGAGGGAGGCCAGGTCCGGGCCGTAGACGTACAGACACAGCCTCCACACCAGATATAACTGGCAGAAAGCGGCCTTTGCCACCACCTCCACCTGTCGATCCAGGCAGAGATCCGAGTCCAATATCACCCCCAGACTCCGAACCTGCTGAGCTATAGAAGGGCGAACCCCCCCGATCAGGGGGGCTGACACCTCCCTCACACTCCCCACCAACATCACCTCCATCTTATCGGGGTTTAGCCTCAGTCTCCTCTGCCACATCCACTCCGCCATGACCTCCAGACACTGGGATAGCAATGAGCCAGTAGGGTCTGGGTCAGCTGAAAAAGAGAGGTACAGCTGAGTATCATCAGCATATTGGTGACATCACACCCTGAACCCTCTCACAACCTCCTCCAAGGGCTGCATATATACATTAAATAATAATGGAGACAGAATGGAACCCTGCGGAATGCCACAGGATAAAGCACGGGGGCAAGATGTTTCAGCTCCCAAAACTACATGCTAGCTTCTCCCTGAGAGGAATGAGTGGAAACATTCAAGAACAGTCCTGTCCAGACCCCCAGGTCATGCAGCTGTCACAACAGCAGCCCATGGTCCACGGTGTCAAAAGCAGCCAAGAGATCTAGCAGGATAAGAAATGTTGAACATCCTGCATCCATCTCCTGGCGGAGATCATCAACCAAGGCCACCAATGCTGTCTCGGTGCCATAGCCGGGGCTGAACCCAGGTTGAAAGGGTCCAGGAAACCAATGCTATCTAGATGCACCTGGAGCTGGATCACCACTGCCCGCTCAATAACCTTCCCTAAAAAGGAAAGGTTAGAGACAGGTCAGTAGCTGGTTGGTTACTGCATCGACATCCAATGATGGTTTCTTCTGCAGAGGGCATACCACAGCCTCCTTGAGACTAGATGACAACCTCCCCTGCTGCAGGGATGTGTTAACCACTCTCACCAGCACCGTCCCCAACGTCTCCCTGGAGGCTTTCACCAACCAGGATGGGCAAGGATCAAGTTCACAGCTGGTGGCTCTCACAGACCCCAAGACATCCACCTCATCAACTGGTGTCACTTCCTCAAACTCCCCCCACAAAGTTGGACCAGACGGGACCTCCGGGACCTCGCGCTCTCCACCTACTGTCCCCAACCCAGTGTCAAAGTTTCTCTGAATCCAAGTGATCTTGTCTGCAAAGTAGGTGATAAACTCCTCACAGGGGTCTGGGACAAGTCCCCGTCCAGGCGGAGGGAGGCTGGACTGACTACCCCTGCATCACCCGAAACAGCTCCACCGGGCATTATGTGCAGACACTAGGAGGGCAGCAAGGAACTCCTTTCTTGCTGTCCTCACAGCCTCAACATAGGACCTCAAATGGGCCCTATGGAGAAGTCGGTCGGAGTCAGATCGAGTCTGACGCCAGCGTTGCTCCAGCCTCCTGCCTGCTTGTTTCATACACTGCAGCCCCTTAGTGAACCAAGGGGCCCTGCAGTGATGAGACAGAGGCAGAGGGCATCTTGGAGCCACCCTGTCAATGGCCTCCCTCAGCAAGCTGTTCCAAGGCTGGACTAGCTCATCGACTGAGTGGCCGTCCAGGTCCAAGTTTAATTCCCTCAGAACCTCCTGGAACCTCTGGGGTTCCATCAGCCTCTGAGGGTGGACCAATCTAACTGGTCCCATCCCCTTCTGGAGGTGGCGTGCTGAGAGGCTGGCCTGGAGGATATAATGGTCCGTCCATGATAATGGTCCATTCATATAGGCCTTGGGGCCATTGGCAGCAGCAGACATTGGTTGCCAGGGTACAGAACCCTTGGCACAGACAGCATATAGGCCTGGGGGCCATTGGCACTAGCAGCAGCAGTCATTGGTTGCCAGGGTACAGAACCCTTGGCACAGACAACATATAGGCCTGTGGGCCATTGACACTAGCAGCTCCAGATAGTGGGTTGCCAGGGTACAGAACCCTTGGCACAGAGAGCATATAGACCTGAGGCCATTGGCAGCAGCAGACATTGATTGCCAGGGTACAGAACCCTTGGCACAGACATCATCTAGGCCTGGGGGCCATTGTCACTGGCAGCAGCAGACATTGGTTGCCAGGGTACAGAACCATTGGCACAGACAGCATATAGGCCTGGGGGCCATTGGCAGCAACAGACAGTGGGTTTCCAGGGTACAGAACCCTTGGCACAGACAGCATATAGGCCTGGCGGCCATTGGCACTAGTAGCAGCAGATATTGGTCACTGGGGCAGGCAGGCAGGCAGCGTGGCATGAGCGTCAGTCAGGCATACTGAGGCAGGGCTCGAGCTTTGCAANAGGAAGGTGGACTGAGGCATGCTTTGAGCTTGGCGGCAAGCTGGGCGGGCAGACAGGCAGAGTGGCATGAGAGGCAGGCATACTGGAACATTGGCAGCAGGGCACTCAGATAGGCTAGCAAAGACTGTGTAGCGCGAGAGAGCGAGAGCCAGTCAATGTCACACTGGCGGGCCAAGATCGTGTAGCCATAGGCCGACTGACAGGCTTACAGTTTTCCAATGCCACCCTGTGTCATGAGGTCAGTCAGATAAGGTGGCTGAGGCCATCTAGTATGAGAGAGAGGGGGGGGCAGGGGGGTGCCAGATATTGGGAGGGAGGGACAGCACCTCATCAGCACAGCAGCAGTAGCCCTAGCCCAGATTGAGAAGGAGGAACCCCGTCCCATGACTGCCCCTGGTATGGGATGGCGTGTGCACCATCAATCCTTGTCCAGGGGCAGCTTGGGGAATCCCAGAAGTGGAAGGTTCACCTTCAGGAAGAGCAACTGGTAACAGGAAGAGACCTGTGGCCACTTTTGACAGGGCCGGCCACACGTTGGCCTTGCTGGCTAGTAGGTCAAGGGATTGCTGCTGGGATCAATGCATGGCTCCTCCTCCAGGTAGGTCTCCATGGCTGCTGCTGTGCCGTTGTACTCTCTCTCGTAGCTCTGCCTGGGAACCACCTCCACCACTGTCCTCAGTCACGCTGCTTGCCCTATTGTTGTAGGGGACCCCATGGTCCCCAGAGTGGCCTGCACGTAGACTGAGCAGCTTCTGCTGCTGCTGGCAACAGGGGTGCTGCTGCTGCTGGCACTGCTGCTGCTGGTGCTGCTGCTGCTACTGCTAGGGCTGGGGGCAGGGATAGACCTGCCTGGCTGAGAGGGGTGACTGCTCTGACTCCCACCATCACCAGGGGTGTCCTGCTGCATAGCCCGCTCTGCCTGCTGAACCCTCTCCACCAGCGCATCTTTCTGGAGGGCATAGAGCGCTGTCTGCGGTGCCATGCTGCCCTTGACCCTGGGGTCCAGCATTGTTGCCAGGACATATTGATCCCACTGCAGGAGCGCATCAAAACGTGCCTCCATCCCTGACTTCAGCTTCCACATCAGGTCAAGCACTTCATCGTCCAGCTTCCTACGCGCAGGGCCACAATCCTGCCCCCTGAGAATCTTGTCCAGTCTCCATTGGAGACTCCGGACCAGAGGGGTCACCTGGCTGAGGGTGGTGGTGGAGATGCTGACAGTCTCCATCATGGCCAGGAACGGTCTCAGGATGAAGACCATTTGAGCCAGGAGCTCCCACTCTGCCCCATTAAACCCTTCCGGTGCCCTGCAGTCCATCTCCAGTTGCACGTGATGCAAGACGGTTTTCTGCTCCACAAGCCTCTCGAGCATCAGGAAGATGGAATTCCATCGTGTGGCCACATCCTGGACCAGCTGGTGACCTGGGGAGCCTTGCTTGGCCTGCTTCTTCTGGAGGACCTCACTGCCCATCACGCTCCGGTTGAAGAACCCCGCCAGCTTCCTCCCCCACTCTATCAGGGAGCTAAGGGTGCCTTCCCCAATCCCCTTATCCCCCAAGCCCAGAGAATCCTTGACCACCAGGTGAAGGGTGTGTGCGATGCAAGGGATGCTGGTGATGGCCCCCTCATGAACTTCCTTTAGTACATTTGTGGCATTGTCCATCACCACACACCCCTTGGTGAAGGCCGTGTCTGGCGTAACCCACTCCCTCACCATGGTGGACAGGGCTGCCTCGATGTTCCTGGTGGTGTGGGGGCTGCCCATGACTTGTACCTGAAGCAGGGCCCACCTATACCCTGCTTTTGGACCCTTCCTGCTACTGCCAAGCGCTACTACTGGGTTGTGCCACCAGTGTGCAGTCACTGCCAGGTAGGCATGCTGTGTATTCCTACTTGACCACAGGTCTGTTGTAAAGTGGACCGTGGCACCCCCAGTCCCTGTCAGCTGTTCCCTCACCCACTCCTTCAAAGCTCTGTAAAGTTCTGGCACCGCAGTCCGACTGAGGGTGGTGCGGGATGGCAAATTAAACTGGGGCTGCTGGTGAGGCTCCTGCTGCTGTTCTTCCCCCCTGCTCCTGCTGGTAGAGGCAGCAGTTGGTGCAGGATGCTTGCCCACTGAAGGAGCCGGGCGACTGGCCGCTGCAGTTGGTAACCTGCTGGCATCCACTTCCCCTGCTTTCCCGCTTAGCAGCAGAGCACTGTGGCATGACTTCAGGTGCCTCGCGATTGCAGTTGTTCCAAGGTTGGTGAGCACCTGCCCACGTTTCACCAGATCTTTTCCTGTCAGCCGGCTCCTCCGTGCTGCTGTGTCTTTCCTGACCCCTCTCTCTGCTGCCACCGCAGATGGGAATGCCACCTCAGAAGAGTGGTGCCCAGTGGCTACTGTAAGTGGAATAATTGAGTCATGGCTGGTCCAGTGGTCCTTTAGGGGACAGCCAGAGAGAGGGGAACCTGAAAATCCCAGTCACACACCCCATAAAAAAGTTTTGATGGGAGGGATATTTCCACAATATTTCCCTTCTCATGGTCCGTCATTGAAGAAGCAAACAACAACCTTTCAGAGAAACCCAACAGCCACAGAGCAACTAACAGAAGTCAAGATAGCAGCCAATAAACTATAGCACTGGTCCTGCAAGGACTTATATTGGTCTGGGCTGCCATTTGTTACAAGGAGATCAGAACTATGCACAATATTCCAGATCAGCTCTTACCAGTGCCATGTACTATGGCATTAATCTTTCCATCTTCCTAATGGAAATGCCTGGCCTGATATCTCAGGATTGCATTTGTTATTTGCAGCTGCGTTGCAATGGTGACTCATAGTCATCGTGTGGTTAATATGTCTAGGAGACTCTTCTTCCCTCAACTGGCAAGACTTCAGACTAGAGCACAAATTGTACTATTATATATAATAGTTTATATTATATATAAATAACACATTGTCCTATTGAATTTCATGCCATTTCTGGTTCTCCAATCCATGTGATCTTTCTCGGTACTGATGTTGCTTCCCAACTTTGTTTTATCAGCAAATTCTATTAACACACTCCTGCTTTGTCAAAGTCATTAATTATAAAATATGACAGAAGTTGTTTCTCTAGACCGGTCCTTGAGCAACTGTCACAAACTACTCACACGGCTAATCAATGTCTCTCTTGCTGGTACCTCCTCTGCTTCACTTCCTTTTCGGTTGGAGTTCTCTAAAGCTCTGTCTTTGGCCCTTTTCTCCCTTTATCCCTGGGCAAACATTGAATTTCATGGCTTTCAGTTTCACATGTATGCTGATGGCACTCTGCTTTCCTCCTCCATCCAGTCTCAAATCAGCAATTGTCTTGCTGACATTTCTGCTTGGATGTCTCACCGTCAACTCAAGCTTAATATGGCCAAGACTGAACTCCTCATCTTTCCCCCTTAAACCTGTCTTCCCTCTCAACTTCCACTGATTGTGTCATCATTCACCCTGTCCCTCAGGCAGCCTAGTATTGGCATGTTCAGGGCAGCCTGCAGCTCCATAAATGGCTAAAACCAGTAAAAAGGTAGCTCCCTAAGTGACCATGGACACCTCCCTGGCTTGAGATGCAGAGCCTTTCACATGCGAGCTAAGGCTCCTTTCAATATGGAGCCTTAGCTCCACCCAAGGAGATAAGATTTAATCAACATTCTTGACTTGCCCTCTCCTCCTTTGTTCACCTTCTCATTTCCTGAAGCTATCCTGGGCTATATATTCTGGGCTTTGTACAGTGCTTTAGAACTATCTTGGCTAGCTATGAGGGTCTGTGCTGCTGGTTCTCCCTAGTGACCCAATCCTGAGAGTGCGGTGTCTGCCTTGTTTGTTGCATGTGTACTGCAGCAACCCTTAAACCCCTTCCTTAATCCCTCCATGCAAGCAACACTACACCTGGGGTTCTTCTTTGACTCCTCTCTCTCCTTTAAACTTCAGATCCAGTCTGTTGTTACTGCCTGTCACTTCTCTCTGTATAAAATTGCTAAAATCTGGTCATGCCTTACTGCTTTCACCACCAAAGCCCTAGTCCAGCAATGCCCATGCTTTCTTGACCAGAGATCTACTGAAGCACAGTGTTGGCCTTCGAAGAGTGGCACTGGGGTGTGGCCCAGCCCTAAGTTGCATATGCCCTCCCTTGTCTGCATAACACCCTTCATTTGCATAGCCATACCCCAGCCAGAACATATACTCCCTAATTCCCCCTCCATCCCAGGTCCTCTCACCCCCCATACGTCAGATGTCATGGTCAGGAGGAGCAGGCAGGCTGGGTGCAGAGGAAGCTGGCTGGGCACCGACTGGGGAGTAGGGTGGCCAGATATGCAAATTTTAGAGGACACATGAGGAATACAGGTTGCAGGGATGCATTGGCTCCAATGCAGCCCTGCAACCTATATTTCTCATAAGTGTTAGGGATGGGCAAACAGATTATGGTTCAGGTTCGGCCGTTCGGTTCGGCTGCGTTCGGTTCGGCTGCGTTCGGTTTGTCCGTTCGGTTTGGCTGCGTTTGGTTCGTCCGTTCAGTTCAGCAGTTCGGCTAGTTCGCTGAGTTTGGGTTCGGCTGTTNGTCAGCTGTTCCCTCACCCACTCCTTCAAAGCTCTGTAAAGTTCTGGCACCGCAGTCCGACTGAGGGTGGTGCGGGATGGCAAATTAAACTGGGGCTGCTGGTGAGGCTCCTGCTGCTGTTCTTCCCCCCTGCTCCTGCTGGTAGAGGCAGCAGTTGGTGCAGGATGCTTGCCCACTGAAGGAGCCGGGCGACTGGCCGCTGCAGTTGGTAACCTGCTGGCATCCACTTCCCCTGCTTTCCCGCTTAGCAGCAGAGCACTGTGGCATGACTTCAGGTGCCTCGCGATTGCAGTTGTTCCAAGGTTGGTGAGCACCTGCCCACGTTTCACCAGATCTTTTCCTGTCAGCCGGCTCCTCCGTGCTGCTGTGTCTTTCCTGACCCCTCTCTCTGCTGCCACCGCAGATGGGAATGCCACCTCAGAAGAGTGGTGCCCAGTGGCTACTGTAAGTGGAATAATTGAGTCATGGCTGGTCCAGTGGTCCTTTAGGGGACAGCCAGAGAGAGGGGAACCTGAAAATCCCAGTCACACACCCCATAAAAAAGTTTTGATGGGAGGGATATTTCCACAATATTTCCCTTCTCATGGTCCGTCATTGAAGAAGCAAACAACAACCTTTCAGAGAAACCCAACAGCCACAGAGCAACTAACAGAAGTCAAGATAGCAGCCAATAAACTATAGCACTGGTCCTGCAAGGACTTATATTGGTCTGGGCTGCCATTTGTTACAAGGAGATCAGAACTATGCACAATATTCCAGATCAGCTCTTACCAGTGCCATGTACTATGGCATTAATCTTTCCATCTTCCTAATGGAAATGCCTGGCCTGATATCTCAGGATTGCATTTGTTATTTGCAGCTGCGTTGCAATGGTGACTCATAGTCATCGTGTGGTTAATATGTCTAGGAGACTCTTCTTCCCTCAACTGGCAAGACTTCAGACTAGAGCACAAATTGTACTATTATATATAATAGTTTATATTATATATAAATAACACATTGTCCTATTGAATTTCATGCCATTTCTGGTTCTCCAATCCATGTGATCTTTCTCGGTACTGATGTTGCTTCCCAACTTTGTTTTATCAGCAAATTCTATTAACACACTCCTGCTTTGTCAAAGTCATTAATTATAAAATATGACAGAAGTTGTTTCTCTAGACCGGTCCTTGAGCAACTGTCACAAACTACTCACACGGCTAATCAATGTCTCTCTTGCTGGTACCTCCTCTGCTTCACTTCCTTTTCGGTTGGAGTTCTCTAAAGCTCTGTCTTTGGCCCTTTTCTCCCTTTATCCCTGGGCAAACATTGAATTTCATGGCTTTCAGTTTCACATGTATGCTGATGGCACTCTGCTTTCCTCCTCCATCCAGTCTCAAATCAGCAATTGTCTTGCTGACATTTCTGCTTGGATGTCTCACCGTCAACTCAAGCTTAATATGGCCAAGACTGAACTCCTCATCTTTCCCCCTTAAACCTGTCTTCCCTCTCAACTTCCACTGATTGTGTCATCATTCACCCTGTCCCTCAGGCAGCCTAGTATTGGCATGTTCAGGGCAGCCTGCAGCTCCATAAATGGCTAAAACCAGTAAAAAGGTAGCTCCCTAAGTGACCATGGACACCTCCCTGGCTTGAGATGCAGAGCCTTTCACATGCGAGCTAAGGCTCCTTTCAATATGGAGCCTTAGCTCCACCCAAGGAGATAAGATTTAATCAACATTCTTGACTTGCCCTCTCCTCCTTTGTTCACCTTCTCATTTCCTGAAGCTATCCTGGGCTATATATTCTGGGCTTTGTACAGTGCTTTAGAACTATCTTGGCTAGCTATGAGGGTCTGTGCTGCTGGTTCTCCCTAGTGACCCAATCCTGAGAGTGCGGTGTCTGCCTTGTTTGTTGCATGTGTACTGCAGCAACCCTTAAACCCCTTCCTTAATCCCTCCATGCAAGCAACACTACACCTGGGGTTCTTCTTTGACTCCTCTCTCTCCTTTAAACTTCAGATCCAGTCTGTTGTTACTGCCTGTCACTTCTCTCTGTATAAAATTGCTAAAATCTGGTCATGCCTTACTGCTTTCACCACCAAAGCCCTAGTCCAGCAATGCCCATGCTTTCTTGACCAGAGATCTACTGAAGCACAGTGTTGGCCTTCGAAGAGTGGCACTGGGGTGTGGCCCAGCCCTAAGTTGCATATGCCCTCCCTTGTCTGCATAACACCCTTCATTTGCATAGCCATACCCCAGCCAGAACATATACTCCCTAATTCCCCCTCCATCCCAGGTCCTCTCACCCCCCATACGTCAGATGTCATGGTCAGGAGGAGCAGGCAGGCTGGGTGCAGAGGAAGCTGGCTGGGCACCGACTGGGGAGTAGGGTGGCCAGATATGCAAATTTTAGAGGACACATGAGGAATACAGGTTGCAGGGATGCATTGGCTCCAATGCAGCCCTGCAACCTATATTTCTCATAAGTGTTAGGGATGGGCAAACAGATTATGGTTCAGGTTCGGCCGTTCGGTTCGGCTGCGTTCGGTTCGGCTGCGTTCGGTTTGTCCGTTCGGTTTGGCTGCGTTTGGTTCGTCCGTTCAGTTCAGCAGTTCGGCTAGTTCGCTGAGTTTGGGTTCGGCTGTTCAGTTCGGTCGTCCGAACAGGCCGTTCAGTTAGGTCGTTTGGCTGTTCGGTTTGGCCGTTCGGCCATTCGGGAACTGTTGTTATGGGGTGTTTTTTTTAATATATATGGTTTTTTGGTTTTTTATTGGGTTTTATATGGTTTTCTTTTGTTTTTTATTTGGTTTTTTGGTTTTTATATGGGTTTTTTTAATTTATTTTTTTATCTAATATTATATCTATCTATCTACACTAAATCTAACTGCTATTAACTATTCTAAATGCTATGAACTAAATGGATTATCTAATAAGTACACAGACCTACTCCTACAAACACTAAAACTAAATCACTAACGCTATCTCTATCACTAAGCTAACTCCTACAACTCTCTTCTATCTATCTATCTATCTATCTATCTATCTATCCCCCCCATCCCATATCCATATCCATATATATATATATGGATATGGATATATATATGGATATATATGGATATATATACATCCCATATATATGGGATGGGGGGGAATCACAAATAGAAGAGGAGTCTGTAGTGAAATACATACATTACATACTCAATGAGTCTGTACAGTGCATAACACAAGGTTTCAGTTTATGGTTTAAGTTTCATTTCATTACAAAACTGAAATGAAACTTAAAGCAATCTAAAAATCCTACTCAAAGCCTGATGTTCAGGAACAGTGACTAGATCAGAAGGTGTTGGGAAGGGGGGAGGCAGATAATTAGTTTCGTTTCTTGCAAGCCTCTCCACCCTTGGTGCCTGGAAGTCTGCTCCTCAGTGACTGACACCTCCCTGTAATATTTGACTTTCCAGTGAACCTTTTTTTGCCACCTGAACTCATCCAAACGTGATCCGAACTGACCGAACTGTTCGGTCATTTCACCGTTCGGTGTTCGGTTTGTTCGGTATGTTCGCATTCAGGTTTGAGTTCGAGTTCGGTCATCCAAACAGGCCGAGTTCGGGCTGAACTCCGAACTGCCGAACCGCGTTCGCCCATCCCTAATAAGTATCCTCTACAATTTGCATATCTGGACACCCTACTGGGGAGTAAGTGGCCTGGGTGGGCTGCAACGTGGCTGCTGGCTTCCTTGTGTGTGCCTGAGGCATGTGCACACCTGCTTCATGTGCAGAGAGCAAATGTGGCAGAGACTGGTGTGTGCATGCTTCATGTGTGCACAGGGAACCCAGCAGTCGATGCCACCTGTACAGCTGACCTGGGGATCTACACAGCAACGTGTTGATTGCGATCAACATTCTGAGCACCCCTGCCCTAGTCCATGCTCTAGTCATCTCTTACTGACTACTGCTGCAACCTCCTTCTTACTGGCTTCCCGTGCGCTCACCTTTCCCCTCTCATTTCTGTTCACACTCTGCTGCCAACTGGTCATCCACCTCACTTGTCACTTTGTTCATGTTCAGCCCTTCCTCTTTCCACTGGCTCCCTCTACCCAACACATGCAGTACAAGCACCTTGTCTTTACTGTCAAGGTTCTTTGTGCCCTTGCTCTTTCTGTGCCTGTTTCCCACTACATTCCCTCCTGGGACCTTTGCTCCTCCTCTTTCTCCACCCTCATCTGCCCCAGAGCCTCTTGGTCCTGAAAATATCTTTGCCCCTTCACCTGTACTGCCAGCCTTCCCCCCCATGCCTGCAACTTCCTCTCTAAACACATTCAATTTGCTCTCACCCATCCTTCAAATCCCTCCTAAAAACCTCTCCTGCCAGACCTTCCCTAGCTGCTCACACTTAACCCCCAGATTGCTCACTGATGCTCCTCCTACATACTGTCCTGTTGCTCAGACTCCTTCTCCCCTCTAACTAAGCTAAATGCTTGCACCTGTGACATCTCAATTTCATGAATGTATCTCTGCCTCTCTCTATGTTCCTCTTCCTTGTGTTTCCTAGATTGTTATAAGCCCCATGGGTCCTAGATTATTATAAGCCCCTCCTCTCATACACTTCTCGTGTCTGGCTATTTAGTGATCTGTAGACTCCTGGAGGCAAGGGTGCCATGCACTAGACTTGTCGGTGTTAGCACAATACAAGCGTAGTACTCTAGCTGTTTAATGCAGGTTGGAACTTCTGACCAATTTCAAGCTCCTGCATTATCTAGGATACATTAGAAAACCAGCTACACATCGCATCTTTCCCAAGTTCAAGGGACAGTGACAGCAGCCTCCTGCCAGTAGCTGCTTGCACTGGAGTATGCTTTGCCTCTTCTCCTTAAATGTCTCAGGCTGATTCAGCCAATGCACAGTAATGTGAACTGATTCCAGCCCTTGCTCAGGAAAAAAACCTCTTTGGCCAGGGGGATGCTTGGCAACAGGATTGTCTCCTTGTTCCCATGAATTTGTTCAAAGCAGCATCCTTCCAGCAGGGATGGGGCCAAGAGGGGACCCAGAACTAGAGTCATCTTTGCTTTCAGGGGTCACTTGCTACAGCATGATCTCGCACACTGCCTTTAGCATAAACATCCAGCCAGCATGCTATGACTCACAACAAACACCCAGCAGGTCAGCATCCCAGCCTGTGGCGCACAATCTGAGCATGTCTGTCACCCCCATTGTACATGTCAGTCAGTAGCTTCAGTCTAAACTAGGGGTGAAATGAGTAGCTAAATTGCTGCTCATGAGAAATTTTGCCATTTGGGTAACTATTGCCAGATACTGATGCGATTTCTTGAGTCTCACAATACTGTGAGATACCCTCCCAACTAGTTTCCAGTTTACCACGTACTGGATACTGTTCATTTACTGCTTACCACTTTACCAAGGTTACTGTTTTACTTCCAGGTTTCTGTCAATGTTTCCACATTTCTAAGCCAATCACTGTGAGAATAGCCCATCCCTTAGTGCCTGCTCTACCTGTCCACTGTTTGAAAGGGACACTCCCCTAGCCCTAAGCAGGGGTGTGTGAGTTTGTGGCCACCCTCCCCCGTAATTTTGGTGGTGGGGGGAAACATCCCCATACTGAATGCCCATATCCCCCTGCAGCCCCAGAATTTAATTGAAAGCCTTGGTAAGGGCGGGTGTGTGTGTGTGTGTGTAAAATCCCCATATCCCCCTGCAGGAGCACCGCCGCTCTGCCTGGCAGCGGTGTACTCATTTAAAGTAACAAAGCCCCAGTGGGGGGGGGGGGAAATCCCCATATCCCCCTGCAGGAGGGCTGCCGCTCTGCTTGGCCCAAGTAGGGGTGGGGTGGAATCCCCCATGTGGAGTGCCACTGCCCCCGAACTGAGCGGCGGCGCCCACCTTGAATTCGGTAGGGGGGGAAATCCCCATATCCCCCTGCATGAGCGCCGCCGCTCTGCTGGCATTGGCGCACCCATTTTAATTTTAAAAGCCCCAGTAAGGGTGGGGGAGGGGGGAATTCCCCATGTGGAGCACCGCCACCGCCAGGATGAGCGGCGGCCCTCACCTTGAATTGAAAGCGCTGGTAAGGGGGGGAAAAATCCCCATACCCCCTGGCACGCTCATCTCAATTTTCAAAGCCCCCAGTAGGGGCTTTGGGGGGGTTACCCCCCACGTGGAGTGCTGACTGCAGGAGCGCCACTGCTCTGACTGGCGGCAGCGGAGCCCATTTCAATTTTCGGAGCCCCCAGTAGGGGCTGGGCCCCAGGAGGGGCGGGGAGGGGGAATCCATGGCGTGGGGGGGGAATCCCCCAAGTGGATCAAAGCCCCCGGTGGGGGGGGAATCCTCACATCCTCACATCCTCCATGGGGATCAAGGGGGGGGAATCCTCACATCCCTGTGCGCATGTCAATTTCAAAAGATATACCATTGTGGGTATATCGATTTTAAAGCCCCCAGGGCTCACATGTGGTGGTGGGGGGAGTCCCCATAGCTGGCTGCTGCCCAGTTTAATTTTACAAGCCCTGATGGGGGGGAACCCCCACGTGGAGTGCGGAGCCCCGTTACCTGATCCCCAATGGTACGGAGCCCCGGTACCTAATTCCCAACGTGGATTGGGAAAGCCCCGGTAGGTAAGGGTGGGGAATCCCCATGGAGAGCGCTGCCAAAAGGGGTTATCCCCAAGGTTATCACAGCCGCCGGCCTGCCGGCATATTAACGGAGGCTCGTCTTTGTTTCCAAGTGCTAGTTACAGGGTCATCATGGCACCAGCCAAGGTGGTGAGGACTGGCAAGGGTGCCCAGACTGGTCGGGTCACTAGGGCCCAGACTGGAGGAGGCGCTCAGGCCTCTTCCCCCTCAGGGGAGGGGGAGTGTCCCCAGGTATGTATTCCTGCTACCGCGGGGGTGGATAGGGGCCAGGAGCAGCAAGACAGCGCCCCCCAGTACGCTGCGCAAGATGTTACGCAGATGATCGCCATCACGCTACATACGGTGCAGGATCAGAATGCAGGGCAATTAGCAGGGGCCACTCTCCCCCCAAGTGGTGGTGGAATCGGAAGGGAACCCAGCTGGTGGAAGGCGGGGCAAGAGGCCCCGAGGCAGTTAGTGGGACCCGAGCAGCCAACACGGATGCACAGCGGTCGACTGGAATGGCAGCCGTGCCAAATTACCAAGGTGAGGGGCCCACGGGGTCCACAGTCATGGGCGCTGTGGGGCCCGGGGGCCCAGGGGGATCTATGGGACTCGGGGACCACATGCATGGTTATAATGCGGGTGTGGCAGGGGACCCAGAAGTAGCAGGAACTGGGGGGGCAGCCCAGGGGTCCTGCTGCCGGGCGTTAATGCAAACATCGCACCTGGGCCGCAGGTCGTTAATGCAAACATCGCACCTGGGCCGTTGCCGGTTGTTAATGCAAACATCGCACCTGGGTCTGGTCTGCAGGTCGTTAATGCAAACATCACACCTGGGCCTGCGGCTGCCGGTGCAGGGTGCACCGGGGCCGTGGACTTGGGGGCCCAGGGTGGTGACACTGGCATGGCGGTGGTGCCCAGTACTGGGGTCAGGGGACAGGTCCCTCAGTGGTACTGGGAGAAAGCGGCTGTGCTGGCGTTAGATGCCAATGCGGTCATCCCTGTTTGGGACACAACTGCAGTCTGTGTGGAGGCACTGGTTACTTATGGGCGGCCTAGTTTTACCCCGGGTCTGCACGCCTACGCCATCCCCATCTCATTGCCCGGCAACCACTTGTCTTTAACAACCAAGGAGAAAATATGGAAGGGTGAGTTTCTTGATATATTTATGTTATTGCATGGGGAGGAGCCGGGTGATGGGGCCGTGGAAGCGGACAAAGGGCAAAAGGGCAAGCGCAAGAAACCATTTGTACCCAGGACATGGGAAAACTGGTCCTCTTACTTTTTTATTTACATGGGGGTCATGGCGTTCAAATTCCCGAATAGGGCATGGCAGTTAATCCAGTACGCCACAATCATCCAGAAGGCCTACAGTGATTTTGGTGGGTTAGCCTGGCTGGAGTACGACAAGATGTTTTGTCGTAGGGCAGCATCTAATCCACACACCCGCTGGGACATTATTGAATATAATTTGCATTCCCAAATTATGGCCCCCCATCGCCCAGTGGCTGGCATCCGCACGGGGAGCGGGGTAGTGATCCTGGGGCCTGCAAAGGCATCTTCTGGGAGGCAAGTATGCTGGGCGTACAACGCGAAGGGGTGTTTTCGTTCCCAGTGCAAATACTCCCATTTCTGTTCCAGCTGTGGAGGGGGTCACCCCGCCTCATCCTACCGTAAGGGGCGCCCTGAATCAGGAAGGCAAAGGTTTGCTCCCGGGGTGCGAAGCAGGAATGGCTCGGGGGTGGTGGTACACACCATGCCGGATCTGGCGCCTACGCCAATAAGGCTTGAGGTTCTCCGCCTTTTGTTGCAGCGTTATCCGAACAGGGTAGATGCTGACTATTTGTGGCGCGGGTTTTCAGAGGGTTTTGAGATCCTGTACGCAGGCCCACGGGTGGATACAATCACTCGGAACCTTAAGTCTGTGCGGGGAATGGAGGGGATAGTGGGGAAGAAGATACGCAAGGAGACTGAGGCTGGGAAGGTAGCAGGTCCATATGACTCCCCACCTTTCTCTCCCCTGCGTTACTCCCCACTGGGGGTAGTGCCAAAGAAGGCACCCAGCGAATTCCCTTTGATACACCATCTGTCCTACCCCAAGGGCAGTTCGGTTAACGATGGGATTGATCCCGGTTTCTGCTCAGTACAATACACATCGTTTGATGCAGCCGTATGCACAGTGAGGGCATGTGGCAATGGGGCACTAATGGGGAAGTGTGACATAAAGTCAGCTTTTTGCCTCCTGCCAGTATCCCCGAGGGATTTCAACCTGTTGGGTTTTTCATTTAATGGCCAGTTTTTCTATGATAAAGCCATGCCCATGGGCTGTGCCATTTCTTGCGCTGCTTTTGAGCGTTTCAGCACTATGCTGGAGTGGGCAGTTAAGGCCTGCGTGGGTTTAGATTCCATATCACACTATCTCGACGATTATCTCTTCTCAAGGCGGGCGGGTACCCAGGAATGCGCCCATTTAATGGGTGTGTTTGCTACGGTGGCGGATGAATTGGGCGTCCCATTGGCCGAGGGAAAAACCGAGGTTCCCGCAACACACATCTCCTTTTTGGGGATAATCATTGACACGGTGTCTTGCACATCTAGTCTCCCACCAGACAAACTGGCCACATTACAGGGACTGATCACAGACACTATGGCTGCCAAAAAGGTGACGCTGAGGGCACTACAAACTTTACTGGGTCACCTCAACTTTGCATGTAGGGTGATAGCCCTGGGTTGGGTGTTCTCTGCACGGCTCGGCTGAGCAACCGCAGGGTTGTCAGCTCCCCACCATCACGTACGCATAACTAAGGGGATCAGGGCGGATCTCCTGGTATGGCTTACATTCCTTCAGAACTACAATGGGATCTCCTTGTGGCAGGAGGTACAGCTACTTGAAGCCGACATGCAGGTGGTATCTGACGCTGCTGGTGGTATTGGCTTTGGGGTGTTCTTTCAGGGTAGCTGGTGCACCCAACGCTGGCCTCTGGACTGGGTGGTCAGTGATCTTGTCAGGGACATAACATTTCTGGAACTCTTCCCACTCCTGGTAGCATTGGAGCTCTGGGACCATCGCTTCAGGAACTCTCACATATGCTTCTGGTCCAACAACCAGGTGGTGGTGCAAGTGATCGACCGCCAGTCCAGTAAATCCAGCAGAGTTATGGTCTTGGTCCGCTGGTTTGTGCTGAAGTGCCTCTCCATCAATATGTATTTTTTGGACCAAATATGTACCAGGTGTTCACAAGGAGATTGCTGATTCCCTATCTCACTTTCAGATGGAGCGATTCCATTCCCTGGCGCCCGGCGCCAACATCGACCCAGAAGCAATGCCAGATGCTTTGTGGAAGCTTGGGAATGAAGGATAGACAAGGGCATTAGAGTCGCCGTTTCAGACTCTATGTGGCAAACCTATGTGTCTGCGCTTCAGGAATTCCGCAGCTTCCTCTCAGCCCACGAGTTGCAGGAGTCTTGGCCCATCCCAACCTGTCAAGTGGAGTGGTTTGCGGCACACTTGAGTGGCCGTGGGTTGGTGTCTCGCACCATTCGGTGTCCCTTGGTGACCATTGCCTTTTTCAGCAAGGCTCAGGGGACTGCCGACCCGTGTGTGAGCTATCGGCTTCGCAGGGCTGTCGACGGGTGGGACAGGGAGCGGGTCCCACGGAAGGATACTCACCAACCGGTTTCGGTTGACACAATGGCTCGTTTGTCAGCAGCTCTGCCCTACATTTGCTTGTCCCCATATGAGGGATTACTTTTCAGAGCGGCCTTTTCTATAGCATTTTTCGGGGCATTGCGCATTAGTGAGCTGGTGCCCTCATCACACGGTGACCGTAGGGGTTTGGCCCTCAAGATCAGGGATGTAACCTGTGCCCCATACACTATCATTATCACAATCCAGCATTCTAAGACCGACCAAGGGGGGAGGGGCCAGCACGTGACACTGCACCCAGCCATGCTAGGGCTAGTGTGCCCAGTGGCAGTGATGGGAGAATATTTGCAGGTGCATCCGCCATTAGAGGGCACTCTCTACATTCATTCTGGGGGGGCCAGATTGACAAAATTCCAATTTCAGGCTGTTTTTAGAAAACGATTGGCAGCATTAGGAATGTCGCCCACGGATTATGGGTCACACTCGTTCAGGATCGGAGCAGTGTCCACAGCAGTGGCAGGGAGCCTGGCATCAGCACAGATCATGCCTATAGGCTGGTGGCGGTCCGGGGCTTATCGCACCTACGTGAGGCCTTTCAGCCCCGCTCAGTTGCCCCGACATGTTGATAATATTTCTGTTGTCTTGCTTAGCTGCAGGCGCTGACTGGTTGCCAAGTGTATGGATCTGTGGGCATAGCATTGTGCAGTGGGCCGAATGATATGCGGCAAGCTCTGGCTTTGGTACCCAACTCGGTTGTGGGCTGCACAGAGTAATGAGCTCTATTGGCTCGGGCGCAGCGGTATGCGCTGGGAGCAGCTGGTCCCTTTGCTCCTCAGCAGGGCCGATCGATTTGGGCCGCCTGCCATCCTGATCATCCATCTGGGGGAGAATGACCTAGGTTTGCGCAGCGCATGGGACCTCATGGGTGCAATGAAGTTTGACATCTCCGGATTGGCAGCTCGTTGGCCACGAACACTCATTTGGTGGTCTGATTTGCTTGCACGCAGGGTTTGGCAGTATGCCAACGTGCCAGGCAAGATTGAGCGCGCCAAACGCAAAATCAACAGGGCCATGTGGGCATTCGTAAGCCTCTTGGGTGGCATGGTGGTGCATCACAAAAGGATTGTGAGCCAGCACGCTGACCTCTTCCTGTGCGATGGCATTCATTTATCGGTTCAGGAGAACACTTTCTGGTTGGAAGACTTGTGGGATGCCATACATCTGCATTTTGGGGTACCTGTGTGGGGGAAAGGGGTGGAGTAGCGCTGCCTCCCCCCTTTTCATGGCGGTTAGCAGGGTAGGAACCATGCTGTGGTAAGGCTTTCTATGAGCTGAGGGGTCGCACTTGTACCCATTACCACTTGGGGAGCGGGGGGTGGTGGGGGGTCATAAGGCCGGGGTCCCAGTCCAGGCTCGGAACAGCTGGTTTGGGGCTGATAACCTGGCTTGAACCAAGAGGAGGGTGAATTTGAAGGGTCGATTCACCCTGGCAGGGAGGGTGAGATTTATCTCAATCCCCCTTTGGCCTGTTTTTGTAGCATGGTTCCTCCCCGTTAAATGCACACAGGTTGTTTACTAGGGTTGTATTGCTCATATATGTAAGTTATGTTGTAATAAAGTTGCGGCCAAGGCCTCTTAATCCCAGAGCATGTCTCTGTCTGTTCATGTGGGTGGTGCGGGCACAAAGGACGACCCCCTAGTCCTAAGAGCGGGAGGGGGGTGAGTTTGTGGCTGCCCTCCCCCGAACAGAGTGCCGGGCAGGGAGGGGGCAGGGGTTTCCTTTGCCCTCCCCCACCTGCCTATTGAGTGACAGCACTGGGGGGCCAATAGGGAGGAGAGGGGGAGCATCTGGGTTGGGGGGCGTGGACAGGTATATTTACCTGTGCCGGCCAGGTGCCTCCTCCTTTTTGCAAGCCCGGCGGCTGCTCGTGGAGTCTTTCCCTCCCAACCCGTCCCCTTTGCAAAGTGTTTTTTCAACAAGGAGTGTTTGTATTGTGCTGAGTGTTTATTCTATGACTGTGGGCGAAAGCTGGTCGCTGTTTTCAGGGCCGAGGAAGAATTTTCCCACTGACCTAATTGGCTCAGAAGGCGGTCGGGTTTTTCGCCTCCTCCACAGCTGTTATGTTATGTTACATTATGTTATGTTACGTTGTAATTGATGGGTTAACACTTTTTTGACATCTTGTCGCAACTATGGTGGTTAGCGGGGTAGGAACCATGCTGTGGTAAGGCTCCCTATGAGCTGAGGGGTCATGCTTGTACCCATTGCCACTTGGGGAGTGGGGGGGTCGTAAGGCTGGGGCCCCAGCCCAGGCTTGGAACGGCTGGTTTGGGGCTGATAACCCAGCTTGACCCAAGGGGAGGGTGAATTCGAAGGGTCGATTCACCCGGGCAGGGAGGGTGAGATTTAGCTCAACCCCCCTTTGGCCTGTTTTTTTACATGGTTCCTCCCCACTAAGATGCACACAGGTTGTTTACTAGGGTTGTATTGTTCATATATGTAAGTTATGTTGTAATAAAGTTGCGGCCAAGGCCTTTTAATTCCAGAGCATGTCTCTGTCTGTCCATGTGGGTGGTGTGGGTGGTGTGGGCACAAAAACAGTGCCTCCTTTCCAGTGCCTAGTCCAATCAAAATTATTGTTGTACGCTGTTCTCTTTGTTCTGACCAATCTGTAACTGAATTACAGATTAGTAAAGGAATTTGCAAACCAAACAATGAGTGACACTGACAAGGAAGTATAAGGAAGAATGGGATGTAGTTATGTTGGAATTATGTCTCGGGATTTGAAATTGATGGCAAAGTGATAAATGGTAAAGTGGTACACAGCAAAACAGTAAACGGAATCCTGGTAAGCAGAATGTGGGTAAAACAAGAAACAAAATGTTGATCAAGACATTACCAAGTACCGAGAGGGCTCTCCATTCAACCAAGATGGTATCAGGAACTGGGATTTCAATGGGAATTCCTGTTTTGGTGAAATTTCATTTCAGCCCTAGTCTAAACAGACTCACTTAGAATTACTTCTCATGGCTGATGTACTTCCTTTGCTCTCTAGCATCCATGCACTTGAGCTGTCCTTTAGCTCTCTAGAGCCCACGTGCCTGTGCAGTCCAAGTGCACTATAGTATGTCTAACAGTTCCTTAATTTCCCATGGGTTGTTGCAGGATCAAGTCCATGGGCTAGGACAAGTACTGGCAGAGTGGTCCTGGACATCCTGATCCTAATTGTTAACACGAGTGGCTAATGAGAAAACTGATGCTACAAGTGGGATCCAGGGAGGCAGCTGCTGGCCAGGGGTAAGTGGCTTGAAGGTTGAGCTTGGAGTTCAAGGAGGTGGGGGCACCAGGTAGGGGGCAGTGCCTAGGAGAGGAGCTGGACCAAGGGAAGCACGTAGAGTCTTACTCCTCCTCCAGTGCAATATTCATGTGTCTCCACTCCAGATTCATGTCCCATAGTTCCTATCTCTCACTGTCCTAATTAACAAATCTCTGGTTGCTTGAGCAGCAAATCCTTTTATCCTGTGAAAATTAATGGAGAGAATGGTCTTGCCTGAGAAGGTGTTCCAGAGTGATCACGCCATCTGCCCTGGAGACAATTTTGTCCTCCTTCCCCGTGCACAGCTCACCCCAGCCTATGGTTCAGAATAGACAGCATGTCAGAGGCCTAGCTCTGAGGCAGGGAGACTAGACAGCTGAAGGAATGTTATTTCTTTGTATGTCTCTTATGACTTTTGAGCCTTGCAGTAGGGGGCTTCAGTTATGCTTCCTAGCTTTGCTCTGCAGTCAAGGGGGAAGCAGCTTGCACACATCATGTAAATGGAACCTGAGATTCTCATGGTTTTAGGCTTGAGGAAACTTGTGAACCCATGAAAGAGAAAATTGCAGCAGATGTAACCTTGGAAGACTAGGATTTAAGTTTGGCTGTCTCTTCATAAGGACCTTTGGACACTTCCTTGACCCCATTATAACCACCAGTGTGCATGGGGACCCTTTCCCCAGCACTGGTCGAATTTGATATGCAGGCCCCATTGCTGTGTTGGTCGGGAAGCCATGGGAATGCGAGTCCATGCAGCGAGAGCTAGTCCAGCACATTCCCATGTGTCTCACAACTCAGGAAATAGCTGGGGGACTGCTGGCCAACCTGAGTTCTGGGGCCTAACAGAGTCGCACCCAGCTCTCAAAGTGAGGGGGTTGTGCCTCCCCATTGATCCCAAAATGGCAGTGTCTTCACCCACTCATCAAGTATCAGAGAAATACAAATGGAGGAAGGGAGCAGGGTGGCACAGGGTCTCCATTTTGGCTTCTGATTCTCACAGGGGTACCTGTACTGCTACCACAGAAGTCACAGGCAGCACCGACCTTACCACAGGGTGATCTGGCAGACTGCCCCAGGCTCTGCTCTTTTCTTTACTTACAGGGCCCCTGCAGTGCCTCCATTTTTTACCAAGGCAGGATGTGGGGACCCCTGCTCTGTCCCAGAAGAGTCCCAAACATAATCACCTCTAGGGGCACACAGAGGGTGCAGGGCCACAAGGGGCCACATATTTTATCATTGCCATGGGGCCTGCAAATTTTAAGGCCAACCCTGGTCACATGATCCAGAATTTAGGACAGGACTGTAACTTGTGTCTCAAACTTAGTGGGGGGAAATGTCCCCTTCACCACCCTTGTTTTCCCATGGTTGCACCACATTACAGTTCCAGCCTAAAGTTCCTCAAAAATAAAGTTTACTCAGTCACTCCTTAAAGAGATCTTCTTAGTCTAGCTTCAGGGTTGGGGTGGAGGGTGTTTAGCCAAAGTGAGATGGGGGCTAAGTGAAAAATAAACTCTGTTCATCAGTCCTCCTCTCCAGCAGGGAATAGAGCAAAGGCTCTATCTCTTCCAAATGAGAAAGTTTGAACCTAGGAGCCCAGGGCTCAAATCCCATTTTGACTGTGAAGTAACTAGGTGGACTTGAGCAAGTCATTGGGTGAAAACAGACATAACGCTAACTCCACTTTAACATTTCTTATGCATGTTGCAGGGCTGCATAGGACACCAATACAGCCCATTAACATGCATAAGAAATGTTAAAGTGGAGTTAACATTATGTCTGTTTTCACCCAATGTGTCGCTGCCTCAGTTTACCATCTGTAAAATGAGAACAATAGTGACCTTCTTCAGAGGATTGTTGTGAGGGTGTGCTAGGTAAAGCTTATAAAGGACAGTCAGTGTAGTGTAGTGGATAAGGTACTGAACTTGGACCTAGAAGATCAGGGTTCAAATATCACCCTCGCCTGGGTGATATTGACAAAGTCCCCCATGCTATGCTTCTTGATAAGCTAGTTAAATATGATCTAGATGATACCACCATTAGATGGATTTACAGCTGGTTAAAGAACCATATCAAAAGAGTCCTCATAAATGGCTCCCCATCAATCTACAGGAAGGTATCAAGTGGGGTGCTTCAGGGCTTGGTCCTGGGCCTTTTACTAATCAACATCTTTATTAATGACTTGGATGAAGGAGTAGAAGGGATGCTTATCAAATTTGCAGATGACACTGACTGGGAGGGATAGCTAAAACCTTAGAAGACAGAAACAAGATTCAAAATGATCTTGACAGGATGGAAAGCTGGGCCAAAACTAACAAAATGAAATTCAACAGAGATAAATGTGAAGTTCTTCATTTAGGTAAGAAAAATCAAATGGACAAGTACAGGATGGGTGATACCTGACTTGGCAGCAGAACACATGAAAAGGATCTTGGGGATGTAGTTATTCACAAGCTAAACATGAGTCAGCAGTGTGATGTAGCTGCTAAAAAGGCTAATGCAATTTTAGACTGCATTAACAGAAGTTAGGCATGTGCATTTTGTTTTTGTTATTATAATAAAGAAAATGAAATATGGATTTTTCTTTCTCATTATTGAATAACGAAAATAAAAGAACAAAAAACCCCATTTTGATTATGAATTAATAGGAAAAAAATGAAAAACACATTTTCAGCTGTAACTTGGCAATATTATACTCCCAACAGAGGGCATTCTGTGTGTTGAGTTTCAGAGAGACTGGATAATGGGATACACTGGGTGATTTCAGATGAGACAGGGCGGCATTGGCCCTGTCCCGGAATCACTCAAATGATTCCCTGCCGGGATCACTCTGGCACGGCCAACAGATGTGCCAGGGGATCCCGGCGGGGAATTGGGGAGGGGCCACATGGTGCAACGTGCAGCTGCACACCCCCGCCCCCCATGCTCCCCCACCGCCCGCCCTCTGGGGAGACGGGTGGGCGCTGCAGCCAATGTGGCCGCAGCACCCACCTGAAATGACCACAGCCCGGAATCCCGGTGGGGATTCCGGGCCGTGATCGCCGTCCAGATGTGACAGGCCCCTTCATCCCCACTGGGAATCTCATTCACCATGCAATCGGCTCCGGCTCCGCTGGTCCAGCCGATCACGTGGTGAATGAGATTCCCGGTGGGGATTGAACATGGTTAACATCTGGGGGGAACTTCTGGTTCCCCAACAGATGTTACGAGGACATTCCCCACCACAGGGAATTGACTGTGGTTGAGCGTGATCTCGTAACATCTGAAAATACCCAATGATATAAGCAGTTGATGTTCTTTATTTTACAAAAATCTATGTACACATTCCTGGCTGTATCGACTTTGTCTCCTATTTGAGTTGAATTAAACCTGGCAAGGATATACCCCTCCCTACGATTATTAGGTCTATGAAAGTTCAGAAGGATTGGATAAAAGTTCACTATGTTATAAGCAATTAACTTGTAAATGCATTACTGGCTGAAGTATTTATTTTGTCTATCCATTTTACATGAAATTTGGAAGAATTGTATCACAGACCTGCAGGATCATCTCTGCCAAACTGAAGTAAGATTTGATAAAGGGTCCACATTTTATAAGCAATTGAATTTTCCCTCTTGAAGATGTTCATTATTCAGGTAAATAGCACATGCAGTGCCATTCAGAGACAGGCATGGCAGTGGGGAGAGGGCTGTAGAAGGGTGGGGAGAAGCCCAGCAGACTGACAGACACATTCACTGGGCAATTACTGCATGCTTCCACCTTTAGAGGAGGAAGAATCTGTGGTGGCTTCAAGGTGGGCATAGAGGGTAGACATAAGTTGCTGTTCTTTGGACCTGTTTTTTGTCTGTGGTTAGTTCTGCCTTTGGTCAGAGCATTTTCTCATTTTTGGGACAGGATTTGTATTTGTGTGTGTGTGTGTGTGCGCGCGCGTGTGCGCACATGCTAGAGCTCACTGCAAGAGTTTAGATAGCTACATAAATCCAATTCCCATGCACCTGGGGTGCTGCCCAACATCCTCCTGCCCCCTCCTGGGGTGTTCTCTGCAAGTTGATGGGGCACCTCCACACACCTGGGGTGCCCGCCCAGACTGTAGCCTGTGCCAAACAGCAGAGATGAGAGAGAGATCCTCTAGCTAATTGGCTTGACATTTCAAAGACACCCTGACTAGGACAGAGATGTGATTGCCTCTCTTACTGCATGCTTCCAGATTTCAAGGACCAATTCTGGGTGGCTCTGAGGCGGTCATAGAAGGGACATAACTGGGACTTCAGGCAGTGGGAAGGTGGAAGCATCCGAGCAATCAGGAGACATGGTTCACGCAGCCAGGCTGGCTAATTGTCATCACAAACACATCCTGCAGCACTGTGACAGAGGACATAAGAGAATCCCTTATTGGCTCTTTCCTAAGCAGATACTTCCAACATCCCAGTAACAAGTGAGGGAGAGAGGTTAGGGTGGTAACAGCAGAGAATGATAAATGGGTGCCATTTCTGCTGGCCAATTGGCATCACAAGCACATCTTGTACCACAGTGATGAACATAAGAGAATCCCTGGCATAGGCTCATACTCTCTATCTCAACTTTGGGTTCCTTTATCAGAGCTTTCTTATATTTGGCAGAGATGATCCTGAAGATCCAAGATACAATCCTGCCAAATTTCATGTAAACAGTCTGGAATACAAACACGTTACACTCAGAAATGCATTTACAAGTACATCACTTAGAACATTGGGACCTTTTACGCAATACTTATGGAATTTGGCAAAGGTAGTACCTTTGGTTAGGGGTACAATCATGCCAAGTTTCATTTAAATCATATGGGAGATAAAGTTGTTACATCAAGAAATGTAACAAAGAATTTTGTAAAATAACAAATTTCAACTGCTTGTAAACTTGGATCCCATTATCTAATCCTTCTGAACTTTGGTACACATAGCGCCCTCCATTGAGGGTACAACACTGCCAATATTGTCCAAATCAGATAAGAAATAAAAGAGTTAGAGCCACAAATATGTTTTCCATTGAAACCAATGGAAATAAAAAACAAAAGTAAATACAAAAACAAAACAAGAATAACAAAATATAATGAAAACGAATGTCATTTTAATAATGAGAACAAAATGAATAACAAAAATGAAAGTGCATTACTGTGCACATCCCTAACAGAAGCATAGTGTCCAGGCCTCGAGAAGTAATAGTTTATCTCTATTCTGCACTGGTCAGACCTCATCTGGAGTACACTGTCCAGTTCTGGGCACCGCATTTTAAGAAGGACATTGACAAATTGGAACGCGTTCAGAGGAAAGCGACAAAGCTAGTCAGGGGTCTGGAAACAAAGTTTTATGAGGAAAGGTTGAAGGAGCTGGTATGTTTAGCATGGAGAAGACTAAGGGGAGACATGATAACTGTCTTCAAATATCTGAAGAGCTGTCATGTAGAAGATGGTGCAGTCTTGTTCTCTGTTTCTCCTAAGGGCAGGACTAGAACCAATGGGCTTAAATTACAAGAAAGCAAATTTTGGCTAAACATTAGGAAGAATTTCCTAATGGTAAGAGCTGTTTGACAGTGGAGCAGACTGCCTAGGGTGGTGGTGGGCTCTCCTTCACTGGAGGTTTTCAAATAGGCTGGATGGCCATCTGACAGGGATGCTGTAGCTGTGGATTTCCTGCACTGAGCACCGGGTTGGACTAGATGACCTCCAAGGTACCTTCAAACTGTAAGATTATGATTCTATGATCTCTCACAACCTCTCAGTCTCAGCTCCCCATTTGTGAAATGGAAATGTGTGTGTGTGTGTCTGTCTTTCCCTGTGTGTTCCCCTCATCCTTGTCTATCTTAGATTGTAAGCCCTCTAGGCAGGGACCTGTCTCTGCAAATCTGTGACTGTAAAGTGCTGCGTATGCCTAGTAGGGCTATAGAAATGATTAGTCATAGTAAAACAGTTGAACACTAAAAGGCTTATATGTGGTTAGAGTTAGGGATGGGCGAACGCGGTTCGGAAGTTCAGAGTTCGGCCCGAACTCGGCCTGTTTGGATGACCGAACACAAACATGAACACGAACGTGAACATACCAAACAAACCGAACACTGAACGGCGAAATGGCCAAACAGTTCGGTCAGTTTGGATCGCGTTTGGGTGAGTTTGGGTGGCAAAAAAAGGTTCACTGGAAGGTCAAACATGCCAGGGAGGTGTAGTCAGTCACTGAGGAGCAGACTTCCAGGCACCAGGGGTGGAGAGGCTTGCAAGAAACAAAACTAATTATCTGCCTCCCCCCTTCCCAACACCTTCTGAGCTAGTCACTGTTCCTGAACAGCAGG
>QEPC01014525.1:160881-177256 GCA_003113815.1 Sphenodon punctatus
CCCCCACCCCACTCCCTAGCCCTGCACAGAACAAAAGCCCCCCCACCCAAACCCCCTCTCACCGGGTATGGGCTCCTCCCCCTTCCCCCCAATCCACTCCCCCCACTACACCTCCCCTGCTGCCACCAGGGTTGGTTTTGGGAACCCCTACACTCAACCCTCTAACCAACCCTCCTACACCCCCCCACCCCACTCCCTAGCCCTGCACAGAACAAAAGCCACCCCACACACACAGCTTGCAACCAAAATAGAATTAAAAACCTCTTCTAAAAGGGAGTTACCCCCTCTCCCCCCTTCAAACCCTGAAGGGCCCCAAAGGGCCGCACCCTTTGGCTGTGGCCCTTTGGCTCATGGCCGGTGGCCCTGCGCTGCCAGCACATTGCCTTTCAAGCAGCTGGGGGCGTGTCCAGGTGGGGGCGGGGAAGCGAGCAGCCTCAGTCACTCACCAGTTCTAATTCCCCCTGCAGGTATCCTCTCCAGCCAAGCCAAGCCAAGCCAAGCAGAACTGCCTGGAGCCCACTCTGCAGCCACAGCCACCAGGGATGGTAAATAAAATGGGGCTTCTCACCCAGCTGCCAGCACGTTGCCTTTCAAGCGGCTGGGGGCGTGTCCATGTGGGGGGGGGAAGTGAGCAGTCTCAGCCACTCACCAGTTAATAAACTTACAACATAAACAGGCAATAAGAAAACAATTTTCTAGAATGTAAACTGACTGTTATTTTGCCTTATCCTCCTCAGGGCTTATGTGGGCAGCATTTGACCCCTGCACTAACCTTCATATACATTAATAAACTTACAACATGAACCATCTATGTTATTTTTGCCTTACCCTTCTTGGGGCTTATGTGGGCAGCATTTGACCCCTGCACGGGGCGTGAGCTGTCTCTTATACACATCTAGATGTGTATAAGAGGAGGGGCTTGGACCAGGGCCTGGAAGCTACTGCTTGTGCTTGTGCCCACTCATTGGTTGTCTTCATCTCCCCCTCCAGGTAAATTATACAGGGGCTGGGGCCCCTTGGGCGTGAGTGTGTGCAGCTGGGAGAGGAGGGGCTTGGACCAGGGCCTGGAAGCTACTGAACCGACAGCTGCAGCAATGAGCGGAATAGGGGTTTCCATCAGTAACAGTTGCTGTGGTGGCATCATAATCTGTCAACAATGGGCTATTACCCATTAACAACATGGTGGCCCATTCAAGGGCTGTGCCTCCTAGGTTGCCAATAATAAAGGCTACCTTGATAGCATCATTAACATAGGTGGTAGGCTGCACGGTAAAGGTGAGGCAGCACAGGGCTAAGAAACTTTGGAAGTTACACCTATTCCCCATGAATTTTTCAATCTTGGGTCCCTTGGGTTCTCAGGGTACCAGAAAAGGCACAGGTGCCATAGGAGGAGGAGGGGGTGCGGCGGCTGCAGTCGGCGCCGGGAGAGGCATCAGCGGGACCGCCGCTGCCTGCAGCTGAGTCACAGCTGTGGCAATATTCCTCTGCTCTGCCCTAATATCCTTGATCTCCATAGCTAGAGATTGAACTGCTTGTACTAATTGCCCAATTTCCTTTGCTACGTCCATATTAGCAAAAGCCCATACCTGGGACAAGGGGGTGCTGGTGATTTCTGTCACTGGGAGGGGGAGGAACAGTCGCTCGCTGGGGGGGGTCCACTCGCCGCTGAGGCGTACCCTGGTCTCAGAGGGGAGCGTGGGGACTTCAATGCCTGTCAGGATAGCGTGGTGGCCTTTACCTCTGGAGAAGAGAACAGGCCGCTATCATCATAGGGCACTCGAGACTCAGTGAAACCAAAGCCCGTCCCAAGGGACACCCACACAATGCACGCGCTCGGGAGTGTGGGGGAAACAAGGGCTACAGTGAAGGCTGTGATCAGGAGGGATGACACCAAGCAAGGAAGGTGGGCAGGGAACACGCACGCAGGGATACTAAGCCCCAGGGAGGAGGGGGGTTGAGGAGGATATTGCCCTCCATGCACGCACACTCTCACTCACCAGTCACTCAAAGGAAGATAGTCCAGGGGTCCAAACACACGGCTGAGGGTAGGCACTTCCTCTCGCTCGCTCTTCTCATTCACTACACACACCATAGGATCAAAATTCGCAAGGGGGCTCTGCAAGCGGCGCTGGCCTTTATGTCCCAAGCCCCACCCCCGTGCGCGCCCGCAGGCACTCAGACTGACACAACAGGGGTGGGGGAACTCCTGTGTACTGCCTCTGGCCAGGGCACGTGGCTGGGCCCTGGGATCCTGGCCCTGGCTGTGATGCAAATGCCGGGGGCGGGGCCCCTGTTCCCATCTGCGAGACACGCCGCTCCAGAGCCCACCTGTGTGGGGCTTGCTCCTTCCAGGCTGACAGGTGAGGATGCTGCAGCCACGGACCCCTACGCCTGACACAGGCGTACCGGTCATATGTCAGAGCCCCCCTGCCTGCGATTCAACATTAATAATTGTCTATTTCCCCAGGTTCCTCCCAGCATCAAAGGAGCCTGGTTTGGATCATGGGCTACAGTCTGGTTCGCTGGGCCAACAAAGCAGTGGGGAAATTGCACTGGGGAAAACAGCTGGGGTTGTCGGCCCACTCTCAGATCTTCTGGAAGGGCCATGGAGGCATGCGGTGGCATCAGTTGATCCCCACTCTAAGAGGGGTAAAAGGGGTTTCCCGGCCAGATATCCTGGTAATCTATTTGGGGGGAAATGACCTGGTGCAGGTAAAGGGAGTGCAGATGTTGAAGGACATCAGGAATGACATCTGAGTGGTCAAACACATGTATCCCGGGATAGTGATAGTGTGGACCGATCTGGTTGAGTGGATTTTGTGGGGCAATGGGGTCCCACCTCAAAAAAATGACAAGACCAGGAAGACCATCAATAAGTGATAGGGTGGTGGCTACGGGGATTGGGTGGTGCAACAATTGACCATCACGCCATCTCGCACCGGAAACCGGATCTGTACAGGGAAGATGGGGTCCACCTGTCCCCAGCTGTGAATGAGTGGTATTTGTTAGTCTTGAGGGAGAAATTGCAAGAAATGTTGATTGGTGGATTGTAAGGGGGGGGGGGCAGGCCTGTCTGGCAAGGACTGGCAGACCCTTAGTGGCAGGCGTTCAGCACCAGATTTAGGATAGGTTATAGTGAGAATATGAGGCATCTCCATAAGAGATGCAGGGTGACACCTGCTGTAATTGCAGAGTATGGCAAGTGGTGGAGTCAACCCCCTGGGAGAAGTGATCGCGAGGGCAGTAGGGCCATGTACTGTCCCCAGCTCGAGGGCTAATGCCCCCCTGTATCCTGGGGGACCGAGCCTATCCCCTCACCCAGTGGCTGATGAAGGTGTTCCTGGTCGCCAGGACCCCAGTGCAGGTGCTGTACAATTCCTACCTGTGTGCAAGCAGGACCGTGGTTGAGCAGGCCTTCGGAGCTCTCAAGCAGTGCTGGAGGAGCCTCGCTGGCTGGCTGGACTACATGGTGGAGACCTCGGCCCTCGTGATAGGTGTCTGCTGTGTGCTGCACAATGTGTGCAAGACCAATGGGGCAGCCCTGGAATACCCTGTGCCTCCTCGCCCTCCCAGACAAGTACCTCTGAATGTGAATGCGGAAACTCCTGGGAGTACCATTACGCCAAGTGCATCTGCACCGCCCTGGCCAGGCATATCAGTCTGGAGGCTGAGACGTGAGGGTGCTCAATCCCAACCCCACCACCCTGGGGCCCCTGACCGCTCCCTGGGTGGTCCCCTCTGCAGCCAATGGCCAGCCCCCAGGGCCCATGAACGGACCACAGGAGAAAGTAGTGTTGCCCACCCATTTATTCATCCACCCAAATACATGTGCCCCCACACCACCACCGTCCCCCGCCACCGCACTGGTGCGGTTCCCTCCACCCTCAGACTGCCCTCCCCCATCCCCTGCATCTCCGGGGCCACCCCCTCAGCTGGCCTGAGGGTGCCGCAGAGATCTGGGAGCTCCCCTCCCCCCACTGTCCGTGTCCCCAACAGTGTCGTGGGAGGCCTCAGTGTCCTGAGGGGCTGGCAGTGGTGGGAGAGAGGGAGGAACTGGGACCAGAGGGCCCCCCCCATGGTGCCTGCTCCCTCCGGAGGCCTACAGGGACCGGGAGATGGATGCGCAGCCCCAACTGGTGTGGTGACATCTGGGGCATCTGGGAAGGTGGTGGGGGCACCGAGGGGCCCAGTATGGGGGCCTGGGCAGGCAGGGTGCCCGGCGGGGTGGCTGCCATCACATATGCACTCATGGTGCCAGCGTGCAGGAGCATGGAGGTCCCAATCTCATGGGACCTATCAATTTTTGTAGAATGCTCCTGCACCATCCCCTCGATGGCCTGTTCCAGCTGCCCAAAGGCCTCTACCTGCCAGCTGTGGTCTCAGAGCTCCTGTCTTCATTCTAGGTGCACCTCCACCTGAAGCCTCCGGTCCCTTGCCTCTGCCTGTTGCAGGGGGCACTCTATGGCTGCCCCCATGTGGTCCACGGCCACTATCATCCACTCCCCCTGTTCAGTGGTGGACCGGACTATGTCCTCCGCTTGGTCCTCTCTCCAGTGCCATACCCATGCCCAGTGCTCCCTCATCCATTGTGCTGGGGGCACAGGCCTGGGTTGCTGCGCCCCCCGTGTGACCCAGGTCCCCCTGCAGGTCTCCCTGGGGGCCCCCTCCTCACCGGTGTGCCTCAGCTGGACCCTCTGGCAGCTGCTGGGGCTGTTCTCCGCTGGCCTCCTCACCCGCCTGTCTCTGCTACTGGGGTATGCCATGCCCTGTGGGGGTAGTGGGGACGGTTGACAGAGGGATGTAGGTTTGGCCGCATAGCCCCCTGGGCCCTGTTCCGTGGTCCAGGGTGTGGGCTGGGCCTGCCCCCTTCCCCCCTCACCCCTGGTCCATCCCCCCTCCCATCTGCCTGCTTACCCTCAATGTCTGTCTCTGAACCCTCCAAGGCTGGCCCCTCCATGTTGCTGGGGTCCCTGTGACCACTGGCTGAGGGTGACCAGTGTGCCAGGCTCAGAGTGTCCTGGTGTGGACGGGATGGGGGCTCTCTGGGATACTGTTGGGGGGGGGGCTTCCGGTTCCCGAGGTCCCAGGGCACTCTTCCTGGGGGTCTGGGGCCCTAGAGACGGTGCCTTCTTGGGGGGCGGTGAGGGGAGGGGGTACCTCGGCCCGTTCCCTGACCTGGACCACAAGGCACGGGATGACTATGGAGCCCTTCATGTGGCATATGCGGTCCAGGGTATCATAGTAGGGGGCAGTCCGGGCTCTGTGCCCGGACTGCCGGTTGTTGTCCTATATGGCCTTGCACCCCCTCTTGAGTTCCTTGTGCCACGGTCCTGTGATGCCCTGGAGCCTCCATTTACTGCACAATCTCCCGGAACACATGCTCGTTGCGCTGATTGAGCATGAGCTCCAGTTGATGCTCTAGGGTCCCCCAGATGTGGATGAAGTCCTGGGTCTCCCTGTGCCATTGTCCCCCTCTGTGGTAGGGCCTTCTCCCCCGTGGACCCTCCGGTTCCTCTTCCTCCTCCTCCTGCTTCCCCTCCTCCTCCTCCACCTGGTGTGCGCCCGTCTTGTCCGGGGGCTCGGGCTCCCGGGCCCGCTTCCGTGTCTTCAGGACAGGGTGTTGGTGGTGTTGGTTGTTGTTCTGCCCCTGCCCTGCAGCCAGCTCCCTTCCTCCACTCCTGCTACCCAGCCTCCCGGCCGCCCCCCATGGTGACCCTGTGCCACCAGGTCCCCTTCGGTCCCCTTACCCGTTTCCGGGGTGGCTCCTCCCCCGGCCTGGTTGTTGCCCCCGGGTCGGCCTGTCCTGGCTGCTCCTGCTGCTGCTGCTGCTTCTGCTATCCCTCCACCCCCTCCATGTGCAGCACAACCACCTCCTCTGCCTATGCCTCCTCCTCCTGCCTTGCTTTCTCTCCCACTGCTCTCCTCTCCCTTCCACCTCGCTCCATCCCACCATGTTTCCCTGCTGCTTTAAATCTGAGCCCTTTAAATCTCCCTCCCCGGCATGTGTTGTTGCTGATTGCCTGGCAGCAATGCTGCGTGCTTTGTCCCCAGCTGGGAATCATTTTGGTTGATTCTGGCCAGTGGTTGCCATTCAGACGTTACTTTTTTTTGTTTCCTGTTGGAAATCGCTTTGACCATGCTTTCAGTTATGGTCCGGACCGGAGGTCCAGAAGCATGGTTGATATTGACCCCAGGTGGGTATTGACCATGATGAACATCTGGTGCCCACGTAACAGATGTTCAGGGTGCTTTGGCCCCGCCGCGGAATTGACCGTGGTTCACTGTGATCTCGTAATGTCTGAAAATATCCTATGACTCATTAGCAGATATGTCATCACAATGATCACAGTGAAATATCCAAAATTAAGGCAGATTCTCACCAAATGCAGTCAGTGACACAACGTAGGGTGGAAATTGGAAGGAAAAAGCACACTCCAAGTCCAGAAAGAAATGAAATCAGTTATGTGAACTGGTAGCATCCTTTCATTTAACCAGACTGGTTTCTTGCACTTTGTTTCTCAGCTCTCCCACTTGAGCAGCAGTAACCACTGGCTAGTTTTTAATTCCACCACTAGAGAAGGACTTCATATGTTTACTGATAAGTCAAGCAGCTTTTTGTTAGGTTGCTGGAGCTGGGCAACTAACCATTATGGGTAGCTAACCATGGGTCTGCCATGCTGGAGTCCTGGGTTCTGTTCCTTACTGGGGCCTTGTACCACCTCTCTATTATAGTACATTTGTCAAATGAGGGAGCCAATGCCCATGGTTCCTTACTTTGTAGAGCAGAGTGTTGGCTGAAAAGCAAAGGAATGATCTTGAGAGGAATCAGTAAAAGAATAAAATTTGCAGCCTCCTCTCCCCCAGCTCAGAGAACATTCCTCAAGGCTCCAGGAGTATTTGGTTGAATCTCTCTTCTAGCACGCAGACAAGCTCAATCACATGGGCTGGATGTGAGTCTATTGAGGGCAAACAGCAGGAGCATAGTTAGGCTGGCATGGACACTGGTGCAGAAGATGGAATACTCTCCCCTCCCCCCTTTCCCAGCAATAGGGAACAAAGCTGGACCAGGGAGCATGGGTCCCAACGTAGCTTTACCACCTCTCCTGATTATAACTACTCCCTTGGTCAGCAGCATCCCAGACCAGGCATTGGGGAATCCTGTTCTAGACAATGCTACCCCCATGTAGTGAGGCATATGGGTTTGTTTCTTGTTCCTGAGCACTCCAGTTCATTCACCTCCTTGCCTCTAGATCAAGCCCTGGAGGAATGGAGAGTACAGAAGCCTCTGTGCCATGTATAGGGACAGCATTAATTGTTCAGGGGGAGGGGCTGTTACCCCAATGGTTGAGGGAGAGGGTATGGTGAGTTGGAGAGAATCCCCTCAAGCAGACAACTTCACTTACACCCAGCTTTTATTCAGTCAGTTTCATGGCAATAATAATAGCAACTCCTTACTCCTATGACAGGCTACATATAACTGTTACCTACAATGACAGAGGCAGTCAGACCCACCTTTGGGGAAGCAGCTGGTCAAAGATGGTGGTCTAGATAACTTCTCCCACTTTTAAAACACCTGTTGTCCTGGGTTGCCTATGTGCTCCAGCTCTCCTGTCTATACTGTGCAATTGCCTCCCTTCACCTAGTGACTAGTCTTTTCCTAACTAACTAGTGGTAAGGTCCCCATCTCAGAATCAGGGGCTGCATTTCTTGATTTAATTTAGAATAATCAGTTAGCAGGATCTGAAAGGGCTTTCCTCTGTTCTGTAGGAAGTAGGGATGGGCAAACGTGGTTCGGCAGTTCAGAGTTCAGCCCGAACTCGTCCTGTTCGGATGACCGAACTCGAACCCAAACGCGAACATACCAAACAAACCAAACACCGAACGGCGAAATGGCCGAACAGTTCGGTCAGTTCGGATCGCGTTCGGATGAGTTTGGGTGGCAAAAAAAGGTTCACTGGAAGGTCAAACATTACAGGGAGGTGTCAGTCACTGAGGAGCAGACTTTCAGGCACCAGGGGTGGAGAGGCTTGCAAGAAACTAAACTAATTATCTGCCTCCCCCCTTCCCAACACCTTCTGAGCTAGTCACTGTTCCTGAACAGCAGGCATTGAGTAGGATTTTTAGATTGCTTTAAGTTTCATTTCACTTTGTAATGAAATGAAACTTAAACCATAAACTGAAACCTTGTGTTATGTACTGTACAGACTCATTGAGTATGTAATGTATGTATTTCACTACAGACTCCTCTTCTATTTGTGATTCCCCCCCATCCCATATATATGGGATGTATATATATCCATATATATCCATATATATATCCATATATATGGATATATGGATGTATATATATCCATATATATATACATATCCATATATATATATATTTGGATATGGATATGGGATGGGGGGGATAGATAGATAGATAGATAGATAGATAGATAGATAGATAGATAGAAGAGAGTTGTAGGAGTTAGCTTAGTGATAGAGATAGCGTTAGTGATTTAGTTTTAGTGTTTGTAGGAGTAGGTCTGTGTACTTATTAGTTAATCCATTTAGTTCATAGCATTTAGAATAGTTAATAGCAGTTAGATTTAGTGTAGATAGATATATATAATATTAGATAAAAAAAATAATTAAAAAAACCCATATAAAAACCAAAAAACCAAATAAAAAACGAAAGAAAACCATATAAAACCCAATAAAAAACAAAAAAACCATATAAAAAACAAAAAAAAACCATAACAACACTTCCCGAACGGCCAAACGGTTGAACCGAACAGCCGAACGGCCTAACTGAACGGCCTGTTCGGACAACCGAACTGAACAGCTGAACCCGAACTCGGCGAACTAGCCAAACTGCCGAACCGAACGGACGAACTGAACGCAGTCGAACCGAATGGACGAACCGAACGGACGAACCCGAACCGCGATCTGTTCGCCCATCCCCAGTAGGAAGGTGATTGATTCTCAGAATTGCCCATTGTTTGAGGTGGAAGACCCTCTTTGCATTTGTCGTAATCTCTGGAAGTCACTCCAAAGGCCTATTTGTTTTGGTTGTGACATTTCTGTAGCTTTGGGAGTTGGCTTGCAGGAGATGTCTGGCACCATCACCATGTGACTGCAATTTTGGGTCTATGGCACATCAATTTTGGTGATCTCAGATATAATGCCCAGGGTAACCCCGTGTGCATTTATCCTGATGGGGAGTGCGTTCATGCCACGATGGGGAATTTGAATTTTTGGTTGGCATCGGTGTCACAATCTCATGTGGCATCCTATTGCAGTGGACAACATGGTCACTATGTACTAGCTGGGCTTCATCATACTGTGATTTTGTGCCTGTCATGCACATTCTGTGACCTGGCAGTGTGGGAGGCAAGGGGGGATTAGGCTGTCCTGTAAATGGGCAAATCTCTATCCCTCTTACCTTGATGGTCACAAAGCTTAGCATCTGTGGAGGAGAAGTAGGGTAATAGGAGTATCTAGGAAGATCCTACAAGCTAGAAATATCCTAACAAGCTAGTCTGAGAAGTATGCCTCAGCCTGGTGCTAAGTAACACACACATCTGAATGGTGCCCTATTCTGCAGGATTTTGCCAGATTGGATCCATTGTTAGACAGTCCTTTCCCATCATGAACAAGGCATTCTAACGCTCCAGGACTGCACTCAATTGAAAGTTCCTGTGTAAACATCAAGGACAGACTCATCACAAATACAGCATTCTCCCAAGCACAGATCATTTGTAGGAACAGGATAAAGAGAAGGGAAATTCCCATGGTTCAACTTTGTCTCCTTGTGCAGCGTAGCAGATCAGATACATGATAGGTTTGGGTAGAGAGTGGCAGGGAAAGAGAGAATGCAGTGGGCCAGTTCCACTAAATGCAGTCAGGGCCACCCCTACTGTGGGGAGACATGGTGCGGCTGCCCAGGACCCCGCTCCTGGGGGGTGGGCCACAGTCGGGGGCCCCAGATCCCAGCCTGACAGTAGCTGGGAGCTGGAGACCACACGTGCGGGGCCCTCAGCTGACTCCGACTATGACAGGCAGTGGAGGGGGCCAGCAGGAGTGAGGGAGAGGCAGGGGTCCCACCTCTCCCACACTCCGTGCCCCCCCTCCACTGCCTGTCACAGTCTCAGCCAGGGGAAATGAGGGAGATAGAGGCAGAGGCCCCGCCTCTCCCTCATTTCCGCTGGCCGAGAGACTGACAGGTTGGCGGGGTGGGGTACCCATGGAGTGAGGGAAAGGTGGGGCCTCTGCTTCTTCCCTCACTTCTGGAGGAAGTGAGGGAGAATCAGGCAGAGGCCCCACATCTCCCTCATGATGCTGGTTCCATCCAATGCCTAGCTATTTCGATGAGGGGAAATGAGGGAGAGGCAGGGCCTCTGCATCTCTCGCCCTCATTTCCCCTAGCCGAGACTGTGACAGACAGTGGGGGGGAGGGGAGGAAGCAGAACTTCCAGTGATGGCGGGCAGTGCGGTGGCAGATTTAATCTGTCGCTGTGGTGCCCACCCCACCTGAAGCTCTGAGTCCGGCACAAGGCCCACAGAAGAGATTTATTTATTTATTTTATTTTAAAAATTTATACCCTGCCTCTCTTGCCAGGCAGCCTGGGGTGGCTAACAAATCAATCAATAAAATAAAATAAAAAATACAATAATATATATAAAACATTCAATAAAACAACAATAAAATGGTGAGAAAAAACCCCATAACCCCCACCATCCCATCCACCCTCACCCTTCTCCCTCACCAAACGCCTGGCGGAACAGCCAGGTCTTACAATTCCTATGGAAACTTGGGAGGTCTGGGGCCAGACGGGTCCCCACCGGGAGGGAGTTCCACAGACACGGTGTGACCACCGAGAATGCCCTGTCCCGCGTGCCCCTCCCGGAAACCCAGGGAACCTCCAACAGGGTGCCCCCAGATGACCGCAGGGGCTGGTCCAGAACCCAGGGAGTGAGGCAATCTCACAAATAGGCAGGGCCCAGACCGTGTAAGGCTTTATAATCAAAACCAACACTTTGAATTGAGCCTGGAAGACTATTGGCAGCCAGTGCAGAGATCGGAGAACTGGTGTAATGTGTTCTCGGCGTCCCAGCCCCACCAGGCGCCAGGCTGCCACATTCTGCACTAGCTGCAGCTTCTGAGCCATCACCATAGGTAGCCCCACGTAGAACATGTTACAGTAGTCTAACCAAGAGGTGATAAAAGCATGGATGAGCATGGTCAGGTCCGGAACCAAAATCAGCGGCCAAAGCCACTGCACCAGATGTAACTGGCAGAAGGCACTCCTCGCCACAGCCTCCACCTGGAGATCCAGGTGGAGCTGCACATCGAGGAGCACCCCCAGGTTCCGCACCTGGGAAGTTAGTGGAGGGCACACCCCCTCAACTGAGGGGGTCGCCATTTCCATCGACTTACCCACTAACATCACCTCCATCTTGTCAGGATTCACTCACAGTTGATTAGCCCTCATCCAGTCCCCGACAGCTGTCAGACACTGAGTAAGCACCGATACAGTCGGGCCTGGGTCGGTTGAAAATGAGAGGTACAGTTGGGTGTCATCTGCATACTGATGACACCTCACCCCGTACCTCCTGATCACCTCGCCAGCGGCTGCATGTACATGTTGAACAGGAGAGGGGACAAGACAGAACCCTGCGGGACCCCACACGAGAGGTCTCGGTGAGATGAAAAATGATCACCGAGCACCATCCGCTGAGCTCTCCCGGTCAGGAATGAGCGGAACCATTCGAGAACAATCCCAACCACCCCCACACTGTCCTGCAGGCACGTCACCAACATCTCATGGTCAACAGTATCAAATGCAGCCAACAGATCTAATAGGACCAAAAGGGTCGACCGACCCATATCTTTTTCACGGCACAGATCATCGACCAAAGCCACCAATGCTGTCTCAGTGCCATGCCCCGGACAAAAGCCAGACCGCAAGGGATCCAGATAACCGGTGTGGTCGAGATGCCCTTGGAGCTGCTGAGCCACTACCCGTTCAATAACCTTCCCTAAAAAGGTTATTGAAGGTTAGAGGCAGGCTGATAGCTGGCAGGGGAGTCAGCATCAAGTGATGGCTTCTTGAGCAGAGACCGTACCACCACCTCCTTAAGGCAGGCTGGCACTCTGCCCTCCCACAGGGAGGCGTTGTCCACCCCAGCCAGCAATGGCCCCATTGTCTCCCGGCAGGTCTTAATCAGCCAGGACGGGCATGGATCTAGTTCACAAGAAGTGGCTCGAACAGCCCCTAGCACCCCTACCACATCAGCGGGTGTCACTGACTGAAACTGATCCCACAAAATCTGTCAAGTCGGGGCTTCTTCCACCTCTATCTCCTCCACTGTATTAAGTTCTGCATCGAGTTCTTGGTGAATACGTGTGATTTTCTCTGCAAAATAATCCGCAAAAAGGTCACAGTGGGCAGTTGATGACTCAACTGCAGGGTTGAGGGAGGCTGGGCTGACCAGCCCTGCACAACCTGGAACAGCTCCGCTTGATGGGATTTAGCGGATGCTATGAGGGTAGCAAAGAATTCCCTCTTTGCTGCCTGCATAGCCACGGCATAGGCTCGTAAACTAATTCTATGCCGCAATCTGTCAGCTTCAGCCCAAGAACAACGCCACTGTCGCTCCAACCGTCGCCCTACCTGCTTCAGCATCCACAGCTCCTCGGAGAACCAAGGAGGTCTGCAGAGCCTCCACCTGGGCAACGGACGCCTGGGAGCTGTTTGATCGATGGCCTCCATCAGCAAGGTGTTCCACAGCTTGACAAGGCCATTGATGTGACGGTCATCTAGGTCAGAGGGTAACTCCCCCAGAGCACCTAGAAACCGCACTGGGTCCAACAGCCTCTGTGGGTGGACCAGCCTAACAGGTTCCGCACCCTTCCGGGAGCATACGTGCTAGAAGGGAGGTCTGCAGGAGGTAATGGTCCGTTCATGACAAGGGGACAGCTGTAATCTCCCCAATTAACGGACCACCCGCCTCAAGGCCAGTGTAAAACATGAGGTCTAAAGTATGTCCACCAAGATGTGTCAGGTCGTTGACTTTCTGGGACAGGCCCATGCTTGCGGAGGTGGCCATGAACTCAAGTTTGGCTCCACCGAGGACCACGTCGGCGTGAATGTTGAGGTCCCCAAGGACTATCATCCTGCAGGGAGGCTACTGGACTGGTAGGTGCATGGACTGGTAGGTGATGATGACAGCCGACTGTTGATGGTAGCAGCAGCAGTGACAGTGGATCAGGTAGGTGATCCGATGGCCGCTCAGGCTTGGGGATGGGCAGAGGGGAGTGCCCCTCTGCCCATCCCCGAGCCCAGGCTAGGGTAGTGTGCCGGCCCCTTGTCAGGGAGCGCCCCTGAGCCATGGAACACCCCTACGCCCACTGGCAGCCCCGCATTTCTTCCCTGCCCTGGACCCCGCTTAGGCCAAGGCCAGCCCTGAATGCAGTAGTTTTTAGAACTCTCCAACAGAATGCAGCCCATTCAGCAGAGCTCCTTGGGGCTCACCAGTGGAACATTAGAGTCATTTCCTGTAGTAGAGCTCTGGGAGCATGCTACAGTAACATGGGGGCAAGCCCTATGAATGCTGGCTGCATTGCTGCTAAAGGGTCACTGTGGAGAAAGCTGTGCAGAGGCGCAGGGAGGGATAAGCAAGCACTGAGGCCCACTTCAGTGCATGTTGTACCAGGTTGTAATCATGTGCTGCTTTTCATTTTGGCTGCTGCTCTATTGACCCAATCTTCAACTCTGAAGAAAAAATTCCCATTCATTCTCATTGGAGCTGGATCAGGCACTAAATCCCTGGTTTAGGAGTGAGGTGATCAAATTTGCAGATGACACAAGTTATTCAAGGTAGTTAAAACATGAGCAGACTGTGAGGAACTGCAACAGGATCTTACGACACTGGGTGCCTGGGCATCTAAATGACAAATGAGATTTAATTGGACAAGTGCAAAGTGATGCACGTAGGGAAAAATAATCCAGACTATGCGTACACAATGCTGGGTACTAAGCTAGGAGTTACCACTCAGGAAAAGGATCTGCGGGTGGTTGTGGACAATACAATGAAATCCACAGCGTAGTGCACAGCAGCAGTCAAAAAAGCAAACAGAATGTTAGGAATTATTCAGAAGGGGATAGAGAATAAAACTGAGAGGGTCATAATGCCTCTATACAAATCAATGGTGCAACCGCACCTCGAATATTGTGTGCAGTTCCGGTCACCCCATCTCAAAAAAGACATAGCTGAACTAGAAAAGGTACAGAGAAGGGCAACAAAAATGATCAAGAGCATGGAAAGGCTTGGTAGGAGAGGCTTGGTAGGTTGGGGCTCTTCAGTTTGGGGAAGAGACTAAGAGGAGATATGATAGAGGTCTAAAAAATCATGAGTGGTGTAAAACTAATAAACAAGGAGCAGTTATTTACCCTCTCAGCTAGTACTAGAACTAGGGGACACTCAATGAAACTCATGGGTGGCAAGTTTAAAACAAATAAAAGAAAATATTTTTTCACTCAACGTATAATTGGGTTGTGGAATCTACTGCCAGAGGCTGTGGTAAGGGCCAGTACTATAGCTGAGTTTAAAAGAGGTTTGGACAAGTTTCTGGAAGATAGGTCCATTAGCAGCTATTAGCCAGACAGGATCAGGGAACATGATGGGAGCTGGGGGAAAACAACAGGGAACAGATTCCCCCATTGTGACCTGTTGGGTTTTTCTCCCAAGCCACCGTGATTGGCCACTGTTGGAGACAGGATACTGGGCTAGATGGACCATTGGTCTGACCCATTATGGCACTTCTTATGTTCTTATGACTTTATAACCACTGACAGATGCCTATGTTGCATTTGAAAGAAGCACAAAGGACAAGCTTGGAATGAGAACTAAATAGTCAAAACCTTTATTTGTACCTTCTGTGGGTTTTTTTTAATAGGCTAACAAATTAAATATCTCAGGAAGACTAAAGAATACATGATGCATGGTAATGGAAACCAACAATAGCTTTACAAGGGAATAAACCAAAACCACCTGTAGATGAGAGGAATGACGATGGATTGTTCCCATACTGATGGTGGTTCTTTCCCACTATGTTTTTTTTCTAAAACTTTCCAGTGAATAGTATTTTGACAGAGTTTGCCACTAGGGTCCTCGGAGTACTGGACTACAGGGCTACTGTGCCTTGCATTTTGGTAGCAGGGTGCTGCTAATGGCTCTTGAGTAGGGTTGCCACCTTTTGCAGTTTTACTCTGACTCCCGTAGGCCAAAATGGACATCTCAGGGTCAAACTGCAAAAGGTCGCAACCCTACTCTTGAGGATTTGATAGCTGAGGGGTCTGATTGCAGAATCCTTTCCTCAGAATTCAGGCAATTGAGGGCACTTGAGGAAATGCTCCTGAAAGCTTTGGTGTAAGGATGTGGACCCAGATCTTCAGATTTTCGTACCCGAAATAAATGGCCTGATTTCTGGAAATGGGAGGAGCTTGGCACCTTCCTGTTGATGGCAGTGGGAGCTGAGAATGCCAGACACATCTGGAAACTGGGCCACTTGTGGATTTCAGAGCCTATCTTTATGCATCAGCCCCAGATGGTTCTCAGTGGAGACGATGGCTACTTTGCATTCAGTACCCACCTCTTTGGGATTAGGGCCAGCCTTACCACAGGGTGACTGCTGTGGGCCCTATTTTCTCTACTGCTCAGGCCCCTGCAGTGGCCCCCATTTTCACCAGCATAGGGCATTGGGGCCCCACTGGAAGGGGTTGGGCCCTCAAACATGACCACTTCTAGAACCCCAGGAGGGTGCCCCCGACGGGGCAGGGCCACAGGGGAGGAGGTGGGGCCACCATGGGCCCCACATTTTATCTTTGCCCTGGGTCCCTCAAATTCTAGGGCTGGCCTTTTTTGGGATCTAACCCACAAGGTTCATGAGTGGCAGTGGTGCAAATGGCCCATCGTAACTACCCTAGAGGTCTGCACAAAGGCAGCTGTGTCCATAGCTCCATAACTCCAGCAAAGAAGGAGCTGGATAAGAGTGCCATCCAGCTCCCCACTGGAATGCAGGTGGCTGCAATGTGAGGACTGTGGAGAGTCAAAATGGGGCCCATGAAAGGAAGGCTGGTTTAATGACTAAAGACATGGGTTCAGTTCTTGACTTATAGACTTCCCACAGGCCCAAACTACCCTGCTTCTCAGTTGCCCAGTTATAAACTGATGGTAAATGGTGATTGCACAGGGTGCATATAAGGACACTGCAGGTGCAGGCAGGGGTATGTAGCTAGGTTGGAATGGACCCGGGGCAAGAAATTGACATGCCCCCTCTCCCTCATCCTCTCCCCTGTCCCACCTTCTCCCCTCCTTCCTCCCCCCC
>QEPC01014525.1:177272-203404 GCA_003113815.1 Sphenodon punctatus
CCCCCCCCCCCCCCGCCCCGCCTGTGCCTCTCCTTCCCTCCACTTGCTGTACCTGAGCCCTGGAGGTTGTGGTTGTGCTGCCTGCCTCGTGCCGTTGCTTGCTCTGTCCTGCAACAGGACAGGATTTGTGCCCCCACCACCCAGCTTGGGCCCTTGGACAAATGTTCCTCCTGTCCTTATGCTGCAGAGGATATTCAGGGATCTATTACAATATGGAGTACAAATCCCCACTTGTCTGCAAACATTAGGTAGTACTGGGCATTTTTACACAGACACTTCATCCTGGGATTAGGAGAAAATTATCCCGGAATTGTTATCCAGGGATTACAAGTAGTATGTGTTTTACACGGACATTTCTATCCTAGGATGAAATCCATCCCAGGATAGTTCATTTGAACAGCACATTGCTCATATCCTGGTTTGAGAGTCTCTGGGATGAATATCAATTCCATGGTGCTTTTCATGCGTGCTCAGCACACTGATTTCTTGAATTGAAAAAAATCTGATTTTCTTCATTTTTCTGACTTCTGAGTTGAAGAAATGGAAACTCATCCCATTAAGTTCATCCCACTGCACTCTGCAAAGCATGGTTGAAGGATAATGGAGGTAATATGATCCCATTGAGGGAAAAAACCCCATTGACTTTAATGATGGAGGATTGTCCTACCCGCATCTCTTTTCCTAGGAAACTGACATTGTAGAGAATGTAAGGTTGATGTGTTGATCCCAAATATAAGCAATAGAGACAAAGTAATAGAGTGATATCTTGTATTGGACCAACTCCAGTTGGTGGAGGTATACAGGCTTTCAGTATATTACCTCACTGCTTTGGTCAGTCTATAATTCTAATTCCTGACTTGCCTGATGAAGGACCCTGTGCGGTCCGAAAGCTTGCATACCTCCACCAGCTGGAGTTGGTCCAATAAAAGATATCATTGTACTCCTTTGTCTCTATTGCCTAACAGACATTGGTAATACAGAATTTCCATCTAAATGAGTCACCAGCAAGATAGCCTTCTGTATCCCACTGAAATCTCAATTTCAGCTGAGTTTTGTTCATCCTACATTTTAGTCAGTTGTTTCTGTGATAAAAGCCAACTAATGAGGACAGCACCTGCCCGTGTTACTGGAATGGCAACTGCAAGGACTCTAGTGGCAGGACCATAACATCATCTTTAAATAATGCTCAATAAATAAATAAATAAATAAATATTAAATAACAGGCTACATCCTAGGAATATCTCCTCATATGTACAATGCATAGCAACAGTGATCAGCTGCTTGCAGGAAACAAATTTGGTGTAACAAAAAATAAATACATTTAAACAATCACAACCAGTATCAAGCAAAAGAACTGAGGTGCCACAGCTGGCTGAGGGTAGCCAGGGGACAGCTAACCTTTCCAAAGCCCTGGATCCTTGCCCATCAGCACAGAGGCAGTAGGCCTGCCCTTTTCTGGAGAGGCTGATTTTCTGTTTTTACAGAGAGTTTGGCCTCTGGTGCTTGGATGAGAAAAGAAAATTAGCATCAGCTGGAGAAATATAACAAGCATGAAGCACAAAGAGGTTCTGGGGAGGCAGGACAGAAAACTTGCACATTCCAGCCTCAAGAGTGGATATTAGAGATTAAAAATTCACAATTGCATAGTGTTGAGCAGGAGAGCCAAGAGCAAACTGGTGTGAAGCCTTTTCAAACACAGTTCATTCTAAACTAACTCTGGGTTCTGAAGTTCTAGAATTCAGAATATTTAAAAACTATTTAGAGGACTTGTACCTAGTCTGGTTATGGGAATGAAGAGGTGAGGCTGCGATCCACAAACCACTTACTCTGGAGGCTCCAAAGTAAATGGTTTGGGGATTGTGGCTTCAGTGTCTTGTGTGTGCATGTGTGTATATGTCACCTCTCTCCCTTAGACAATGTTGCTTTTGTAAAGTGTCTTAGGCCCTTTTCAAACTGGCGCCTCGCCCCCCCCCCCCCACATATGTGTGCAGGTGGCGTCTGTAGGAACGCCGTGAGTCGCCACCAATGGTGGGGAGTGCTTGTGAGGACACTGCTGGTGGTGTGTGTGTGTGTGTGCGTATGCACTCCCGTTCTCCACCCATCACCCACGTATGGAGTAACCAGCGCCAATGCTAGTTGCTCCGTGCATGGAGTTGGGTGGAATGGGTGTTGGTCACACACCCACCTCTACCCACCACCGGCAGACACCCATCCTCCCCACCTGTTTGAAAAGGGCCTCAGATATCGCATGAGACCCTTAGAACTATTTGAGAGCTCCAGGACTCCCCTGAAGTCCCCTCAGATGAAACTGGCCACCCTCAAGTAACTGTGCTTTGTGTACACCTCAAAGACTGATTCTGTAGTAACTGGTTTGTGAATTGCAGCCTCCATTATTCTTCTGCTAAATAAGAAATACTCTGGGCAGCAATCTGAGGTGTTGCATGGGGTAAGAATTCTTCCAAACAAATAAGCAACTGAACTTGTCTTCAAAAAGTGACTGACAAAAGGCACCGAGAGAGAAAAAGCTTGTGGTGTATTTTGGCAAAACTCCCAAATGTTAACTGAAAAGCAGGGCTGCACTTTGGATTCTGCCATAAATTTAAGCAAGTGAAAGGAAGAAGCTAGTACTGCCAATGGCAAAGTACTCAGTTATGTCTTGTCACTGTGGGGAAACATTGACGACAGATTGTCATTTTCAGCCTTTCACAATTGGCTTTTAACCTGATAACAAACAACAAACCAAAGTTCTGGCAATAGTAGCCATGGAAATCACCAAATGTCTTTCTTGCTGACACCAGGTTACTCTTGGGGCCTTGACTGAAAGAACCCAGGGAAATAAAAATGTCTGTCAAATGATACTTGCAAATGATGACTTGATCACTGGGATTTTCAGTAGTTTCCTTTCCTATCCCATTGACCAAGATAAACAGCAGCTGAGTTCTTGCCTCATTCTCTATGTGATCAAGGAGTCATTTTTCAGCTTCCACTCTTCACAGCTAAGATGGGCAAAGATTTGACGATGGAATCTATTTTTCAATGGAAAAGGACCACTGATGTATTCTACTGATGCCAATTAGTCATTAATCTTATCCTTATGTTGCCCAACGGGCTTGTTCAGTACAGCCTTGCTGCCACTTTCCCCATGACTGTTGTTTCATTCCCAGCCCCGTAGCCTTGCTGCTTGAACAGTGACATGAATGCACAAAGCAAACAAAACAACATAAATAAACCCCAAAATATCATTCCAAAAATATAATAAATAAATACTGTCAACAGCAATAGATCATGTCCATTCTGACACAGAATTAAAAATAGAACCATGACAGGAACATTAATAAATACTTGAATAGGTTTGCTTCAATACAAGTCTGACTGGGAAACCTAAGGAGTTTTAGCAGCCCTGGAATAAATGAACTGGAGGCATCCATGAAGAGAGGGAAGGCAGGTTGGTGCTAAAGCTGCAGCCCAAAGGCATAGCCTTCCTTTGATCGATGCACACAGCTTTCTTTGACATGGTATGGGCAGAGCATATGACCTAGAGCTGAAAGAGTTATCTGCCTCCATTTAGTAACCAGCCAGATCTGGGGTATCCAATCTGATCTGGCAAGGACTAGTTATCAAGCAGTATCCGTTTATTGTTCAGCAGTTAACTGTTTTACTGCATATCATAAATCTTATTGCCCATAATTCCTTTTGATTGTTTAATCTCCCCCCCGCCCCCCCATTCCCCGATCTGGTTTCAAACCAGTAACAGTAATGTTCTGTCATGTGGTAATGGTAATACAGTAAACTGGTTTACCTTTGTGGTATTATCCAGAAATCTGATGTGAGCTAGTTTGGTTCCCATGTTTTCATCCGTTTACGCTTCAGCTCTCTGCTCTGTAGAGAGAAGCTAGACTGGCCCTGTCAACTGGCTAATTTGAAGCACCAGGGAAACTCAGATACCATTCCTGTGGCCTAGGCTGGGATTCCAGCATGGTTGTAAAGATGAGGTGTGGAGGAATGAGGGGGACATGCCCCCGCCCCTGAGCTTGGGGCACAGGAGACAGACTCCTCCTTAATTTGCCTCCTCCCACCCCAACATGGCAAGGAGCAGTGGTGGCTAAAGAAGGCTCAGACCCCACTTAGGCCATTTTTAGACGAGCGTGGTGGCGCCTGCGCTTGTTTTTCAAAAGACCCGGCAGTTCGTTCTACACATGACACTGCCGCCAAATACGTGCATGCACGGGTGATGCGCATCCATTTCTGGCTGAGTATGACTGGCCTCGATCACCGACCCGGTCAGTTCGCGGCCAGAAATGGATGTGCATCACCTGCGCATGCACGTATTCGGTGGCTGCATCACATGTAGAACGGACTGCCGGGTCTTTTGAAAAACAAGCGCAGGCGCTGCCGCGCTCGTCTAAAAGTGGCTAGTTCTGCTTCCCACCAGTGTGTGATTGAACAGAAGTAAGAGTGGGAGGAGCTGAATTGACATGGGGCAGGGGGGAGCTCAGGTGTCAGGTCTTTGGGGGAATCCAACAGGAGTACCTTTGGGCTTTAGGGCAGTAGGTTGTCCAGTGCATGATATAGATAAGAAAACAGTGTCCTGCATTAGCAGTGCATGGAATTTCTCTGCCAGCCATCAAAGCCTCCTGGCCTTTGGGAAGAATTTTTCCTTTGACCACCCACAAAAACCAAATAATTAAAAACTGCTGCTAATTCTTTGCTTGGCAAGAAAAAGCAAGGAGCTAATCTCCTCTCTGGGCTAGAAGCAGGGGGGTAGTGCAGACACACAAGGAATGGTTGGGAAGCAGATTACTGCAGAGAGTAGACCAGAACTGGTGCAATACCCTGGCCCTCCTGCCTCTTCATCTCAGGGGAGCAGTGGGGCATGCCCACATGCTCCTCAGGGTGACAGGGTTGTGTCTGGCTGTAGGTCTGTGTAGCACCCAGCATGATGGGGTCTTGGAGCCTGTGTGCTTCTGAAGGATCAGTCACAAACAGGAGTGATCCACTCAGGGGCAGTGGGGAGGAAAAAGAGCGATCCCAGCAGCCCGTGTGGCCAGAGGGGCTGCTAGTGCCGCATACTGTCATAGCTGCCTGTTGAATTGTAGCTCTTGCTGCGGCTACTCCTTGGGCCTGAGCTATGGCTGCGTCTGCTGTCATCACTGCTGCTGCTCCAGCTCCGGCTGCTCCTGTAGCTGGAGTAGCTGCGGCTGCGGCTAGGCGAGTGGCTGAAGCTGCTGTACCAGGAGGAATAGCTGCTGCCGCTGCTGGAAGAGAAAGGGCTGGGCCGGTAGTAAGGAATGGGGCGTTTCCGAGCGCTGTGGAGATAAGGAGAGAGAGCACAAAGATGCTATAGAAGGATCTCAACGTGGGGCTCAATGGGGGTCATGGGAAAGCTTGAAGGACTTTCCCTCCTTGAATTGGGAGAGGGGCTTGGGGAAAAGCCTCACAGCACAGAAGAGCTCAAACCAGACACCTACTCATTGCTGTAAAATAGGAGGGTGCAGAAGAAACACCCTCCAATCTTGGGGTGCAGCTCTCCATGACCCCACAGCCGCCCATGTGATGTGCCACTGAGCTCCTGCTGGCATCTAGTGAGAGTGTGGGTGGGTGGGGATTCAGACTTTGGAGGCTCAAGGAAGAGTCTCCACCCCACCACATTCCTTGTCCTAATGTTACTCCACTGCCCCTACTAGAGGTGGCTCCCAATCCTGCTCCTGCTGCAGCTTCTCTCCCTGGTGAGGAGAGAGCCCAACTGCCACTACCCCCTCTCACCTTGTGATACGCCGTGCTTCCAAGTGGCTGGGGGAATCTCTCCTGCGTTTCCTCATGGGTGAGTAGGACCGCTGTGATCGTCTGTTGCGCTCCCGGTGGAACTCCTTCTCGCTGGAGCCATACTTGTGGTGTCTCTCGTGGTTCCTAGGAATGACCATTGCAGAATGGGTCAGTGGCTGGCATACTCAGGACATGTTTGGTGGCCTGGTGCTGCTGCTGTTTCCTATGAGACACTTCCTCCTTCATAACAGCGACAGCAGAGTGTCCCTTCCATGCCCCAGTGGAGCGACTGAGTATAGTTCAGCTGGTGAGTAGTGATGGGATCCCATCTCCCATGCAGACCTGGCTCATGGGCCACAGGCAGCACAAGGGCCTACCCCAATGGGGCCTTTCTCCAGCAAGCTGGTTTGCCTAGGTCCTTCCCTGGCTCCTGTTTCTACTGTGTCAGAGTGCCTTGGCCTGTTATGCCCTTCCTCTCATATCCCACGGTACAGTATGAAAGTGACACTGGGACCAAAGCAATCAGAGACTTAACTTTCAGACATGCCCCCAACCCTTGGTGCATATTTGGGCTGGGGGGAGGGGAAGAATGCGCAGCCAAAATATGCACGGGGATTGGCTGGTCTGAAAGGTCCCCCCCTGGTGTGGCTTTGCCGGCAGAGACGTGCAGGGATGCAGAGCAGGAAATCAAGCTCTGTATCCCTGTGCGTCTCTGCCAGCAAGCCCTGTGCATATTTGGGCTGCGCATCCCCCCCCCCCCGCCCGCGCAGCCCAAATATGCACGAGGGGGCCATGTCTGAAGAGACTTGCCCAAGGTCACAAAGGTGACTACCTGCACCTGTCTGTGGATGAGAGGCATACTGTGCCTTTACCCCCGGCACTACCCACCCTAGGCATGGACAAGAACAGGGTGCTGTTCCCCTTAACTGCATGCCCTGTCTTAACAGGCCAGTCACTTTATCCAATAAGGAGAGATGGATAGTTTGGTAGTACTGATTCCATGCTGGCTACTTCTTGCCAGCATTGAAACTGAGCTAATTGGCATGTAGTTCTGTGGAATCTCCTTATCCCTTTTTTTAAAAATCAGGTACTATGTTTGCCCTTCCCCCATCCTCTGGGACCCTATCTACCATCCATTAGTTCTTGGAGACAAATGCCGGATGCTCTTGCTACTTTGGCTGGTTCATGCTTCTGCAGCCAGAGGTCACCATGCATCTAAGAATGGGTAAGTATGCCCCCCTCTCCCTTTTGAGACAGAAGAGACTGTGATGACTCTGCCTGTGCTGGCTCAACCCTTTGTTTTGCTTGCATTGGCAGAGTTAGCCCAGGGTTGTATTTGGAGCATCCACGTCCATTCTCTTCCTTTAGGATAATTCCAGACTGTCCCCTCCTTCCCTGCTCTGCAGTGTGTAGTACAACAAAGTCAGGTTGCTGGGGAAACTTCTGCTGTCATGGCTGAGAAAGCCATCACCACGTGTTGGGTGGGGAGGGTGTCTCCCTTAGCCAAAAGCAATGTCTAACCCTTCATGTTAACAGCAGAGACTTTGCTTCTGGCCTAGTTTTAAGCCAGACTAGCCTCACGTTGCCTCTAATTCAGGGATGCAAAGAATAACCAAGCAACAAGTGTGAATGGGGTCATTCTGGGTGTTTGGGAAAAGAGGATGGCAGCAACAGCATTACTGGCAGGAGTGGCTCCAAGCTGGCAACTGGCACTGGCACTGCCTGCTCGCCACTTATGCAGCTCAGTTCACTGTGCCAGTCCATTCCTCCCCTGCATATCATTCAATTCCACTTCTTCTAGCAGCTGGGACTTCAACTCTGCAAAGAAGAAAATGCTTTGCAAACAGTTACTTCACTTCTGCTGCCTGGTGCAAACTCGTTGGGGATGTGGAGGCCCAGTCCACCTAGCTCCAATGCTCGTGTCACCCTGAATCTGTGGTTGATCCCTCTGCATTGGGCCTATCCTCTGTAGCTAGCCCTAGGCCTGTCCCATTAGATATTGTACAGATTGGAATGTATCTTCACCCCTCCCCTCTTACATTGCAAAGCCATTCTTTCGTAGTGTATCTGCAGCACATCCATTCCCTGGCATGAAGCACAGGCTCCAGGAAGCCCAATCTGCCTCAGCCTCCATGCCCTATTGATTAGCACTCTGCCTGGCACCACCTTCGAGCTGACAGCAGCTTTTCAGGCTTTGCTAGTGGTACTGGGCCTTCTCCTCCAAGCCATGCATAAGCTTGGCCTGTCTCAGAGAAACTGACATGATGCACCATTTTTCAGCAGCCTGGTCGCAGAGCGTAACCTTCAGGAGCTAAGGTGGGCAGATCTAGAAGGAAGGTCCTTAGTGGCTGAACTCACAGATCTCATATTTGGGATCGAAAACAGGACTCATCTCTTTGCTCATGCTAATTTGCAGTAGCAGTACTCTTCACTGGAGACACACCCCAAGCAGTGAGATCTAAAACCCTTTAAGATAAAACACATCTGGGCCTGGGCCTAAATGCTACAGCAGTGTGTCCAGTGTCCACGGCACTCCATAGGACCATGGAGTCAGTTGCTACCTCTGCATCTCTGCTGTTCCCATGAGCAATGCCATGGAAAGTGGAGGAGAAGAGCAAGAGACTCAATGAAAGGGAGAAGGGGAGTGGCCACTCGTTTTCGCACTGGATTCACATGTCCACTGCTCCGGCACCACTGAATTGCCTGCTGCAGAAGCCCTAAGTGCTGTGACACTAGAAAGGAGTCATACCTGCTTGGGCTGTAGCGTGAGTAACTGGGGCTCCGTCGTGGTCTTGAGCTTCTACTTCCAGGGCTTCTTTCGCATGACTTGGATGAGTAGCTGGAGGAACGTGAATAGGACCTGCAAGCAGGCAAGAACTGTGACACTAATGCAGAGAGGGTAGGGTGTAAGGTGTAGCCTCATTCCTGAAGCCTGGCTTAGAAGTGACTATGGCCCCAAATAAAAGGGAACCTAGTGGCCTCAGCAGCGCCTTGGTGCATGTTCATTCATTCTGAAATTGAGCAAACCAGAAAAATGCCTGTGCACTGATCACCTCACTGTCTTCTTCAGACTCTGCAACCATGGTACCTCTGGTCAGGAGCTGGTGGGCAGAAAGCCTTACTTGGCACGCTTCCTGCTGCTGCCTTGGTTCTTGCCAATGGGTGTTTTTACACACACATTTCTCCTGGATGTTTGCTGTTACATCCTGAACTTTCTGTGTGTTTAAATCACTCACCCAGATCTTAGGCTGCATTCTCACCTGTGGTGGCGGTTGCGGCAGCGGGAGGGGTGAGGGAGACGCGGCATCACGGAGGAGCCGGCAGCTGGGAAAAGAGCTGGTGTGAATGGGGATCTGTCGCAGCTTCTCTCGTGCATGTCAGGGTGCAAAATCCTGCTCTGACATGAGCGAGAGAAGCCGCGGCAGATCCCCAGTCACACCGGCTCTTTTCCCGGCTGCCAGCTCCTCCGCACTGCTGCGTTTCCCTCGCCCCTCTCACTGCCACAGGTGAAAATGCAGCCAGAAACATCCGGATCTTTGAACTTCTGTGTGAAACTTCTCCCAGAACTTTTGTGTGTAAAAGGTTCTCCTGGTAAACTGCTTTGCTCCAGGCAGCTGTGGTCACTTGTTTTCCATGGCAGCCTGTCATTTTTACATCTGCAGCTACTTTAGGCTGTTTCAGGGCAGTTTTTGTGTGAAGAATGCATCCAGGAACTGCGTTAGGGCAGTGTGTGTGTGAAAAATTCATCCGGAACTTACTTGTGGGCTTGTAAACCCAGACGATTGAAACATTCAGAACTTTAACATGTGTGTAAAAATGTCCATTGTCTCTATCTGCTGCCTGTTGTCTTACCCTTAGCTTGTAGGCTCTCTGGGGCAGGATTATCTTTTGTTCAGTATTTGGACAGAGCCTAGATGAGAGGGGCCCAGGCCTTGGCACCCCCCTCCAATATAAGAAAAGTGTTTGAGAAGGTGGCTGGCTTGTCAGGGAGGTAATTTTTCCCCTACTCCCATGGCTGACAGCAGTACACTGGCAGAGTCGATTCTAACATGGATGGTCATTAGGCTGCTCTCACCTTTTCCCTGAGGAGCAGGATCTGCTTCGGGAGTGCCTGGATGTGGCCTTGTGAGAGCGGGAGTGGCTTGAGCTGTGGGACGACCTGCTGGTGTAGGACTTGCTGCGGGAGCATGGCTTCCGTGGGGAATTGTGGATGGAGGAGGAAACGGGGCTTTGCTTCTTCTCCTGTGAGCAGCTGAGACATGGGGACAAGAGTCCTCTGAATGAATGAATGAAATTTATTAATGGCCTAAGCCAAATAAACAATATTTATACAGTTCACAAAAACCGCCTTGCTATTTATAACATGACATAACATTTACATATATATATGAAAATTAGAGTAGTTCAATTTTCTCAAAACTAGCCTCTTAATCTGCCCAATACATACTTAAACCAACAAGCTCTTAATACCATAGATATTTCACGTATAAACTAGCTTAAAGATTTCACCTATTTCACATGATTTACTTTTCACAAGTAATCGGCTTTAAGATTTTCACCACAGGACAAAATCTTCATATCTTTAATAATCCAACTACATTTAACCTTTTATCTCTCCCTCTATGCTGAAGAAGGCAGGCAAGAGCATTTACAATAGATTTAATCATCATATTTTTATTTGGTTTGCTTGCGGAAAACACCTTTCTTTTCCGCTATCATTTTCTTTCTTTTAACTTGTGCAGCAGATAGATACTTAGCCAAAGCTATAAATATCTCCATATTTTGTTCTTGTATCATATAGGTCATTTTTCCTTGATCCAACCACCCTTCCTTCCCCTTTATCAAAGGAGAGAGCCACCTACATCTCTCTTCCATATAGAAGGGGCAATTCCATAAGATGTGCACTATATCTTCTATATTTCCCAAATTACAAGGACACAACCTTTGATGTATCGGAGTGTTATCCCATCTACCCTCCTGAATTCTTGAGTCTAGTTGGGAAAAACGCATTTTTGTTATTACCTGTCTCAGTTGATATTGGGGTATTTGCAAATACTGGAGGGGGAAGTGGGTGGGGAAACTATAATGATTTAACAACATATACTTAAGTTCACCCACCCGAGCCCTGTCCTCCTGTAGGGAGATGTCGGCCCCACGTTCCATCAACTGCTCCCTATCAGAAGATATGCATAACCGGTCCGGCGATAAAGCCAAAAAACCCAACCCTAATCTTACCATTTCATTTTCTGCCACATTTGCCCAGGTATTTCTTTGTTCTGGGAATTCTTTCATTTCCAGAAATACTCTTTTGGGAATACGATTTGGGGAAAGTGATCTGAGCTTTAACCTATATGACAAAACTCTGTTTGGCTTTTGCTCTCACATTTAGAACACTCACTTCCATCCTAACCGCTGCTCTCGGTGTAGATCTTTGCACACCCAGTAAGTGTTTCAAAACTGCTGCCTGCGCAGTCTCAGCCATCTTACAAGGGGCATCATCCAGGCCCCATAATTCCGCACCATACAGCAAAATAGCATGTGTCTTGGCCTCAGTGACCCTAATGGCTTCCATACAGGGTCATTTGCCACAACGTTTAAAGAAGGCCAAAATCCCACTGGCATCTTGAGCTGCTTTTAATTTAGCTCTATGGGCATGGTCCATCCAGGATAGAGATTGATTAAAGGTTATTCCCAAATAGGTAAAAGATCTAACTACTTCCAACTTTAGTTTACCAATCATCCAACTAAAGTGTTTTCATGTTCCAAAGGACATAATTTTGGATTTGGATACATTTATTACTAATGCATTTTCCTGGGTATAATCTGATAACTCCGCCAACATCCTTTGCAATCCAATAGGGGAAAGCGAGATGAGTGTCATACCATCCGCATATAACAGCAGTGGAGTTTCACCCCCTGTTGTCTTTGGGAGATGGTAAGCTGGCTTTTGTAGTCTATCTACTAAATCATTTACAAAAAGTCCAAACAGGGTGGGGGCAATTACACATCCCTGTTTAACCCCCTTCCCTGTTGCGAAAAATTCAGTATGTTCACCCTTAATTCCATATCGGACACATGTCTTTGTGTCATTATAATAATGTTGAATGAGCTTCAACAATTTTGGGTCCATTCCCAGACAAACTAACTTTTTCCACAATATTTGTCTGTCTATCGTATCAAAAGCACCCTGGGGATCTATGAATGCAACATATACTGGCTGTTTTAAGTACTCGTATTTCTTAAGGAGATTAAAGAAAGTAAAGCACTGGTCAATACAAGAGTACCCTTGTCGAAAACCCGCCTGCTTCTCACCCATTATATTTTCATCTTCCATCCAGCTTCTAATATGACCCAACAGATGTTTACGATATATTTTAGCAGGAATATCAATAAGACTAATGGGCCTATAGGCCTCTGGATTTGCCCTGTCTCCTTTTTTTATAAATTGGAATCAATATATTATTCTTCCAGGAGCTAGGAGCTTAATTTTGTTTGATAGCCATATTTATCACCTTTGTCAAGATGGGGGCCCAGAATTCTGGCACTAATTTTAACAGTTCTGCTGATATTTGGTCTTGACCACTTGCCTTACCCCTCCTTGATTCCTTGATGAGGCTCATTATCTCTTCTTCAGTCATCCTATAATCAATTAGATCTTTTCCTTTATAATTCCTTCCAAGGGCTCCCTCATCCAGGTTTTGATCGCGCACATCCTCCACAGTCCCAAACTTTCCTGTATAATACTCTATTCAATGCGTAGCAGTTATGAAAGCATCCGGGACCATAGTTTTATTTCTAGGTTTCCCGCCCACAATTTCCCAAAATAAGCATACATCTTTCCATTCGACTGCCTGTCTAAGGCACAGCCAAACATATTTCTGGTAATCCAGCTTTTTTTTTTTGTAAGGAAACCTTTATATCTTTGTTTGGCTTGCCTCCAATTAGAACTAAACTTATCTCCATCCAGATTCTTAATTTCCTCCCTTGTGCATGCGGCCTTAGGAGCTGGCCATGGACTGGATGCTATTGGGTTGTTTTGGAAATAGTAAAGGAACGCTAAGGAGAGATATCAACAGACCGCACAAAGAGGTGGAATGTAAAGCTTCTATTTATGGGACATAATTTTGTTTTTATTTGATAGTTAAGCCAGGCAGCCTTGTGGGCGAGAGATTTAACAAGTTACTTCTGGATAGACACAAGTGGGATTACTGGAAAAGATTTCACAGCCAATTGGATTTGAGATAATGATGAATTTTAGGAGGGGTGGTTTTACTCCCTTGTGAGTATTGGCTAGGGAAAATGGCAGGGAATGAGTGAAAGATTAATGACGGATGAGGGGTTTCTTTTGCGTTCAGCTCTTTTCTCCTCTTGATTTAGAAATTCTGTAGGGAACTAGGACCCCCAACCTCAGGGAAGGTGAGAGACTCCCTGAAGGTGATCAATCGGGGAGGTGGAGCCCTAAAGAAGGCTGGACCCTTATAGATCCCTGGTTGCCTACGAATAGGAGGGGACTGATAGAGGAAACAACAGGTTTCACCAGGGAAGGTGAGAGCTCCTGTGGAGGATATGCCTTTGGGGTTGAATCAAATCAAACTAGAAAGGTTCTCGCTTCCATTTATTTGACTGAGGCTGGAATAGGGGGATACTGGCAGTGGTGTGAAGAAATCCCCTGGGTTGATGAGAGCACCCTTGGGAGAAGTGGGAGGGATTTTGAAAGTGAAACTTGGAGAAACTTTAACTTATGTCTTCGGTCATGAAATAGCTGGTACAGTTCCAAATTGGAGAAAGTCCCTGCTTGTGCATACCTATAATTGTGTGGGGTGTGGCCTAACCGTCATTTTAGGTAGCATTTACTGGAATTTAAGATTCAAACGCAAGTAAATTAAGCCCTAGAGATAGGTATATTCCAGGGGATTAATAGAAAATCTATGAAGGATAAAATGGAGCAAAGAGGTAAAAGAGCACCAGCATTGCTGGAGGCAGCAAAAGCTTTGAATACTCAGTTAAAAATTACTAACTTCATAACCCGTAAAGGGAATGTGAAGGAAGTTATAGGATCTTCAAGCAACATTTGTTTAACGCCTGGTGGGCAAGGAGACCATGACATAAATCTCAAAAATTTAAGCTCCTGCAATAAGGTAAACTTTATTTTTTATTTTATTTTATTTTATAAATTTATACCCCGCCCCTCCTGCTAACGCAGCTCGGGGTGGCTTCCAACATAAAAACAATAAAATACAATAAAAACCATCTAAAAACAATCAAATATTAAATATTAAAACAGGGCTAGACAAAAACAAATGGGTAGGGGGCTAAAAACCTCCCTCCCCACCCTCCCTCCCAAAGGCCTGGGCAAACAGCCAGGTCTTACAGTTTCGCCAAAATGTTAAAAGGCTAGGGGCCAGGCGAGCTTCCTCCGGAAGGGAGTTCCACAGCCGCGGTCCCACTACCGAGAATGCCCTCTCCATCGTGGCCCCCCGCTTAACACGGGGGACCTCCAGGAAGGCACCCCCGGCAGACCGCAGGAGCCGCTCTGGGGCACGAAGGGCGAGGCGGTCCCTAAGGTATGAGGTAAAAGAGCACCAGCATTGCTGGAGGCAGCAAAAGCTTTGAATACTCAGTTAAAAATAGAGGCAGACTCCTTGCAGGGATCAAATGTTAGGTTACATCCCTTAGTCTGCTCAACAGCCCTGAAGGGTTTAACCCCAAATCCCCTAATAGATCTAGCTTCAGAGTCTGGGGGCAGCCCGAATACTTTAAATTCTAATTTGGATAATAGCTTCCTAACTTATTTGGAAAGCTATCAGCTTCCTTCTCCCAAGTATTCCGATAAAACACAGACACATGTTAAATCCATTAACTCAATAATTCATGAAAATTGTTGCTGTAGGTTACTGGGTAAATCAATCAATATTTTGACTGCAGAAGTTCAAGCCATGGCTAGGGCTGTGAAATATGACTCAAATTGCCTGAAAGAAGTCTGTGAGGAAATAAAGCAGCTACAAAAACAGAGATATGAAAGGACTTCAGTTAAAACCCAGAGTCTATGCCATTGTTGTTCAGGTAAAATTGTAGATGAGGGAAAAATAGAAGCTGAGGTTTCATTGGGAAATGATTACGGCAATAAGGATATATTCCTCAAGAGCAGGAAATAAATCCTTTTGCAGATCAAAATATCCTACTTTATGACCTGAGGACACTTCCACACGAATCAGCCCAGAATTTAAAGAAGCTGGTGGTGTGTTATCTTGCTTCCCAGCTGAGGCTTCAGATGGCAAGGTTAGAAAAGGGGATCATTTTTGTAACCAGATTATACCAGGTCAGGGGTTGCTTTCAGTTCCCTCCAGTTAGGATAGGTTTTAAGGATTTGGGGTTAAGAGGATGGATTCTAGAAATGGCAGAGAGTTTAACAGTTGGTTTGGAAATAGGCGAAGATTCACTCCCCTTTTTTAATCGAAAAGAAAGAACATCTAAAGTAGGATTAAGGTTTGGGACAATAAACCTTCCTTTCTTCAAGAAGGAAGAAAGAAAATGAAATGCAGAAAGAAAAATCAGCAACCCCAAGATATGTACAAATGACTAGGACCAGGAGGTAGGGAGAAAAAAGAGGAAGGGTTGAGTCTCTTGTCTTGGAATATTGCAGGACTTGTAGACAGATTGGTAGATGGGGATTGGATGACCTTTATAAGTAGCTACCATGTTATTATGTTGCAGGAAACATGGATGGCCAAGGAAATCAATATGGGTTTGTATCATACTCAGTCCCGGCCTATAAGATCCACAACAAGGGTAGACTGCGGAGGTTTGATTATATGGATCTCCAATACCGAAAAATGAATTTCATATCCAATTGATCTGGACACTCCTTTTATTCAAGCAGTTCAATTGGAATTCTCCAAAAGTAAAACAGTGGTAATAATAAATATTTACCGCCCTCCTAAGAAAAAAGGGGAATATACTGGGTGGTGGACTTTCCTGTTGGAAACAAAATTAGAATATATTGGTTTATTGGTGCCACATGCTATATTAATAATGGCAGGCAATTTTAACGCTAGAATTAGGAATTACCAAGGCAGAGAAACTATAAGTAAGGGGGGAAATATTTTGACATCTGAGGTTAATATGCAAGATATTAGGGCAAATTTTGAAGGGAAGAGGTTGTGGAACTTTATGCAAAATAATGGATGGAAAAAACAAAATGGGGATATTTTTCTAGACCAGCCAGGGCAGTTTACAGCATATTCACCCTGGGGTCTGAGTACAATTGACTACATGATGGTCAAGGAAGAACATTGGCATTATTGCAAGTATTTTCAAATACAGAGTAGACCGGAGAGTGATCACTACCCCTTAATAGCAAATTTTTGGTTTGGAAAAGAAAAGGGTTTGATAGGCCCCCACAGGGGGAAATAGCATATAGGAAAGTAAAATGGAATGAAGAATTAGAGATAAAGATAACGGACATTTGTCATGATCTAGCAGAAAAAATGGAAGCTAAAATGAGAACTGATAGTCCTTCTGAGGATATCTTGGATGGCTATCAAGAAATATTATAAGAACTACATCGAGTCTTTCTAGAACCACAGAGACAATAGGAAAGTAATAAGGGACATAAAGCCTGGTTTGACAAAGATTGTTTAAGGGAAAAAAGAAAATTGATGGGATACTTGGAGGAGTCCTCTGAAAAAAAGACATTTCCCATCCCAGCAAGTCATTTACAGGGCTATGGACCCAGCCACACACAGCACTGGATTCCACTTATGGGAGCTGAACCCCTCCAGTTCTGCCCCAGTGTGAACCCACTGCTTTCCAGAACGGCAATGGTGAATCTGGGAGTGCCATGTGGAATTGGGCCCTGGGAACATTCTCATGTGTGACCCCACCACAATAAATGGGGCTAGTTCTGGTGGGGTGGCCTGGGGAGCATACAATCAGTGACACTGTTGCTAGTCTGGATATACCAATAATGGGATTTGTGTCATTTCCAAGGAAACCAAAGGTAGCTGCACCCATGTACTAAACAACAAGGGTTTTTGCCTTTAGGCCAGAACTAGAACTCTGATTCTTTTCTCACCTATATGGATGCTCCAGAGAGTTCTGTCCTGTTATTTGTGATTTGCACAGTGGAAAATCCAATTCATGCCCACATCCCCCCTCAGGGTTTGTGCATAAACTTGGTGACACAGCTACTATAGTGCAACGGGAACGGGGCTCAGTTGAACCAGGGTCATTTGCAAGTGGCCTGCATGCCACTAGAAAATTTGCTAAGTGGGCAAGTGAGAGAGCAGGAACTGCTGGCCCTGCTCTTGCCCACTCTTAAAACTTTCTTCCTGGTGGGGTTGCTGCTGCTCTAGGGATTCCTGCTGGGAGCAGGTGGGAAGGGGAGAGGTTGGCTGGGAGCCCTCTTGGGGATACTGCCACTGCCACCACATGGGGGGAGGGGGGGTGGAAGCCACCATGGAGGTCTGCTGAAGGCTGCCTGCTCCTGAGACTCACGGTGTCCTTCAAGAAGCTTCTGGCTAACCCCCACTCCCCCAGCAGCAATGGTGACTGTCAGAGACTCCCAGTCCCACCCTACAGTGGCAAAATGGCTCCCAGTGGGCTCCCTAGTCACTCCCTTCCTGGCCACCCCACAGCAACTTGCAGCAGGGCTCCTGGTTGGGGCCTCCCTACAGTGGCAGCAACCAGAAGAGGGTTCTTCTCCCACCAAAGCAAGTCCCATCCCCAGCTTCAGAGACCCTGGGTATTTTCAGACGCTACGAGATCACATGCAACCACAGTGAACCACAGTGAACCATGGCAGGGCCGCCCTGAACGTCTGTTTCACGGGCACCAGATGTTCACCACAGTCAATGCCCACCAGGGGTCAAAAATAACCACGCTTCCGGAGGTCTGGCCTGGACCATCTCTGAAAGCGTGGTCAATGCGATTCCCAACGGGAAACAATAAAAAGTAACGTCTGAACGGCAACCACCGGCCAGAATCAACCAAAATTATTCCCAGCTGGGGACAAAGCACGCAGCATCGCTGCCAGGCAACCAGCAACAACACAGGCCAAGGAGGGAGATTTAAAGGGCACACATCAGCAGGGGAACGTGGCGGAATGGAGTGAGGCGGAAGGGAGAGGAGAGCGGTGGGAGAGAGAGCAAGGCAGGAGGAGGTGGAGGAGGTGGTTGTGAGAGGGGGGGAAACGGTAAAGAAGATCAGGGATGGGGGGCAAACACTCCTCGGAACCTTCTGTTCTGGAGGGAAAGTCTCTCTCAGGGCTATCGGAGCGGTCCAGTAATCCCCTCAGGATAGTAGGTGGGTGTTCCTCCTTGATGTGGAGGCAACCCTTATCATCACAGGGGAAAAGAGACTGTTGCCAACCAGAGAGGGACTGGGGAAAGAATGGGGGTTTCCACTCGAGGAGACACCCCTCCTGGACCACAGGCGTACGGGACCAGGGCTTCCTGTGCTGGGGAGGGTGGAGGGTAAGGGAGTGGGGGGAGGAGCGGGAGTGAGGGTCAGGGGGTGAGGGCATGAAAGGGAAGGGAATGAGAAGAAGTGAGGCTAGGGGCACAGCCAGTGGACTGGGGCAGGGCACACACACAAGCGAGGAACTAAATGTAGTGGAAGGGTCTCAATAGGACGGGATTGACAACCAGGGTTGAGCTACAAGGCAAGGGGGAGTGGAGGGAGAAAGGGGAGCACACTCTCACCATGAACCACACGCAACCAAAATAGAGCAAGGGGGGAACGTAGGCAGAAACAGAGGGAGGGGCAGAGCACATACAACAATCACAGGTACAATCACAAGGCACTTTGCTTCCAGCAGTAGAGAACAAAGGGGCCAGCTTCTCTCGTCGATTACCGGCGGGGAATTGACACCCCGCCGGCTCTTTTAACTCCCTGATTTGCCACGACGCTAGTTCCCCGCCCCTTCCTGTGCGTCCCTCGCGGCGAGGCGCGCACTGCGGTGAGGCGGGGCCGGCAGCACTGTCTGTGAGCCTCCCCCACGTTGGGGAGGCGGGTCCAAGGTTTGTGCATGCTGCGGCAGGGGCGGGGTTGTCTCTGCCCTCGGGGAAGTATCCCCCTGTGATGAAGGTGGGGTTCCCCCGATCCCCCTCTGTGGCGTCTGGTGGGGGTGCCGTACCCTGACAGTACCCCCCCCATCCAGCACCCCCTCCACCCCCATACCAGGGTGCGAAGACCTGGGCGAGAGGGGTGTCGACGGTGAAAGGCCCAGACGAGTCAGGGGGCATGGATATTTGCGACTGGCTCCAAGGAGCGCTCGGCCATCCCATAGTGTTTCCAATCAACAAGATAGTGTAGTTGGGCGCCTATGTATCAAGAGTCCAATATTGCCCACACCTCATACTCCAGAACTCCGTTGAGTAAGGTAGAGGGTGGAGGAAGGTGCCACTGACAAGGAAATGGTGGGGGGGCGGGGGGGCACAGCTCTTTTTAATAAGGAAACATGAAATGCGGGGTGGATTCGAAGGTGAGAGGGAAGTCCTAAGGTATAAGTTACCATGTTGAGTTGCCGTCGGATGGGGTAGGGCCCCATGTAGGCGTCATCAAGTTTCGCGGAAGGCCTAAGGGAAGGGTAATGTTTATGTCTAACCCAAACAAGGTCCCCTGGCTGGAATGTGGGTTCCGGTATCCTTCTTTTGTCAGCAGCCGTCTTGTACCGTTGGCAGGCCTGTTGCAGATATCGCTGGGTTTTCTGTTGGGTGAGTGTACGAGAGCTCCGGTGGCAGGCACCATGGTGGAAGGGGCTGTGAATAATCCTATGGCTGGGTGATACCCGTATGATATAAAAAAGGGAGAGCTGCCTAGTGAGGCATTTGGTCCATTATTGTACGTAAATTCGGCTAAGGGGAGTTATCTACCCAATCGTCTTGCAAATAGTTACAGAAGCAGCGAAGGTAGTGTTCTATATGTTGGTTGGTACGTTCCACCTGGCCATTTGCCTGGGGGTGGTATGCCGTTGTCATTTGGATCTTAATTCCAGGGAGGGTACAAAACGCCTTCCAAAATTGAGAAGTGAATTGTGGCCCGCGGTCCAAGACAATTTCTCGAGGCACCCCATGGAGCCGGACCACTTCTTTGAGTAAATATACCGCGGTGCCCTTAGCAATTTTAGTAAAATAATCCACCATGACAAGAATGGCGGTGCGGCGTTGGGATGTTGGGAGTCCTACAATGAAGTCCAGGGCAACTCTTTGCCAGGGCCCGCCTGGACTGGGTGTTAGCTGCAACAATCCCACTGGGAGTTGACGAGGTGTCTTGGTCCACGCACATGTGGAGCAGCCACGCACGTACTTCTCCACGTCTTGGCAGATGTGCGGCCACCAAAACGTTCGCAAGGTGAGAGCTAGGGTGCATTGGTACCTGGGGTGTCCCACGAGGGGGGAATCGTGGTGCGCCCATAAGATTTGGGGCCGATACCAAGGAGGGATGACGATTAACTTCTTATGATAATGTGGTCCGTTCTTGCGGATATACGTGGGGGCTGAAGGCAGGTGTGTACTTTCTTTCTGAAGATCGTGCAAAGAGGGGAGGGTAGCCGCAAATACTCCTGCGGAGAGAACGGGCCCAGGACAGGGGGGCGAGGTATCTGCTGTTTCATTGCAGAGGGAGAGGCCATGGTATTTTCGGCCCCGGGACGGTATTGTATTTTAAAGTTAAAGCGTGCAAAGCAAAGTGCCCACCGGGCATGCCGGCCATTGGTAATCCGCGCTGTTTGGAGGTACGTGAGATTCTTGTGGTCCGTAAGGACCAAGATGGGGTATGGTCCCCCTTCCAGAAGATGTCTCCATGCCTCGAAGGCAGCTTTAATAGCTAGTAGCTCCTTATCTAAGATCGTATAATTTCGCTCAGCTGGGGAGAGTTGGCGGGAGTAGTACGCACACAGTAACCGTTGCATCCGTCCTTTTACTTCTTGAGTAAGGACTGCTCCTATGGCTCTATCCGAGGCATCGGTTTCCACAATGAACGGCCGTGTCATATCGGGGTGTTGGAGTAGCGGCACTGATAGGAAGGCTCTCTTCAACTGCAGGAAGGCAACTTGCTGGGACTCCGCCCACCTGTACATGACCCCCTTCTTCAATAGGAGGGTCAGAGGGGTGGTCTTCTTGGCATATTGGTTGATGTACTGACGATAATAGTTGACACTCCCCAGGAACCTTTGCAGTGCCTTCAGAGTAGGCGGGGCCGGCCATCTGTGAATGGCCGTGACCTTAATGGGGTCCATTTTGATCCCTTGGGCTGAGATGATAAACCCTAGAAACGGAACAGTTTCAGCGTGGAACATGCATTTTTTCAATTTGCAATATAGTTTATACGTCCGTAACCGTTGGAGAACAGCGCGTACATGTACGTGTTCAAAAAGTGTTCGGGAAAAGACTAAGATATCGTCCAAGTAGACCACCAGAAAGGTATCCAGAAGGTCCCTGAAGATGTCATTGATGAAATTCTGAAAGGTAGCGGGGGCATTAACTAATCCATAGGGCATTACTAAATATTAGAAATGCCCAAAGCGGGTTCGTAAAGCCGTTTTCCACTCATCACCTCCCCTTCTCTAATCCAAACCAGGTTGTAAGCCCCCCTAAGGTCAAGTTTTGTAAAAATTTGAGCCCCCGATATCTTTTCCAACAGTTCAGGGTTAAGCCTATTATTTACCGTAAGACTATTAAGACCCCGGTAGTCTATGCAGGGGCGGAGGTCTCCCTCCTTCTTTGGCACAAAGAAAAGGGGGGCCCCGCTGAGGAGGAGGAGTGGCAGATGAATCCTTTTTCTAAGGTGTCCGTGATATATTGCCTCAGGGTTTCCGTTTCTCCCAGGGCTAAGCTGTAGATTCGCCCATTAGGGGGCTCCGCCCCCGGGAGTAGGTCAATCGGGCAATCATATGGCCGGTGGGGAGGGAGGGTGGTGGCATTTTGTTTATTGAAGACCCCTTTTAGATCCTGGTACACCAGGGGAAGTATGGAGGCGCCCTGGCCGGTTTGCCCCTGAGTGGCTCCCAGTACTGTGGGAACAGGGAAGTTACAGAGTTCTTGACACCGGGTGGCTTGAAAACAAAGGGTTCAGCATTCCCAATTGATAGAGGGGTTGTGCAGACGAAGCCATGGGAACCCTAGAACCACCGGGAACAATGGCGATGCGATGGTATCGAATTGTAACCTTTCCTGGTGGGTCCCTACGGTACATACCGGGGGGGGGGTACACTCCAGTACCGGGCCGGAAGAGATAGGGGAGACATCAATGGTCTGTACCATCTCAGTTTTAGGCCTCCGCTGGAGAGGAATGCCATGAGCCCGAATGAAAGTGCGATCCAGGAAGTTCCCCGATGCTCCGGAATCTATCAATGTTCGAACGATTATGGAAGTGGAGGGGTTTAATTGTATCATCATGGGGACGAAGAGTTGACTGGGCATGGTTGTGGTGCCTTCTGTGGGCTGGTGGGGGAACAGTGACGTTACCGGGAGACCCCCTGCCCCTCCCGGTCCCTGGCATTTCCCGACCCCGGGGGACGATTAGGTTTGAGGGGACACTCTCGTGAAAAGTGGGTGTTAGCCCCACAGTAGAAGCAGAGGTGCAGTAGGCGTCGTCTCTCTTTCTCCGTGATGCTTAAGGGCCATGTACTGCTCCAATTTGCATTGGTTCCTCTCCTCTATCATCGCCCCCAGGTACGGGGGCAGTTAATCAAACTCTGGGAGGTCTGTACCCATCCCATACCCTGCTCCCGCTGTCGTTCCTGCCTTCTCTACATAAGACAGTCATCTATCTGTATTGCCAATGCCACCAAGTCGTCGAGCGTAGGTGGGGTGGTCACGGCCCCAGTGAGCTGATCCTTTATCTCATCGGTGAGACCTTGGCGAAATAGCGCTTGGAGTGAGGCATCCCCCCACCCTACATCAAAAGACAAGCAGCAGAAGCGGGTGACATAATCCAACAGAGGCAATTTCCCCTGCTTGAGATGTAAAATGGCCTGTTCTGCTTCACGGGTCCGGTGAGGGTAATCAAATAGGGACCGAAATCGTTCAATAAATCTCTCATATTGTTGCAAAAGTGGGTCATGAGCTGTGAGGCGTGGGGTAACCCAATCCAGGGCAACGCCTCCCAGTAATCCTATGACAAAAGCCACTTTCGTTTGATCGGTGGTATACGTCAAGGGTTGGGTTTGAAAAGTCAGCTCACACAGGGCCAGGAACCCTTGGCATGCCCTCCGGTCCCCATAGAATCTTTCTGGTCGGGGAGCCTTGGGTTCCTGAGGCAAGGGGGCCTGGGCAACTAGATGGGGTAGAGGAGCAGGCGCCAGGAGAGAGGCCAGGGGGAACACCCCCGCTCCCCCTCCTGCGGCTCTGAGGACATTCTGCAAGAGTTGATTCTGCTCTTGCAACTCTTGGTTTTGCTTTTTCAGGTCTTGGACCCCCATGATCAGGCTTTGGACTGCAAGAACCAGATCCTGAATCTGCGGGGGGCCTTGGGGTTCCATAGGGATGGGATTTTGGTGCCGGTAATTCTGGGACAAGGGGGGGTGAATGGTAAAGAAGATCAGGGATGGGGGGCAAACACCCCTCGGAACCTTCTGTTCTGGAGGGAAAGTCTCTCTCAGGGCTATCGGAGTGGTCCAGTAAACACCCCTCAGGATACTAGGTGGGTGTTCCTCCTTGATGCGGAGGCAACCCTTATCATCACAGGGGAAGAGAGACTGTTGGCAACCAGAGAGGGAGAGGGGAAAGAATGGGGGTTTGCACTCAAGGAGACACCCCTCCTGGACCACAGGCATACGGGACCAGGGCTTCCCATGCTGGGGAGGGTGGAGGGTAAGGGAGTGGGGGGAGGAGTGAGAGTGAGGGTCAGGGGGTGAGGGCATGAAAGGGAAGGGAATGGGGAGAAGTGAGGCTAGGGGTGCAGCGAGCGGACTGGGGCAGGGCACACACACAAGCGAGGAACTAAATGTAGTGGAAGGGTCTTAATAGGACGGGATTGACAACCAGGGTTGAGCTACAAGGCAAGGGGGAGTGGAGGGAGAAAGGGGAGCACACTCTCACCATGAACCACACGCAACCAAAATAGAGCAAGGGGGGAACGTAGGCAGAAACAGAGGGATGGGCAGAGCACACACAACAATCACAGGTACAATCACAAGGCACTTACGCTTCCAGCAGTAGAGAACAAAGGGGCCAGCTTCTCTTGTTGATTACCGGCGGGGAACTGACACCCCGACGGCTCTTTTAACCCCCTGATTTGCCACGATGCTAGTTCCCCGCCCCTTCATGTGCGTCCCTTGCGGCGAGGTGTGCACTGTGGCGAGGCGGGGCCAGAAGCGCTTTCTGTGAGCCTCCCCCACGTTGGGGAGGCGGGTCCAAGGTTTGTGCATGCTGCGGCGGGGGCGCGGTTGTCTCTGTCCTTGGGGAAGCATCCTCCTGTGATGAAGATGGGGTTCCCCCGATTCCCCTCTGTGGCGTCTGGTGGGGGTGCCGTACCCTGACAGTGGTAGAGGCGCAGGCGGAGGTGGTCATGCTGCACCTGGAGGTGGTGGAGGGACAGCAGCAGCAGCAGCAGCCACTGGGATGGGCTGACCCAGCGCCCACCACCGGCCCGGGGGACGAGGTACCCCGGAATGGTTAAGGGGCCGAAAGGGGGGGCAGTGGCACAGGGGTCCCAAGACAGATGGGCGGGCCGGCAGAGGGGGGGGTACGGGGCAGGGACCCATGGCTGTGGTAACCAACCACTACCTCTTATGATCTGCAGACATGGAAACAGGCCCAGGAGCCTGAGCCCCCGGAGGAGAGGGCCAGAGGAGGAGCAGGAAGAGGAGGAGGAGAAGGAGGAGGGGGAGGACCGTGGCCCAGAGGGTGCTTGCGGGAGAAGACCGTACCATCGAGGGGGGAAATGGGGGCACAGGGAAACCCAGGACTTTATCCGCATCTGGGGGACCCTGGAGCACCAGCTGGAGCTGGCGGTCAACCAACATAATGAGCACATGCTCAAGGAGATCGTGTGGGAAATGGAGGTGGCAGGGCATCACAGGACAGTGGCTCAGTGCCGGTTGAAGGCCAAGGAGCCGAAGAGGGGGTACAAGGCCATCAAGGACAACAAACGGTGGTCTGGGCACGGAGGCCAGACCGCCCCCTCCTACGATGCCCTGGACCGCATCCTTCACATGAAGGGTTCCATGGTCGCCCTGCGCCTCGTGGGGAGCACCATGCTCCAGGGCAGGGAACGGGCCGACGTACACCCTCCCCTTGCCACGAGCAGAGAAGACCCTGGCTCCAGGAGTCCTGCCCCCCAAGAGGAACGCCCTGGGACCTCGGGGACAAGCAGGCCCCCCTCGCGCACCAGCCCTGAGAGCCCCCAGCTGTGGTCCCTAGCAGCAGGATCCAAGGCCGGCACCCTGGTCACCATCAGCCAGTGGACACAGGGGGACCTCAGCCACACCAAGGGGCTGGCCTCGGAGGGCTCAGAGACCGACATTGAGGGTAAGCTGGCAGGTGGGATGGGACCCAGAATGGGGGGACGGCCCGAGGGGGGGGAAAGGGGGCACACGGGCCACAGGGCCGCCCTCAGAAACCCCCCCCAACAACCCTAAGAAAGGTCCCAGGGTCCCCTGGGGGACATGAACCGCCGAACCCCACCCACCCCTCCCATATCCGCACAGGGCACAGTACACCCCAGCACCCGCAACAGCCAGGCAAGGGGAACGGTGACGAGAAGCCCCAGGAGCAACCAGAGGCCCCAGGTGAGCCAACACGACAAAGGGAGGGGTCCCGGGGAGCCTGGGTGGGGGCACCGGTCCCTGGGGTGGGGCTTCAGGGGCCGGCCGGGGGGGCGCCTCTGCCTAGAGGGGGCGGCAGGGCCCCCCACCTGTGGCACGGAAAGGGGGTGGGCATCTGTGGCAGCTAACCATCCCCTACCATGCACCCCAACAGGGCGACCCACCAGGGAGCAGCAAGGCAGACCTGTGTCCCCGGCCCAATGGATGAGGGAGCAATGGGAATGGGTACGGCGCTGCAGGGAGGAGCAGGCGGAGGGCATTGTCTGCTAGGGAGGGGCGAATGCAGTTCGGCAGTTCGGAGTTCGGCCTGAACTCAGCCTGTTCGGATGACCGAACTCGAACCCAAACTCGAACATACCGAAAAAAACGAACACCGAACGGCGAAATGGCTGAACAGTTCGGTCAGTTCGGATTGCATTCGGGTGAGTTCGGGTGGCAAAAAAAGGTTCACTGGAAGGTCAAGCATGACAGGGAGGTGTCAGTCACTGAGGAGCAGACTTCCAGGCACCAGGGGTGGAGAGGCTTGCAAGAAACAAAACTAATTATCTGCCTCCCCCCTTCCCAACACCTTCTGAGCTAGTCACTGTTCCTGAACAGCAGG
>QEPC01014525.1:206705-217068 GCA_003113815.1 Sphenodon punctatus
TCCCTGGTAAGTTAATTAATTATCTAAAGGGGGTGCCTCCCCCCCCTGGCAACTGGGGAGGCTGGGGAGGGGAAGCCCCGAGGGTTTTTTCATTCCCCTCCCCTCATGGAATCTCCTGCCCCGCGTCCCCGCAGCACAGGCTGGAAATTCTGCGCTGGGGTAAGTGGGGCAGGAGATTCCACGGGGGGAGGGGAATTCCGCGGGAAATCTGCGATTCGCAGACCCGCGTTTCCCTCGGGGCCCTGCTCATGGAGCATCGCAGCCCGGCCCTGGAGGAGGCCCAGTCGGGCCGCCCCGGACACCTGCTGGGCCCTGAGCTGGGCCAGGGAGCTCCTGTGCCCGTGGTGGACTCTCCGGGCCCTTGCAGCTGGGTGGCCAGGTGCACCTCTGAGGTCTGGATGCACAGGAGGTCTGTGTGGGAGCAGTACCACTCCACACACATGGCTAGGTGCATCCCACAGGCACCCAACTGGCCCAGATCCATGGTGACAGGTGACCTGGGTGGGTTGGGGCCGCACCTGTTGTAGGTTGGGACCGGTGTAGTCCCGCCCCTGGTCATGCCCTGCCAACCGGCCTTGGGGCCCCAGGTTGCCCTGGATGCCCCCGAGACCAGCAGGCCCGCCTCCTGCAGGGCCTGTGGGCTGGGGAGGCTGTGAGCAGCCCATTGTCTGCACATGCCTTCCTGGCAGGAGGCATGGTGCTTGGTTCTGCCCTCGGGTGGGCGTGTCGGCAGCAGCTGCATTCCTGCTGTCATCACCTCCCACCTTTCTGTATCGGCTGCCTGCTGTCCTGGGTGCCCTGATTAGTGTGTAGGCTGCCCTGTCTGTGTGCTCTGTTCCAGCAGCTGGGCTGGGTCCATACCTCACGCCTCACTCTGTATCCATACAACGTTGTGGCCTGTGCCCTTATCGCTTGGCCTTGGAGCTCCCTGGATTCCTCTCCCATCACTCCAGGGATTGTGGGGCCCCCCTTTCATTGTGTTCAGTCTCAGGTGCTTGCTGGACCATGGCTGGTCGTGCTTCCCCCGGGCTCACGGGCCCCAGCACCCCGGGTGCCCCGCATAGCTGGACCTTCCGTGAGACCATGGCCCTGTGTGACCTGTGCCATTCTCTGGCTGTGAAATTGCTCCTGAGCTGCCTGGACAGCCTCATAGGTGCCTACGAGAGTATGAGCTCTGGGCTTCGGTACTATGGCTATGTGGTGAGCGCCCATGATTGACGGCTGCATGCGGAGGCGCTGGGCCTGTGTCCCTTTCCCGATGGGCACATCCCAGAGATGAGGTGCTTGCATGTGGGGTGGTCAGCTGTGGAGACCGTGTCCGCCCTCTCTGTGTGCAGCCTGTCTGGCTACACAGCCTGCCTGTCGGAGGGGGGGTCCTGCCCTGGCTGTGTCCTTCTTAGGCTGTGTTCACGGGGCCCGAGGATACCAGCGGTCCCACGGGGCCATCTATCACTGCCTGTTGGAGCTGGGTCACCATCCGTGGCCCCCACCTGCAGACTATGGCCTGTTGGAGCCCTCTGAGGTGGAGGTGGTGGCGCTGGCCAGTGTGTGGTCCCGACCCAGTGCTCAGGTGGGGCTCTCCACCCAGGATCCCTTCGAGGAGTACTACCTGGTCGCCCACCACATGTCTGTGCTGGGGTCCTGTCAGGGCATAATTCAGTGGCCCCACTTCATGCGCCTGGTGGGCCACTCATGGCCACCTGCAGCTGGCTGTGAGGCCCCACTGTGCCTTTCTGGCCCTGGATACTGGCCCTGGTGTGCGCTGCTGCCTCCACCCTGGCACCGTGAGTCACTGCCCCTTCCCTCCCTGATGTTCCTGGCTCGTTGCTGTGCTGGCTGTGTCTTGGGGTTCCACTGCGCCGCCTGTGGCTCTGGGCCCCATCCGTGCCCCCCCCATCCGCCTCTGCAACAGGTGTTCCCCTCCATGACTGCTTTCTCCTGCGGCTGTGTCCTGAACTGTGTACTGGCACATGACGGCCTGGGTGCCGCTATCCTTCATGCTCTGGCCTCGCTCCCTCCTGTGCCCACCCATCCCCCCGGGTGCCTGTGTGACTGTGGGGTTCTGGGGCCCTGGGACTGGGGCTCCGGGCTCCCTACCAGGGGTGTGTGTGTGTTGTTGGACCGGCTGCCCTGCTCCTCATCTCCGTCACGCCTCCATCCCATCCATCACATCCTGGCCGGCACATGGGATACCTGTCGGCCTCCTGGACTGTTTCCAGTCTGCTCCCCGGTCCGTGGGGCCTCCCCCTGTGACTGTGCTGTGCCCCTGGGGTTCCCCCCATTCCGGGACTGCCTGTGTTGCTGTGGGGGTGCCCGTGTGGGCTGTGCTACTGTAGGGGTTCTGTTGGTCATTCCCCTTGTCCTGCTCTGGGCCCTGGGCCAGCTCCCCCCCGCTACCTGTCCCTGCCCCACCTTCCTCCCCCCTGTGCCTGATGTGCCATGTGTGTTGTCTGTCCCGCTGTGCGCCCCCTTCCCTTCCTTTCTCGTGTGGATGTGTCTGTGCCTGGGAGTGTGCTTGTGCTGTATGTTCCACTGTGTGCTCATTTTCCCTGTGCCTGTTGTGTACGCTGCCCCGGCGGCTCTCCTCCCTCTTCCCCCTCCCTTCCTATTTCCCTTGTGTGGGTGTTCCCTTTTGGCGCTTTTGGCTTCGTTTGCCCTCAGCCAGCCATGTCTGTGTCCCACCCCTCCTCGGTGCCTTCTGGGTGTTTTGATCACGACCGGGAATCGGCATCATGTCTGTTGCACTGCCCCGGCCCGTGATCTGCTGGGCCGATTCCCTGCCATGGTCCCGCTCCCGTCTCGTCTGTTCAGTGCCTTCTTTGACCACGGGGGGGTGGTTACCTGGCTCGCCACAGCTGGGAATCTAGCGGGCCCCAGCTAGCCGTGGCTCCGGCCCCAGAAAGCTGTATGCTTGCCTTCCAGCACAGTGCACAAGCCAGGGGGAGACTACAATAGTCAGTGTTTACAGAGTTCAGCTTCCCTGGCTCTCCGACAGGGGAGAGGAGCTCAAGTGTGCATGTGCAAGGCTGCAGAACTAATTCTTTAATCATTAATATCTCGGTTTTGGCTGCACCAATCAATATCATATTTCAGAAGCTGTTATTATTGATCTCATGTGCCAATCCTGTGAAGTTTGGGGACTCAGCTAATCCAGGGAGAGGAGATATTAATTAATCAAAATTGTGAGGACGCTGTGCATTTTGACCACAACCAATTAATGTTAAAACAGTCATAACATTTTATTTTCCTGATGGATCTTCTTCAAACTTGTGCATATGATGGTTCTCACAACATATAGCCATGGATAAATTTTCAGCAATGTAGCTCAAGCAGTTTCCTCAAAATTCCTCGCCGTCCTCATAGCGTCTGCGAAGTCGCGTCCAGCGGAGCTGTTTCGGGTGGTGCGGGGGCTGGTGAGTCCGGCCTCCCTCCGCCTGGATGGGGACTTGTCCCGGGCCCGCTGTGAGGAGTTTGTCATCTACTTCGCAGACAAGATCGCTCGGATTCAGGCCGATTTCGACGCTGGGTTGATAGCAGTAGGGGAAGAGCGCGGGGGGGCGGAGGGTCCGTCTGGTCCATCTTTATGGGGTGAGTTTCAGGAAGTGACGCCAGCCGATGTGGTGGATGTCCTGGGGTCTGTGAGGGCCACGTGTTGTCAACTAGATCCATGCCCGTCCTGGTTAATAAAAGCTTCCGGGGAGACGTTGGGGACGGTGCTGGCGAGGGTGGTGAATGCGTCCCTTCGGCAGGGGAGGTTGTCGCCTTGCTTAAAAGAGGCTGTGGTGCGCCCCCTGCTGAAAAAACCATCGTTGGACGTAGACGCGCTCGCCAGCTACCGACCTGTCTCTAACCTTCCCTTTTTAGGGAAGGTTATTGAGCGGGCAGTGGCGCTCCAGCTCCAGGGTCATCTAGATAATATCGGGCTCCTTGACCCGTTTCAATCTGGGTTCCGCCCCGGCTATGGCACCGAGACGGCGTTGGTGGCCTTGGTGGACGACCTCCGCCGGGAGATGGATGCGGGATGTTCGACATTTCTCATCCTGCTCGATCTCTCGGCCGCTTTTGACACCGTGGACCATGGGCTGCTGTTGAGACGACTGCGTGACCGGGGGGGTCTGGACGGGACTGTTCTTGAATGGTTCCGTTCATTCCTCTCGGGGAGGAGCCAGCGGGTGGTGTTGGGGGAGGAAACATCGAGCCCCCGCGCCTTACCGTGTGGCGTTCCGCAGGGATCGATCTTGTCTCCATTATTATTTAACATCTATATGCAGCCCTTGGGGGAGGTCGTGAGAGGGTTCGGGGTGCGATGTCACCAGTATGCTGATGATACTCAGCTGTACCTCTCGTTTTCTACTGACCCAGACCCTGCTGTCTCGGTGCTATCCCAATGTTTGGAGGCCGTGGCGGATTGGATGCGGCGGAGCAGACTGAAGCTCAACCCAGATAAGACGGAGGTGATGGTGGTGGGGAGGGCGAAGGGGGTGGTGGCCCCCCTGATTGGGGGGGTTTGCCCCCCTGTAGCTCAGCAGGTCCGGAGTCTGGGGGTCATATTGGACGCAGACCTGCGGCTGGAGCGGCAGGTGGAGGCAGTCGCTAAGGCTGCCTTCCGCCAGCTTTATCTGGTACGTAGGCTGCGTCCGTATGTCTCTGGCCCGGACCTGGCCTCCCTCATCCATGCCTTCGTCACCTCGCGGCTCGACTACTGCAACGCGCTCTACGTGGGGCTTCCCTTGTTCTTGGCCCGGAGGCTGCAGCTGGTGCAGAATGCGGCGGCTCGTCTTCTTACGGGGACGGGCCGTCGGGAGCACATTACACCGGTGCTCCGAGCGCTGCACTGGCTGCCTATAGTGTGCCGGGCCAAGTTCAAGGTCCTAGTTATGATCTACAAAGCCCTATACGGCCTTGGCCCCTCTTACCTTAGGGACCGCCTCGCCCTTCGCGCCCCGGAACGGCTCCTGCGGTCCGCCGGGGGTGCCCTCTTGGAGGTCCCCCGCGTAAAGCGGGGGGCCACGATGAAGCGGGCATTCTCGGTAGTGGGGCCGCGGCTGTGGAACTCCCTTCCGGAGGAAGCTCGCCTGGCCCCAAGCCTTTTAACATTTCGGCGGAACTGTAAGACCTGGCTGTTTGCCCAGGCCTTTGGGAGGGAGGGTGGGTGGGGGGTTTTAATCCCCCGCCCGTTTATTTATTCATTACTGTCCTTTTTACCCTGTTTTATTAAGATATTTTATATTTATATTTTAAATTGTTTTAATTGTTTTATTGATTGCTGTTAGCCGCCCCGAGCTGCGTGGCAGGATGGGGCGGGGTAAAAATCCACAAAATAAATAAATAAATAAATAAATATAAAAATCAGGGGTTCAGCAGTCCCCTGTTTATAATGGAGAGTGGTTGTGCATTTAAATTTCAGGCAGCTATTGCTGCCTGAAAATGTGGAGACAAGGACAAGTGGGGAGAGTACACCAGCAGTAAAGAGTCACTGCCACCTCTGATGAGCTCTCCTCATCTTTTTCTATCTCCACACACATGGTAGAAGCATGGGAAATGCAAACAACCTAGAGAAACCTATTGTGCCCCCTAAGAACCTATTGAATGTCTCTTTTACTTCATGCACAGGGGTTCTAGCCATACTCCTAACTACAGCAGCACTAGCAGGTAGCTAGAGGGAAGATCTTTCTTACAACTCTGCCTGCTGCTACTGGTTTCCAGTATGGTCATATGCATCTTGCTAATCCCAACTGGTAAAAAGTTATGAGTTTGAATTAAAAATCTTGAGGTTTAAAATGGGTCCTCTCTGTCCTTCAGTTTCTGTTCATTAATAAGGAGACTGCAGTCATACTTTCAAGCTGTTCTCTACTGTCACAAGTTCTGGAAACTGATTTTAAAAAACAAAATAAAACAATTGTTTTATCAATTGGGATTTAAGGATGTAAGAAACCTCTAAAATCTCAAGAACTGTGGGCATTTTTAGATGAGCAGAGGAATTCATGGGTTCAAAAGACTCCTGCAATCCTCTGGATGCGCACGGTAGTGGGAGCGCCTTTAAATGAGTACCCTGCTCGTGTGACAATGATGGGGGTCAGAAGACCATGCGCACTCTTCTCTAACTGCCCTGACAAACAGCTGATGGGGAAGAGGAGGGTCCGGAAGGCTCTCCTCTGGTCCCCCTCTCCTCATCAGCTGTTTGTTGGGGCACGGCGACCTCGTGTGACTTGGCTTTCAGACATTAATGCATTGATAGTTGTGCAAGTTTTGTGGGAAATTTAAAATGCAGATTAGTGAAACCTGATATCGAGATTTTACTAATCCAGTTCTCCCAGACAGCTTGCGCAAGAGGCATTTGCATGAGCAGGTAATTACTGTGTTTACTGGGAAACCTATGGGTCTGCAAACACGCTGTGTTATAATCATGAGAGCTGGTCATCCTGCACGTGTTCCTCTTGGGTTGTCCACTGGAGCACTTGATTGAGCACAAGAAAGGGAGCCATGGAGCATGTACACACAGGGACTGTTAACACTATCCATTGGAGCCACTTACCTTTGATCAGGTGCCTGGGTATCCAGCAAGAGATTTTCCAAAGCTGTCCCTTTGGACTGGGAACAGCAACTGGTGAAGGAGTTTCCTGAATCTGAGCTGTTGTCGCTGTTGGGCTTCCCCGATGAGAAGGTTTGACCAAAGCCAGTGTGGGCTAGACTGTTTTTTTCCTGGCTGACCTTTGACCTGGATGTGCTTGTCTGAGTGGAGGGAGTGGAAGAAGTATCATTTCCTGAGTCATATTCATGAGGCTCTCCATTCTGATTGGCTAACTTGCCAAGCTGTCTGTCTGTTTTGGTAAAGAGGTCAGCAGAAGACACTGACTGCGAGATCTGAAATCAAAAGAGTCATGTTGCACTGTTTAAGCAATTTTTTTCATGGGGGATTTTGTTTGTCTGACAATTTTTTCCAAATAAACCAAGAAATTTTTTTACCATCATGATGCACTGTAACAAAAGGAAAGAGAAAGAAACAAAGAAAGAGGAATAGCCAAAACAAAAAGCACATATCCCTGAAACAAAACCACGGAAAGAAGAAACTCCTTTTCCCCCTGATATGATAACTGGAAGATTTAAGGCATCATGCAAAGAGTATTAAGCATGCGATCCATGTTGAACAAAAGATTTCAAAAAATTAAGGGAAACAAAATAAAATTTTAAAAATAAAACACAAAAGAATAATAATTTAAAACAGTAAAAAAAAATCCAACAAAACCCTTAATCTAAAAGGGGGCGGGGGGAGGGAAGGGCGCAGTGGGAAAGAAACAGGAACATATGTACAAAAAAGCTACCTACTGCTTGAAAATCAAACAAAATGAAACAAAATCCTACGGACTCTCTCTGGGAGTTTTTGATCAGTTTCCTTAAAAAGGAGATTCAATGAACATCACAAAAAATTAAATAAAAATGAGTATTTACTGAGAAAATAAAAACTGGCAAACAAACAACTTTAGCACTTTGAAACTTAAAAGGGGGGGGGGTGAGAAAGGGAAAAAGGAATAAAAGAAAGTAAAAATCCCCCTGGAAAAAAAAGATATAGAGATATTGCTTGTGTGTTTTTCCCCCTGTAGAAGTTATAGCTAATGCTCTCAAGTGACCTCTAATAAATGCCCTAGTGTCTTGCGGTTAGCATCCACTTACCAATCAAGAATTCCTCCTTTAGTAGGGTAAGGTGTAAGAAAAAGGGAAGAGCGGGCAATGTAAGTCCACATTAGAGTCTCAAATTACAAGAAAGAAAAAAAAAACATAAACCCTCTCTTCAATTCATCAGAGCCAATCCTTTGCCTGATTATTTTTGTATTAAATTTCAAGACTTTTAAAATGTGTTTTCCTTTCCTTTTTAAAAAAATCAGCTGTTTAATTAAATTATTTTAGGTTGACGCTTATTTGGGATTAAAAGTCACCAATTTAAATTAATCACTTTTGATTTCATGCTCGACCACTGATACACTGAAGTTAAAAAAAAGGGAGGTGGGGCGAATAAAATAGAGAGAAATAAAAAGGAGAAATCCCACCCTCCCCAAGCCCTGTGGGTCTCTAGTCCTGCAGACTAAGTTTTGCGAATGAACCTTTCAATCCACAGATCGCTGCAATGGTTCTGCTGGGGCTCCCTCCATGCAGGTAGACCTGAAGTCGTTGGGCTCTGCCCTGTGATCCAGATCGTAGGATCAGAGCCACAATACTGCAGTTATTGGCTGGGATCTCATTAAGGTTCTCATTCTAGTCCTATTAAGTCATGAAAGCCTTGCCATTCTCCAAATGAGCAGCCAATATGCTGGGGGGCTGTGGTCCAAAGAGTGAAATCAGAGTGCCCTTGGTTGCCAGACAGTACTATTTCAGGATGCTTGGTCAGGGTCTAATTAATAAATAACTTGGGTCTTGGTTCTGGAACCCAGTCAAATAGACCATGCTCAACTAGTCAGGAACCCCACTAAACTCGGTTGTTCAGGTTGGCTTATTTGACACATGTACGTGTGTGTGCACGTGTGTGTGTGTTAGCTGAGTGCTAACTAGATCATCAACTTCATGACCCAATCCATAGATGTAGTTTCCTGGTGTTAGTGCTGGCCGTGAGTGCAGGACAAGAGAATTCCTTTTCCATTATTCTCTATCTCACAGATCCTTTCTCCAGCTCTGCAGCCTGGTAGCCTTTGGCATGCAACTCTCTTGGTATAGCTGTTGTTGTTCTGTTGCTAGATAGTTATAATGGGTTTTGTCCATGGTAGTGGCCATTCTAGATAACCCCATTCAAGGTCTCTTCCAGCCCTTAAACAAGCAAGGCGGTCCATGGCTGCTGAGTGGCATAGCTGCAGAGCACCCACTCAGGTGGAGTGCGTGGGGAGGGATTCTAATGGGTGGCTGCCAGAGTGGCTACTAATGCCATGGCAGCTGCCTTGCACTCCCCCTGCCACAGACCATGGGGGAAAGGGAAGTACGTTGGGCTGACCTTTGAAATGGACATGTCCCAGCCATGAGCACTGTGTAACCTGGACTTCCCAGTGCTTGTGGCCAGTTCCTGTGACTTGCAAAGGCCATGTCCCCCACCCACAGTGCCTATGAGTGGTGGATTTGTCTGCTGGTGTGGCTGGCCACCCCAGTTCATATGGGCAGGGGATGTGTTGGCAATGGTTGTCAGTGCCACGCACCTTTTTGACTTGTCCTTCGTGGCACACTGGATTTCTCAGCATTGCTCTGTGAGTAGCCATGAGTGGGTGCTGTGTGGTTCATGGGAACTCGCACTCCACCTTCAGATGGATGGTTGGATGAGTGGCTCCTGGGTGGCCAGGTATAGTAGCACCTCATTTAAAAACACCCACTGTGAGCCCATGCTTGAGAGATCTCAGAAAGCAGCCTGTGACAGATGCTACCCCTACAGTGTGTAGTCCAGTCTGTGCTTGACTGTTAATACTTACAGCACAAGCAACCTTTCCTCTCTCAGAATAGGAGCTGTGTAGGCTTATACAACAGTGCTATGCAGCTAGATTTCCTGTGCATGGGAGGAGTCAGAAAGAAAGGTACTAGAAGGCGAGGCTCCTCCTGCAGGGCTTTATGGGCACTGCCCCCCAAAGCCCTGCAGGGGCACCGCTGCAGCTTTAACAGTTTAAAAAACAAACAAAAAAAACCCCGCGCTGCCATTTATGACAGCTACAGCAGCCTCTGAGCTGCTGCAGAGGCTGCTGTAGCTGTCACTGAACTCTTTTTCCCTGGGGACCCACCCACTCCGCTGGGGCAGGGAGGGGTCCCCCGAAAGGACAAAAAGGTTCAGCAGCTCAGCCACCCAAAGCGTTTTCCTATGGAAAACGCGATTGGGGCGGCTGAACTCCTCGTATGGGACGTGCTGTGGAGGGAGGGGCTATAGCCTTCCATTGTGCTCAATGGGCGCAATGGAAGATCTCACCAGGGTGGTCGGGCTGACAGCCCTGGCGAGATAGCTTGGTCGGGGGACTGGGTAGGGAGCAGCGCGCGTGTGCGCGCTCCTCCCCGCTCAGTCTGAAAGCCCACGCGCCTTCCTTCAGTTCCCCGTGCTGCCGCTTCCCCCTGCGCTGCTGGGGGGGAGCGGCAAGGCAGCAGGCTGCAGCATGTTCTTCAAGCTGTTTTTTTTTAAAAAAATAATTGCCTGCTCATCCTCCTGGATCCATGGGGACACGTGGGCAATTTAAAAGAAAAAAACCCTCCCCTCTCCGCCTAGCCTGGGATGATTGGAACTGGAAGCGACAGGACTTGAGCGCCCTGGAGACAGCGGAGTCACCGAGTCAGCGCCAGTTCCGCCTGCTGAGCCACCCGCAAGGTGGTGAGTGTGGAGATTGCCCCCCACCCTCCCCCCACAGCCCCC
>QEPC01014525.1:235808-246888 GCA_003113815.1 Sphenodon punctatus
GCTGCAGCACTACTAGAAGGCAGAGGCAGGTGAGGGATGGGGTCTGGAGCCAGGGAGGGGAGGCAGAATCACTTTCTGGGGGAGAAGCTGGCTGCAGCCTGCTGCCCAGCCAGGCAAGTGCGGGACCCCAGCTGGCGGCGGGGCCATGTGTGGCTGCACATGTGGCACATGCCTGGGGCCGGCCCTGCGGGGAGGCCATGCTTCTCCATGGTAGCTCAGAGGGGTGGAGATTGGGAATCCTTCCTGTTCAGAGGGAGTAAATTTTATGTAAATTTACACATTTGCATAATCAGGTGGGGTCTAATTATGCAAATTAGACCCTGCACCAAGACTTCGCACATGGCCTCTCAAACCCTGGGGCTAGCCCTGCCAGTTCCAACCCCTCAGCACTCTTTCCTCTCAATCCTTGTCTTCCTTTGAGGCTCATTGTGTTTGCCTCTCCTCCCCCCTTCACCTCCATGTTGTGCTGTCATCTACTGCCCCCCAGGTTCCCTCCTCTTTTCTCTCTGATTTTGCAGCTTGCGTTTCTTTCTTACTTTCTGATGATGATATTCTCACCCTCATCCTTAGGGACTTCAATATCCATTTGGACACCCTGTCTGACCCTGCTGCTTCCCACTTCCTCTTGCTGACCTCTTCTTTTGACCTTTGCCTGTGGACTGACTGCCCGACACATCACGATGGCTACTCCCGCTACCTAGTCTTATCAAAGAACTGTTCTCTCTCCAACCTTTCCTTTGACACCCTTCCTGTCTCTGATTATCACTTTGCTTCATTCCATCTCTCCCACTCGCCCCTTCCTGCTTCCCCAACCTCTCGCTATTTATGTTACCTTCATTCCATCAACCCTCTTGACTTTGCTTACACCCTCTCCCCCCTTCTATCAGCTGTCTCCTCTACCATCTGTCCAGACTCTGCTGTCTCCGCCTTCAACTCATTCCTTTCTTCCACCCTTGACTCCTTGCTCCCCTCTCATGCTGTCCTATCAGTCATATAAACCCCCATCCTTGGCTCACCTCAACTATCTGCCACCTCTGATCCTGCTCTCAAGCCACCAAGCACCTCTGGCGGATGTCTCATAATCTTGCTGACTTCATCCACTATAAGTTTGCTCTATCTGCATTTAGTGATGCCCTTTCCCTGGCCAAAAAATGCTATCACTCCACATTAATCGAAACTCATTCCTGCAACCCCTGCTGTCTCTTCTCCATTTGTTTCTCTTCTGAAACCTCCCTGTCCCCACCCCCACCTTCCTCTCTGCACAGAATCTTCTCTCCTTTTTCAACAATAAGGTAGATAAACTCTGCCTTGCTATTGCTTCCCAACCCTCTCCTTCCCCCTTATCCTGCTATTCCCCCTCCTGCCTCTCTTCTCTGCTCCTTCTCCCCAGCATCCCTTGATGAAGTCACCTCCCTCCTCTCTTCATCCAATCCCTCTCCCTGCCCCCTTGATCCCATCTCCTCTCGCCTTCTAACAGTGATTGTCCCGCACCGCTGTGCTTTCTCTGCTGCACATCATCAATCTCTCCCTCTCTACTGGGTCACTTCCACTGACTTTCAAACATGCCACTGTCTCCCTTATCCTTAAAAAGGCCACCCTTGACCCCTCTAACCCTTCCAGCTAACATCCTATTTCGCTCCTACCCTTTGCTTCCAAGCTCCTGGAGTGGGTGGTCTACATGCGCTGTCTTGATTTCCTCTCTTCAAATTCCTCCCTTGATTTCCTTCAGTTGGACTTCCGCCCTCTCCACTTGACTGAGACCGCCATCGCCAAAATCACTGATGAACTTCTCTTGGCTAAGTTTAAGGGCCTCTGTTCCATTCTAGTCCTCCTCGATCTCTCTGCTGCCTTTGACACTGTCAACCATGGCCTCCTCCTGGACTTGCTGCACTCCCTTGGTTTCTGGGGTTCTGTTCTCGACTGGTTCTCTGTTTCTCTCAAACCACTCCTTCATCGTTTCTCTTGCTGGTACCTCCTCTACGTTACTCCCCCTCTATGTGGGAGTTCCCCAAGGCTCTGTCCTGGGCCCTCTTTTCTTCTCTCTCTCTCTTCTTTCTCTGGGTAAATTCATTGAATTTCATGGCTTCCAGTACCACATGTATGCTGATGATGCACAACTCAATCTCTCTACTTGGAGGAGTTGCAAGGGATCCCCACCAGCCGTAAGCCCAGCGAGGTCCCATACACAGGACATCACTAATGGTATCAGTGGGGCTGACTTTGGTCATTCTGCAGCTGGGTGGCGCACAGGCGGGTCATGCTTATGGAGCCCAGGGTGCTAATGTAACTTCTGGGTCAAGCCCTTAAAGGCAACGCAAGGCCAAGGCTATGCCGCGGGCATGTGTCATGGGTAGCATGCCTAAGGGCTGCACACGCAAGGGCGCATCCTTGTGCGTGCAGCCTTAGGGGCCAACAGGACACAGGGATGTCGTTTACATTGCTACAAATTTGTTGCTGGGAGAAGAATTTTTGTCTTTGTGACTGTCTGCGGACTCCAGTGGCCAAATCTTTCACATGTTAACCCCATGAAGGGGTAGGACCTAGTCTTCTTTATGGACCAAACTACCCTTCAGCAAACCCTACCTCGGGGCCGATGTTAAGTATACCCATTTGTATTTGTATTATGTATTTCTGCTGAGTTTGAAACCCCAGAGGACAGCTGTGGCAGTTCTTTAAGTATATTGTCTCCTCCTGGGACCTGCTACTCACCCTCTTACTATTTAGCATCTAGCAGAGGCACTGTTGCTTTAAATTATCTGATCTCTGTTGTGGTCTATTTTCCAAATCTTGGAGGATATTTCCTCTAAGAGTCCCGCCCTTGGTTGGGTAGGGGACAATCTGTAAGAGCACGGATAGCTGTGTAGTGGTGCTGGGCCTGAAGGACTGTTTATTTATCACAGTGCGTTTTTCTGGGGTCCTCTTGGTGTCTCGTAAAAGAGGCAGGCAGGGTCCTACAGACCATCCTGATCAAGTTATGGCCTCAAAACAGTTAAAATTAGATGCCTTCATGGAAAAACCTGCCTTGTTCCAGAGGGATATACATGATCAGCTAGGGGCCAGAAAAAAGGGACCTGCTTGTGATTTTATTAGTGGAGCCCAATCCAGATCTCCCAAATCTGTTGATGAAGCTGATCTTAGTGGCTTCTCTACTAAATCGATCTTTTCTGATACCAGCTCATATGATATGCTGGCAAATCAGTGCTTTTTGATAGCAGATCTGATAAAGAAATTGATCACACAGCTTTCAGGTATAATGAACATTCTGGAGCATCAGAAGGATTAAATTAAAATTCTCATTGACCATTCAGTAAATTTTGAAGAGAGGTATAAAAGTAAGGTGATCAATTCCACCTGCCAGGACAATATTTTAACGGCCAATGCAAATTCCTTGTCCATTAGTAAGGTTGTTCTCCCTCCTATTCAGAGTGAGGCAGTAGTTAGCACACATGTGGTTTGCAGTCCTGCCCAAAGTAAACGTCTAGGCCAAGCTGAAGTAAGAAGGGGTTTTATGGACAATTCATCTGTTGACCCTCATCCCTCGAAGTTTAAGATTAACAGTAAGGCTATTGCCTTTAGGGTACAGCCTCTTCTCAATGGATATCTGCCTGATTGGTTTTCCAAGGAGTCAATTCAGACTCATTTAAACAATTTACCCAATTTAAAAATCCCATTATGGCAGATAATTTCCTATCAGAAACTTCCCACCCATGGTAGGCAAATAAGGTTGATAGTTAATTTTAAGAACTCAGTTTTAGTTAGGAAAAAATTTTCAGCTTTGGAATTCTTGTGCTCCTGGGGGATATTGGTCAGTGAGGTTTTTTATACTCCAACTTCCATGCCTCTATTTTCGGATACCTCTGTGCAAGGTCATGAAAGTATTAAATCAGGTAGGGCTGGGCCAAACTTTCATCTAATGGCCCAACCACAACTCCCCGTTACTGCCTCTAAAGTAGTGGGGGGAGGGGGATGTTATGGGTTTTCTTTTCTCCTCATTTTTATTGTTGTTTTTTCTATATAATGTTTTTATATATTTTATTGTATTTTTATTGAATGATTCTGTTAGCTGCCCTGGGCTGCCTGAGGCAGGAGGGGCGGGGTATAATTTTTAAAAATAAATAAAAATAAAAAAACAAAATCCCATCTCCTCTGATCATGGGAATCAGTGAGAGTTGTAGGCAACCAATCAACCAGTGGCTACTAGATATCCCAATGGAATCTGTCCCACTTTTGGATGTAAATGGACGGGCTACAGTTCCAGTCGCATACTTCCTTTTTTGTGACAACTCTGAGGTAGTTCAGCCAGATTTGCAGTCGGTGTTGGATGATCCTGTTCCTGAACAATCTATCCCAGTTATTGTGATCCCAAAGGAGGCTGGGGGCTCTCAAGCTGAACCCAATCCTGAGTCCAACAGCCTGCTCCAAAATGAGGGGGTCTAACCATGCAGGTGGACCTGCCAGAGTTAAGGGATTTAGCCTGCAGGGCCATGCAGGGCACAAGCCCAGATCAAACTGAAACAGTCAAGGTCCCAGGTGGCAGTTGAGGTTCAGCAAGGTGCTCACCTGGAGTCATGTCAATTTGTTCTTGGAACATTGCAGGATGGAGATCCTGTGATAAAGACACCTCCTTTCTTGACTATTTGAGGGGTTTCAACATCTTGTTGCTCCAAGAAACATGGAGCAAGGAGATTATAGACTTCCCCGGATTTAGGTCTGACTCAATCCCTGCTGTTTCACTCCATTCTAAAGGACGGCCTAGTGGTGGGGTGGTCTGTTTTTTTTCAGAAGACCTGGCTGCCGGGGTCATCCAGGATATTAATTTCCCCCAACAGCAGCAGGGGTTGTGATTAAACTTGGGGTTTTACAGTTTATCTGTATCTCAGCATATATTCCCCCCATCAACGCTCGTAGCTTTGAGATGCCTTTCTGGCCTCACCTCGAGCATTTGGTTGATGAATTGACATCTACATTCCCTCTGGCAAAATTAGTTCTGGCTGGTGACTTAAATGTCCGTCTTGGCCCCAACGATGAAGCTTTGGACCTAGCAAGTAATGTAGAGATTAGTTGCAATGCCCCTGGTCTTGCTCCTATATGTTCTAAAGACCTAAAAGTGAACTCCTCCGGTATTGCGATGGCTAATTTCCTGGTTTGAGCAGATCTGGCAGTTCTTAATGGCGTTATTGCGGATGACCTAGAGGGGGAGTTTACATTTATCTCTCATCAGGGATCAAGTGTAGTCGATTTTGTGGTGGTAACACCTTGTTTGATCCCTCTCATAGGCAGATTTGGTGTGTATGCGGCTAGTCACAGTGATCATCTCCCCGTAATTGTTGATCTTAATGTTACTGAGAATTATGAAATTGATTTCTTTGACACCCTTTTGGTGTAGTACCTGCCTCAGCAGAGCCACTTATTAGAATTTGATGGTCCCAGGGGCTATCTGAGATGATGTATGGGGTGTTGAGTGGCCAGGATTGCAATAAGTTTAAATCCTCTATAATGGATACTTCTTGTCCCGGTACTGCACTAAAGGATTTTGACCTTCTTATTAAGCTCCTGCAACCACATCTTACCAAGCACTGTACTGGTTCATGTACCAAAGGAATGATCAACTCGAGGTCTAAACCTTGGTTTGACTCTGAGTGCTGAGTTTTAAAACGTGGGCTGTTAGAAATGTATCATCATTATAGATGTGGCACTGTTCCCAGAATACCTATGGAATACCTAAAACTTAAACAACATTATAGGAAACTTGTTCAGGAGAAAAACAAGGAGTACCTATCAGGGCAATGGGGTCTCCTGGTGTTGGCAGCCCACACAGGAGATTCCAAGGCATTTTGGGAAACTATAAATGGTGCCCTTGGCAGGGGTAGGAGTGTTGTCACATTGCCTGTTCCTACTGATGCTTGGGAAGCATATTTTTGTTCCATCTTCCCTTGTCAATCTGTGCTGGAAGTCCAGTCCTTCATGGACAATGACCTCCCTGCCTGGCTGGCAGTGACTGCTAAGGAAGTTGTTTCTTTAATCTCAGAGTTTAAGCCTAATGAGGCCCCTGGAATGGATTTTGTTCCTGCTGAGCTGTTAAAACAGCATTTGGAATGGTGGTCTCCACTTTTGGCTGCTCTTTTCACACATATTGACCAGTCGGGCCTCATTCCCAAGGGGTGGGGGGATGCTGTTGTAATACCAATTTATAAAGGCGGTCCAAGAGCGCACCCAGGTAACTATAGACCTATCAGTTTGCTAAGTATCATCAGCAAACTCTACTCCAAACATCTCTAGAACTTGTTGGTAGCCTGGCTGGTTGAGAACGAGATCATTCACCTGGAACAGGCAGGCTTCCAAAAAGATCGTTCCACTATTGATCACTGTCTATTATTGTAGAAATATGTTAAAATTAACAAAAAACTTTTCTGTGTCTTCGTGGACTTGAGGGTGGCCTTTGATTCAATTGACAGAAACCTGCTGTGGCTCAAGTTGGGTAACACTTCCATTGATAAGCGTCTCCTTGGTTTGATTAAGTCCCTGCATGCCAAAACAACCCTGGCAGTCCGGGTTGATTTGTCAGGACATCTGACTAAGCGGATTGATGTTTATTCTGGAGTGCGCCAGGGCTGTGTCCTGACACCCGTTTTGTTTAATTTCTTTGTCAATGACCTGATTCCCCATATGTCAAGCACATCTTTTTTCCCTCCTAAAATAGGGAATCATGCCGTTGGTTGTCTGCTTTATGCAGACGACGCGGTCATATTATCCCAAACTAGAGTGGGCTTAAAAAGACAACTTGCAACATTAGCAAATTACTGTGAGCTGAATAAATTACAGATTAACTATAATAAGACCAAGGTCATGATCTTTGGAAAGGCGAAACAATCTCTTAAGTGGATGATAAATGGGTCTATCATTGCACAGGTTCACTCATATAAATACCTGGGCTTATTATTTCAGTCCTCCCTTAAGTGGAACCATCACTTTAACCTGGCCAGTGCCCAGGCTAGCGGTTGCACCTCGGCAATTTTGCGGTTTTTCCACAAGAAGGAAGGTGGTTTTCTGGTTCTGGCATTTAGAGTTTTGGATGCTAAGCCCAGAGCCCAGCTCCTTTACGGTGTAGCCATTTGGGCAATCCAGTGCCCCTTTAATTTAAATGTTTTCCAGGCAAAATTTTTGTGATCTTTGTTAAAGGTCCCTAGTAGTGTGCCTTCAGCGGCTGTCCGTTTGGAGCTGGGCCAGTCCTCGTGGAACCATGAGATCTGGAAACTGGCCATTGGCCTATGGCTGCGTATAAATCTTCCACAAAACCCTGGTTCTGGCCTATTTATATATCTGTGGGATGATCAATTTGCAAGTACATGGAGTAAGTTGATAGTGTCCAAGATTTGCTTACTGGGTTTTTCAATACCGGACTTGTTGTTAAAGGGCTTAAGAGCTGCCGAAGCTGAGATTTCTGTTAGGATAAATGATCTTAGCAGACAGGAGGACTTTGCTGTTATTTCCTCCTGTGCGTCTTTGGCACACTATAGCGAATTAACTCCCGATGTGGGATGTATGGCTAACTATCTGCTAACACAATGCTCATTTAGGAAACTTTACCTCTTTGTGTCTGATAGGTTCAGTGTCTTGCCTTTGAGAGTATTGGAGGGTAGATACAGAGGACTACCTTACCATCTGAGGCTTTGCCCGTTTGATAACATTGAGTTTGAATCTGTTGGACACATTTTGTGTCACTGCCACCTTTATGATAATTCAAGGGCCAAATGGTTGGTTGGCTATCTGGATCATTTACCAGGCAGAACAACCCTTGAAGTAGTGAGTTGTCTTCTATCTGACAAAATACTGGCAATGACGCATGCCGTCATGTCCTTTTTGCTTGTAGCTTTCCAGGACAGGGAAATGTTTCTTACTTTTTTACAATATTAACTGGTTGCTGTGAGTCTCCCAGTGTGATATGATGATATTTGTGTGATTTTGTTTTGTATTTGCAAAAGTTTCCTTTTCTACTATGGCTTCAGCTACGTCAAAAAATGAAAATGAAATGAATCTGTCTATTCCTGTGCTCTCCTCCTCCATCCAGTCTCATATCACTGACTGTCTCTCTGACATCTCTACTTGGATGTCTCGCCACCAACTCAAGCTTAATATGGCCAAGACTGAACTCCTCATCTTCCCCCCAAAACATTCCCCTCTTACTTCCCTCTCAGTTTCCATTGCGGATGTCACCATCCAGCCTGTCCCTCAAGTGTGTAGCCTGGGATTAATTTTTGACTCCTACCTCTCCTTTATGCCTCAAATCCAGACTGTTGCCAAATCCTGCCACTTTACCCTGTATAATATTGCTAAAATCTGGCCCTGCCTTACTGTTGCCACTGCAAAACCCTAGTCCACGTTCAAATCATCTCTTGCCTTTACTACTGTAACTTCCTCCTTACTGGTCTCCCCTGCTCTGATCTCTCCCCCCACATCTCCATTCAATGCGCTACTGCCAAAGTCATCCGTCTTGCTCATTGCTTTGACCACGTTCAGCCCCTCCTCTCCTCTCTACAGCGGCTCCCTCTATGGGAACAGATTCATCACAAGCTCCTGATCTTCACCTTCAAGGCTCTTCATAGCCTTGCTCCCCCATATTTCTCTGCTCTCGCCACATTCCTGCCTGGGGGCATTGCTCCTCCTCTGCCCCCACTTGCAACTCTACCCCCACATGCTTGTGAATCCCCTGCACCTCTAAACATCTTCTTCCCCCCCTTCTCTCTTGCTGCCCCCCAGGCCTGGAACTCCCTCCCTGGATACATTTGTTCTGTTCTCTCCCTCCCAACTTTCAAATCCCTCCTGAAAATCTACCTCTCCCTTCAGGCTTTCCCTGGCTTGTTATGAGTGAAATTGTGTCCTCATCCCTCCCTCACTCAGAACCTCTTCCCTGTAACTAAGTATGTGTACCTGCATCTTCTCACACTCATGAATGTATCCTTGTCTCCCTTGATGTTCACCCTCTACCTCATCTTCCCCTTCCTTTTCTTTTAGATTGTAAGTCCTTTGGGGTAGGAATCTGTTTGTAACTACTGACTGTGCAGTGCCAGGTACATCGCTGGTGCTATATAAATAATTATGGAGCCACGCTAGTGGCTCCATTAGTTAAGGCGGAGCTAACGTTCTTCATTGAGAGTTCCATTGATTTCAATGGAAGTTTTGGGGGCAATTTCCTCTGGCTTGCAACCGCGTTGACAGGGTTTTCTCTTTGATCTTCTTAGTAAGAGAGAATCTGGTTGCATACAGAAGTCAGGAAATGGTCAGGGTATGTGCTTCTCATTTCACATTGTGAAATGGAGTAGTGGAAGATGTTTATTTTATTTATTTTATGTTTTATTTATGTGTGTGTAGCTCCCCCCACCTTTGGGGACTAGCAAGTGCTTAGCCTGCACTTGCAGTGAGACCGCCACTAGGGGGCAGAAGAGAACAACTGAGTGAGTTGCAGGGGGGGAGGGAGAAGAAAGGGAGACAAGATGGCTGCCTGAGGAGAGGCTGAGAAGGCCTGGCAGAAGAAACAGTTGTGCTAAATCAGCAGCACAAAGCAGAGCTGCGATCAGAGGCTGCCTGAAGGGGAGCAAGGCCAGAGAAAGAGGAGGGGAGTTGGAGCTGCCAAGGAACCTGGGGCAGTCAGAAGAGACCTGAGCCCTCACCAAAGCTACCAGTGACAGAAGTGGGAAAGTTCCAGCGAGCTGCCAGCTTACTGAAAAAAACCCGCAGAGAGGATACTCGGTCAGCAGCCCAGCTGTCGGGGGACCAGAGGGAAGGACGGAAGTCTGAGGATTCAAAACCCCCAGGTACCAGAGGGATAGCGTGGGAGGTCGGCTGGCAGGGCGGCCAGTGGGACATTCATCCAGGCAGCACAGCCCAACTTCAACCAGGCCAGTGGAGGGAAAGCCCACTAGCCCGAGGGGTCACCTTATCCCATGACCCTATTACTATTACCCTGGCAGGAAGCTCCAAGAGGCCTCAGCCTGAACGCTAACTGGCCCGGCCCAGCCCAGCACTCATGGGGAGAGGGAGTGTGGGGTCCCCAGAGAATCTGTTGGAGGAACAGGGGATCTTGAAGCATTTTTAACCTGCCTTATGAGGTTTATTTTCTGTTTAGAATAAATCTGTTGTTTAACTTGTTAGCCTGTCTCATGTGTGCGTGTTTCAATGGGGGAGGGGGGTTCTCTGAGATAGTCCTAGGCATTCCCACCACAGGGCCCTGGGTCATATAGGGGGGGAGTAGCCCGCCCCTTTCCTCATCAGGATCCCCATAGTCCTGTATGTACCCCGGGTGGAGGCACTGCAGTTTTGTGCCAAATTAGGAGAGCAAGCCCATGAACCCAGGCGCTCTATTCCTTGGACCCCTCCCCAGGAGACATAGAGACAAGGGAGTAGCCAAGGGGGCGCTACATGTGTGTGTGCTTTTATCGGACTTAGTTCATGCATGTGCAAAAGGGGTGGCACAAATCTGCCCCCTTCTGACTGCTCGCGCTGCCTGTGTGTGTTTTTCCCGGAGAGAGGAGAGGAGTGGAGCCGGGAAGCGGAGCGCTGTGTAACTGACAAGACACTGACTAGGCTAGTCAGTGTTATGTCAGTTACACAGCTCCCCGCTTTCTCGGGTCCTGGACAGGGGAGAGGAGTGGAGCCAGGAAGCAGGGCGCTGTGTAACTGACATGACAGTGACAAGGCTAGTCACTGTCATGTCACTTACACAGCTCCCTGCTTCCCCGGCTCTTGGGTCCTGGAGAGGGGAGAGGAGTGGAGCCGAGAGCCGGGAAGCGGGGCACTGTGTAACTGACATGACACTGACTAGCCTAGCACAGTCTGCAGGGCTTAGAGGAGCAGCAGCAGCTGTGCGGACAGCAGCGACCACCTTCAGTGCCTCCCAGCCGACAGTTTGTACCCAGGACAAGCTCAGCCAGCGGGAGGCGGCAGCTGAGACTACCCATGGGCAGGGCCCCGAGGGAAACGCGGGTCTGCGAATCGCAGATTTCCCGCGGAATTCCCCTCCCCCCGCGGAATCTCCTGCCCCGCTTACCCCAGCGCAGAATTTCCAGCCTGCGCTGCGGGGACG
>QEPC01014525.1:249311-287831 GCA_003113815.1 Sphenodon punctatus
CTTTAGTGTTGCCCCCAACCTGCAAAGGAAGAGGATTGGAGCTGAAAGACCAAGGCAAAGTGTGGGTGCATGGAGCCTAAGTTGTAAGTGAGCACCGTATGCGAAGTCATACAACATCTTTACTGCTTACATGGTGTGGAAGTTAAGGCGGGAGCCTTAACACACAATTTCTAGGTTTGTTAAAGTTTGCTTGGTATGAATCTGCCTTAACTAAGTTTGTAAAACCATAGGTTTTTTGTTTCTCTAATAATAATAATAATCAAGATGCTGGTTTTAACCTATAAAGCCCTAAGTGGCCCAGGTATCTGAAAGACCACCTCTTCCCCATGTTCCACTGCAGTCTCTGAGGTCTGCTGAGGGCATCCTTTTGCAAGTGTGAAATGTCCATGAAGTTGCTACATCAAGGGCGTGAAGGGGGGCATTCTCAGTTGTTGCCCCACAGTTATGGAACTCCCTCACCTTTGAGGTCTGCCAAAACCCAAGCCTGTTCATCTTCCAGAGGAGATGAAAGACCTTTTAAATTGACCATGCATTTGGGTAGGCAGAAATAGGGTTTGGTGTGATAGGGTAGAGGAATTTGGGGAGGAGGCTTGGTGGGTGGTAGGTGGGGGTAAAGGGTCGGGTGGGTGGGATGATGGGGTTTTAAGGGATTTTAATGTATAATTGTATTTTATATTTTGATTTTATAATTTCAATTTTGTGAGCTGCCCTGAGTCTTTGGAGAAGGGCGGGGTAAAAATAAACAAACAAACAAACAAACAAACAAACAAACAAATAAATAAATAAATAAATAAATAAATAAATAGTTTTCCATAGGGGAGGTGGACAGTTGTCCCTTTCCAGACTTGGTTGCCCCCACCTCCTCCCTTCCTGAATTTTTGAAGGTCCTAGCCATTTTAAACCATTATCAAGAGTCCTTTAGGTGTTGCACTGCTAAGGGCAACTCCCACTCACCTTTGCCCCAGCTCTGACCCAGGCCATAATAGCATGATCAAAATCAGGCAGGGAAAGAGCACTGAGCAATGCTCAGTGAGAGGTGTGAGAGGCCTGGCTCAGGGGAGGGATGGAAGTGTTTAATTATACTAAAACCTTTTTATACTAAAACTTATATGCTGCCCCCTCCTGCCTCAGGCATCTCAGGGCGGCTCACAACACATTTAAAACAGTTTAAAACATATTAAAACAGTTTAAAACATATTAATAACTACAATTAAAAACAGTATAACACCCCACCCTACCCACCCCATCTCCCTCAGGAAAGGTCTGGCGGAACAGCCAGGTCTTACACTGTCTATGGAAAGGGGAGGTCGGCAACCAAGCAGACCTCCAATGGGAGGGAGTTCCACAACCATGGTGCAGTCACAGAGAACACCTTCCTCATGGTAGACACCCGGGAATCCTGGGGGACCCCGAGGAGGGCACCCCCAGCTGACCACAGGGGCCGATCCAGGACCCAGAGGATGAGGCGGTCCTGTGGGGCCCAAGCTGTGTAGGGCTTTAAAGGTCAACTCCAACACCTTGAATTGGGCCCGGAAAGCTATTGGCAGCCAGTGCAGAAAGCAAAGCACTGGTGTAATGTGCTCGCGTCAGCCCATCCCAGCCAAGAGATGGGATCTTCTGCATTCTGCACCAGCTGCAGTTTCCAAACCAGTGTCAAGGGTAGTCCCACGTAGAGTGCATTGCAGTAATCCAGTCTCGAGGTAATAAAGGCATGGATGATTGTGGCCAGATCCAAGTCCGAAATGTAAGGCCTAAGCCGACAAACCAGATGTAACTTGAGAAAAAAACCCTTCGCCACAGCCACCACCTGGACATCCAGGCGGAGCTGTGGGTCCAGAAACACCCCCAGACTCTGGACCTGAGAAACCAAGGGAGGACGGACCCCATCACTCCCTCAGTCTTCCCCAGAACCATCACCTCCGTCTTGTCAGGATTTAATTTCAGGCAGCTCGCCCTCATCCAATCCTCCACAGCAGACAAGCACCGGGTAAGCACCGAGACTGCCAGGCCTGAGTCGGAGGAAAATGAGAGATATAGCTGGGTGTCATCAGCATATTGATGACATCTCACCCCATACTCCCTATCAAACCTCCACCAAAGGCTGCATGTACACATTGAACAACAGAGGGGATAAGCTAGAACCCTGCGGAACCCTACACGTGAGGCCCTGCGGGGAAGATGAAAACTCCCCCAGCACCACACGCTGGGTTCGCTCATCCAGGAAAGAACAAAACCATTTAAGAACTATCCCGCTAATCCCTGCCCGGTCCCGCAGCCATGTAACGAGCAACTCATGATCAATGGTGTCAAATGCAGCGAGAGATCTAACAGAATCAACAGGGTCAAACAACCCCGGTCCAACTCACGGGAGAGGTCGTCGGCCAAGGCCACAAGTGCAGTCTCTGTGCCATAACCCAGATGAAAGCCTGACTGTGAGGGATCGAGAAAATTGACCGAGTCCAAATGCTCCTGAAGCTGCCGATCCACCACCTGTTCAATAACCTTCCCTAAAAAGGGAAGGTTAGAGACCAACCAATACCTGGCAAGGATGCCAGCATCCAAAGATGGCTTCTTGAGCAGGGGCCGCACCACCGCCTCCTTGAGACATCCCAGCACCCTGCCCTCCCTAAGGGAAGTGTTGACTATCCCTGCCAGCAACGGCCCCAATGTCTCCTGGCTAGCCTTAACCAGCCAGGACAGGCATGGACCTGATTCATAGTGGGTGGCTCAAACAGCCCCAAGAGTAGGGCTGATATGGCAGCAGCTGTTACCACACTGCAATTCCGTTCCGCCATTTCGGAATTGCCCGCTCCACACTGAGGCTTTTCTGCGGACATTCCACTAATTCTGCCGGCATTCTGCAAAATGCGGAATTTCGGAAACTGTCGGAAAACCGCTGTTCCGCTATTTTGTGGCGCTGATGGAATGGCAGAAGTAGCAAAAATGTCATGTTTCCGCTATTTTGCGAAGCTTGTGGAAGTATTGGAATGAAATTATTGGAACTGTGGAAGTAGTGGAATGAAACTAGCAGAATGAAAGCCTCTGCCATGCCGTACCACTAATTGCAGAAACGCTGTTTCCAGCGGAAATAGCTACCGGTGCAACATTCCGCTACAGCCCTATCCAAGAGCATCCCTCGCATCTGAGGGCGATACAACCCAAAACTCATCCCACCAAACAGTAGGGATGTGCAAATGCGGTTCAGTGTTTGGCCCGAACTTGGCCCATTCGGACGGCCGAACCGAATGCCCAAACTGAATGCCCGAAACAAACGTCCTAAGCCCCGAACAGTTCAGCCGTGTTTGGGTGAGTTCGGGCACATTCGGGCAGGAAAAACACTGGCTGGCAGGCCCAGGGAGGGGGGGCAGCTTAGGAGCAGACTTCCTGGCGCCAGAGGTGGAGAGGCTTGGACTAGCAGCCAGCCTGCCCAATCCCTCTTTTCCTCAGACCACTGGCTTCGCAGTCTGCGATTGGCATGGGGCTAGGCTGCACGGAAACAATGGGCTTGTGGTAAGGCGGGCGCAGCAAGTAACAAAAAGTCATTGCCCTCCCCCCTTCCAACTCCTTCTGAGTTAGCCACTGATCCTGTCAGCAGGCGTTTTCAGAAGTCTCCCTCTCCCAGCAGTTTGTGTACCTCCCAATCCATTGCCATCCTCCTCCTATTTCACCCATTTCCACACATTTACCTCTGTAGTTTCATTTATTTAGATTAGATTAGATAGATTTAGGTGTTATTTTTATTTTTTACCCCTCCCTCTGTTCTTCCTCCCTAACGTCCATTGAATCCTTCCCTCCTCCCTGTATATATTCCATCCCTGATTCCCTTCCCCTGTTTTGGGATTTATTTAGAGTAACATTAGACTGATTTAACTTTCATTTCAGTTTTATACCCCTCCCTGTGTTGTTTGTTGTGAGCTTTCTGTGTCCCCCCCACAATCCCTGTGTATATAGATATTAGATAGTTACTATAGATAGATAGATAGTTATAGAAGTTAGCTTAGTTATAGAGATAGATAGAGATCGTGTGTAGTGATTCAGTTTAAATAGTTTATAGTGTTTTTGTAGGACTCGGCCTTTGTAGATATTAGATAATATTCCATTTAGTTCCATAGGTTTTAGAATAGTTAATAGCAGTTAGAGTTAGTGTAGTAGATATATATAATATTCACATTCTGAATAAATAAATAAATAAAATATAAAATCTTCCTCCGCATAATTTGGAAAGGAAAAATGGAGAAGGGAAGCAGGAGAGGCTGGTCTGCTGACCGTAAGTCAGGCAATGGGGCACGTGGCAGAGGTGGCAGGGGCCGTGCCAGTGAAGTGGCAGACATCAGCAGCAGCCCGAGCCAATCAACATGCCACAAACTGCACAGGCCTGATTTTGGAAGTCTGGCTTCAGAGGCTCCCAGCAGTGGCACTAGCCAGGGTGTGGTTTGGCAGTGCCTTCTGCCAGCGTCCTCCCCTGCCACGCTGGACACTGGAAGGCCTGCAGTGCAGTCCAGGGGGCTGCGGCTGTCTCTGCTGCGGCTGCAGGTGCAAGAGCTTCGGGGTCGGATGTTTCTCAAGGGCCACCAATGTCTCCCATTGTTGAGGTGATCCCCAGTAGTCCAGGGCTGGTGGATCCCACCCCAGCTGCTAGAGGCCACGGGCAATGGCAACAGGGAGAGCAGAAGCAGCAACAGCAGCAGCAGTTATAGGGGGCACAGGGAGAGTGGCAGCAGCATGGTGGGCAGTCCATAAGCCTCAGGATCCCACCACTCCCCTTCGTGGGGGGACATCACTCAGATTGGGGACAGCGAGGCAGACACTAGTCCTGCGGAGGAGATGTCTGGTGCTGAGGCGATGGCTGTCCATCCGAGAGCTGTGTCGCCACCATGTTCTGCCCCTCCCAGCACCGTTGTCAGTGGTGCGTCACCTGGTGAGGGCCAGAAGGCAGGAGGGGGCAAAAAATCCTCCATCCGGGCACATTTTAAGTTAGTGCTGTTGTATGATCCTAGGGAGGTGCAATGCACTTTGTGCCAGAAGGTGGTGAAGCATGGGCAGGTGATCATCAACTTTGGCACAACTGCCATGGTGAGGCACCTGAAGGGGTGCCACAGCGCTCTGCTGCTAAGGGGGCAGGCAGGGACAGTGGACGCTAGCAGGTTCCCAACTGCAGCGGCCAGTTGTCTGCCTCCATCAGCAGGCAAGCGTCCTGCTCGAACAGCTGCCTCTAGCAGCAGGAGCGGTATCGCTTCTAGCGGGGAGCAGCAGCAGCAGCAGTGCACCATGGAGGAGCTGGGGTGGGGGCAGCTGCCAAGTCCATTGGCAGCTGCAGGACGTGGAGGGCAGCATGGCTTTCAAGTGAAAGCCATGCGCATATTGGGTAAAATGATAGCACTGGATGGGCAGCCCTTCTCGGTGGTCAGGGACATGGGGTTTAGGCGTCTGATTGGGTTCCTGGCCCCCCAGTTTAAGCTGCCCTTAAGCAGCCCCCTGAATCAGCAGCTGTACCAGGCTTTAAAGGAGCGGGTGAGGGAGCAGCTGGCAAGGGCTGGGGGTGTCACCGTCCCCATCACCACTGACTTGTAGTCGAGTCGAAACGTGCAGCATACCTACCTGGCAGTGATGGCGTGCTGGTGGCAGGACCCAGAGGCAGCATTTGGCAGTGGCAGGAGGGGTCCCGAAGCAGGGTTTAGGTGGGCCCTGCTTCAGGCAGAACTAATGGATGGCCCCCACACATCTCGGAACATTGAGGCAGCCCTGACTGCCATGGTGAGGGAGTGGGTGTGATGGACAACGCAGGGGTGTGTGGTGTGTGGTGATGGACAACGCAGCCAACGTATTTAGGGCAGTCCACAAGGGGGGCTTCACAGCATCCCTTGTGCCGCACACATCCTTCACCTGGTGGTCACTGGTCAGGGAAGCTCTGGGCTTGGGGGAGAAGGGGATTAGGGCAGGCACTCTTAGCTCCCTGATCAAGCGGGGGAGGAAGCTGGCCGGTTTCATTAACCGGAGCATGAAGGGCAGCGAACTCCTCCAGGTGAATCAGGCTGAGCAAGGTTCCCCAATGTACCAGCCGGTGCAGGATGTGTACACCAGGTGGAATTCCATGTTCCTGATGCTTGAGCAGCTTCTCGAGCAAAAATACGCCTTGCATCAGGTTCAACTGGTGACGGACAGTGGGGCACCTCCAGGTACGATGGGGCGGAATGGGAGATCCTGGCTCACATGGTCTTTGTGTTGAGGCTGTTCCTGGCTGTGACGGAGACCATCAGCTCCTCCACGACCACCATCAGCCAGGTGACCCTTCTGGTCCAGAGTCTCCTCAGGAGGCTGGAGGAGATTCTGCAGGGGCGGGATTGTGGCCCTCAGAGCAGGAAGCTGGTGGATGAAGCAGTTGACCTGGTGCGGCGGCTGAAGGCAGGGCTGAAGACACAGTTCGATGAGCTCCTGAAGCGGGCGGAATACATGTTGGCAACCATGCTGGACCCCAGGGTCAAGGGCAGTGTGGCATGCCAGACAGCACTCTATGGGCACTGGAAGGGTGACCTGGTGGAAAGGATCTGGCAGGCAAAGAGGGCTCTGGAGAGTGCGCAGCAGCAGCAGCAGGACGCCCCTGGGGATGGTGGAAGTGGGAGCAGCCACCCCTTTCAGCCTGCGGGGTCTATCACTGCCCCCAGTCCTAGAAGTAGCAGCACCAGCAGCAGGTTGAGCAGCACCAGCACCCCTATTGTGAGCAGCAGCAGCTCGTATGTGCAGGGCACTTTGGTGAGCATGGGCTCATGCACAGCAGGGCAGGCAGTGTGGCTGAGGGCAGTGGTGGACATGGTGCCAAAGGACAGTTATGTGAGGGAGTACGACAGTGCCTCAGCAACAGTGGAGAGCTACCTGGAGGAGGAGCCCTGCATAGAACCCAGCAGCGATCCCTTGGCCTACTGGGCCAGCAAGACAAACATGTGGCGAGCCCTGCCCAAATTGGTCAAGCGTCTCTTGTCCTGCCCACCAACGAGTGTCCCCAGCGAGGGGGTGTTCTCGATGGCGAGGGACATTTGCTGTCCGCACTGCCTGAGACTTGGGGCCAAGTTGGTGGAGCAGTTGCTTTTTATCAAGGTGAACCTTCCGCTGCTGGGATTCCCCAAGCTGCCCCTGGACATGGATTGATGGTGCAGTGGCACACACCATCCCATGCCAGGGGCAGTCTTGGGATGGGGTTCGTCCTCAATCTGGGCTGCTGCTGAGGTGCTGTCCTTCCCTCTCAGTGCCCGGTGCTCTCTCTCTCTCTCTCTCTAGATGGCCTCGGCCAGCCTAGCTGACTGACCTCATGACACAGGGTGGCACTGGCAAACTATAAGCTTGCCAGCCGGCCTGTGGCTAGACGATCTCGACCCACCTATCTAACTGGCTGTTTCTCTCTCGTGCTGCACAGTCTTGGCCAGCCTATCTGAGTGCCCTGCCAAGTTCCTAGCCTGCCTTCCCTACTGCCTCTCATGCCACGCTGCCTGTCTGCCCACCCGCCTGCCCAGGTAGCCTAGATCAAAGCCTGCCTCAGTCTGCCTTCTGCTCATACCACCCTGCCTGTCTGCCCACCAGCCCAGGTGGCCAAGATCAAAGCCTGCTTCAGTCTGCCTTCCCATGCTCATGCCATGCTACCTATCTGCCCGCCCGCCTGCCCACCCAGGTGGCCAAGATCAAAGCCTGCCTCAGTCTGTCTTCCCATGCTCATGCCACACTTCCTGTCTGTCCACCAGCCCACCTGCCCAGGTGGCTTAGATCAAAGCCTGGTTCAGTCTGCCTTCTGCTCATGCCATGCTACCTGTCTGCCCGCCTGCCTAGGTGGTCTAGATCAAAGCCTGCCTCAATCTACCTTCCCATGCTCATGCCACGCTGCCTATCTGTCTGCCTGCCCAGGTGGCCTAGATCAAAGCCTGCCTCAGTCTGCCTTCTGCTCATACCACGCTGCCTGTCTGCCCATGTCAGTGGTGAAGGAAGGAGGGTTTCTAGGAGGGGAATAGGGGACGGGTAGGTTAGGACTTTCGCAGCGAGTGGCGTGCGACACGGGTAGCCCGGGCCCCACCTTCTCGGCACGAGGGAGCGTTGAAGGATGCCCGTCAGGATAGTGTGTGGGCCATTCCCTGGGCTTGCGCACCTGGAACTTAGGCCCCTATCATCATAGGGCACCGAGGAGTGAAGACCGGGGAACCCTGCCCACCGTTCAACCACTTGTATCTTTGACTTGCTCGCACCAGGGGGAAAGGTGGTGTGCGGGTCCAGTGAGGAGAGGGGGAACCAGGCCCAAGGGAAAAGGGGACGGGACAGACGCTCTTTCGCTCTATGGGGAGAATACTCTCCCCCCAGGGGGGAAGGGAAAGGGCTCAAGGCACTCCGCTCACGCACACTCCCACTCACTCACGCACTCACTCAAACTCTCCACAAGAACACAAAAGGGACACTCACCACGACCACAGCCACTCAGGATTCCGCTCAGGCACGCAGGGAAGGGAACAGCAACACAGGTAAGGCTCAGACAGGAAGACAGGAAGCACTCGGCAGCGTGCGCACCAGGGGCCAGTTTCAGATCACCGGCGCCGCCCAGCATGCGGCGCCGGCTTTTGTAGGGCAGGCTCCGCCCTGTCTGCATGCCACGAGGCGCTGGGAGCACCGCACCAGACCAGGCCCCGCCCCTTGTGCCGGCAGCGGCGGCGGCGGCCCTGGCCCTGTTGCCGGAAATGGTTGCGTCAGCGGGGAATCCCCTTCTGCTCCGCTAGAGCTGGCCACGCCTCCGGGCTCTTCAGAGTCTGTCGGCGCTTTTCGGGGGGGTGCGGGTGGCACTGCGGGACGGCCACCCTGGCGGCGATTGCGCCGTAGGCGCCTAAGGCTTACAGCCCACCCTGTGGGCAAAGCTGAATATGGATGGGCAAACAGAGTTTGGGGGTTTGGTTTCACTGAACCCGGGGTGTTTGTGCCATTCGTGAACACCCCAAACCCGAACTGCCCCCCCTCCTGAACCAACGGAACAAAGTTTGGGTTTCGAACCCGTTTGGGCGGGAGATGGGGGGAACAGGTTTTCCATCCCCCCTCCAGGCTGTGCGGGTGGAAGGGGCACCGGGGCTCACCTCCTGCCTTCCACCCTTGACCAGCCTGGTAAAATATTTTTTTTAAAAAACCAAAAAACCCACCCCAGGGATTGACCTACCTGGTGGTGTCAGGGCTCTGGCCTTGGGTCCAGTGGCACCAATGGTGGCAAGTCCAACTCCGGCAGTGCTCCGGAGCACTTCAGGCCTCTTCTAGGCTTCCGGGAACTGAAGGAGGGCTTCCTGCCCCTCCCTTTCTTTGATGAGGGGATGAAAGCCCTCTTTCAGTTCCTGGAAGGCGTAGAAGAGGCCTGAAGCACTTCAGAGCACTGCCAGAGCCAGATCCGCTGCTGCTGCTGCCCCTGAGGCCAGAGTCCCAGCACCACCCGTTGGAATTTTTTTTACCAGGCTGGGTGGGTGGGTGGGGGAGGTGAACCCCGGCGCCCCTTCCACCCAAGCAGTCTAGAGGGGGGAGGGGAAAACCGGGTTCCCCCTGCCCCCCTGAACGGGTTCAGTAAAACGGAACCAGTTTGGGATGAACAGCCTGAACCCAAATGGTTTGGGGGGGCAAACCCCGAATGAGCCGAACATCGAACCCTCCGGTGTTCACACATCCCTGAAGCTGAAGCCCTGCCCCAGCTTGAACTACCTCTCATGCCAAGGTGCCTGTCTGCCTGCCCTGGAAACCCTGGGTGATGTGCCCCACTGACCTGGCAATACCACTGCTGCTGTCTGCTGGTCCATGGTGCTCTGCCCTGGCAAATCCAAATGTGCCCACGCAATCCTGCTTCTGCCATCTGCTGCTGTATGGGAGCTATTCCCTTGCAAATTCTAGCATCCTGGCTTGATGGGTGCTGCACACAAGCAAATCCTGCTACTGCGATCTCTGCTGTTCCATGGGCTCTGTGCCCAGTCAATCCAATGTCTGCTGCTGCTGCCAATGCCACCTCCGCTTTCTGTGCCATGAGTTCTGTGCCCCGGCAATCCAATGTCTGCTGCTGCTGCCAATGCTGCATCTGCTGTCTGTGCCATGGGTTCGGTGCCCTGGCAATCCAATGTATGCTGCTGTCAATGCTGCCTCTGCTGTCTGTGCCATGGGTTCTGTGCCCGGGTAATCCAATGTCTGCTACTGTTGCCAATGCTGCCTCTGTTGTCTGTGCCACAGGTCCTGTGCCTCGGCAATCCAATGTCTGCTGCTGCCACCAATGCCACATCTGCTGTCTGTGCCATGGATTCCATGCCTGGGTCCAATGTCTGCTACTGCTGCTAATGCTGCCTCTGCTTTCTGTGCTATGGGTTCTGAGCCACGGCAATTCAATGTCTTCTGCTGCTGCCAATGCTGCCTTTGCTGTCTGTACCACGAGTTCTGTGCCCGGGCAATCCAATGTCTGCTACTGCTGCCAATGCCAACTCTGCTATCTGTGCCATGGTTCTGTGCCCCAGCAACTCAATGTATTCTTCTGCTGCCAATGTTGCCTCTGCTGTCTGTGCCATGGGCTCTGTGCCCACCCAATCCAATGTCCGGTGCTGCCACCAATGCCGCCTCTGCTGTCTGTGCCATGGGTTCTGTGCCCTGGCAACCCAATGTCCACTTCTGCTGCCTCTGCTGTGCCATGGGTTCTGCGCTGGCAATCCAATATCTGTTACTGGGTGGCCACGTGATTCACCACTGGGCAAGGCTTGACCAATTGGCAGAATAGCTTATTGAGATCCAGAGAGTAGGATGCAAGTCTGTAACGACCAGCCAAGTAGGGGTGCCAGCCTGCAACACCTGGCCAAGCAGGGGTGCCAGCCACTCCAGCCCCAGGACCCACCATCAGGGTTGTGGGGCCTACATTTCAGGCAGAGAGGGCTGTTGTTCCACTTCATTGAGAAGTTGCCACTCTACTCCAAAGACCCACTGTCAGGGTTCTGGAGCCGTCATTCCACTCACAGGAAGCCATCATTCCACCACATCAAGAAGCAGCCAGCCACTCCAGCTCCAGGACCCACCCCCAGGGTTCTGGGACCTACATTCCAGGGAGGGAGGGCTGTCCATCCACATCATCCAGAAGCTGCCACTCAAGCCCCAAGACCCACCATCAGGGTTCTGGGGCTGTCATTCTGCTCATGGGGAGACGTCATTCCACTGCATCAAGAATCAGCCAGCCACTCCAGCCCTAGGACCCACCATCAGGGTTCTGGGGCCTGTGTTCCAGACAGAGAGCGCTGTTCATCAACATCATCCAGAAGCTGCCACTTAAGTCACAGGACCCACCGTCAGGGTTCTGGGGTCGTCATTCCACTCACAGGGAGCCGACATTCCACCGCATCAAGAAACAGCCAGCCACTCCATCGCCAGGTCCCACCATCAGGGTTCTGGGTAGGGATGTGTTAACAGAACACGGTTCAGATGTTCGGTAGTTTGGTCAAAAGTTCAAGTTCGGGTTCAGTAGTCCAGTTCAAAAAAGTTTGGTCTCGCCGAATGTTTGGTGGAGTTTGGCCCTGCTGCGAGGCTGGGGGTGCTCCAGGGACCCCTGTGGGGGCCTGTGGGGGCATGGAAGGCTTTCTGAAACCCAGCAGCAGCAGCAAAAGAGATAATGAAGGCTTGGGGATTGGCATCACAGCTTGCTCGGGCAGGCAGGCTCGGCACTTGGTTCCCGGGGGTGCCCATGGGGGCATGGCAGGCTCTCACAGACCTAGGAGCAGCAGCAGCAGAAGAGACCGGGAAGGCTTGGGGCTTGGCAACCCAGCTTGCCCGGGCAGGCAAGCTCAGTGCTTGGCCCCCGGGGGTGCCTGTAGGGGCATGGCTGACTGTCACAGACCCAGTAGGAGCAAAGGCTGGGAAGGCTTGGGGCTTGGTGACTGACCTGGCATCTCTACTTGGCTGGGCATTGTAGGCTGCCATACATTAGTGGAGCAGTGGCAGACATTGGATTGCCCGGTAGCAGAACCTATGGCAGGAGTGGCAGTAGCAGCAGCAGCAGACAGACACCTTGATGAAAAACAACTGCTCCACCAACTTGGCCCCCAGTCTCAGGATGTACGGCAGGCAAATGTCCCCTGCCCTAGAGAACACCTGCTCGCTGTCTCTGGGACACTGGTGGGCAAGACAAGAGCTGGTGGAGAGGGTCCGGCAGGCAGAGAGGGGTCTGGAGACTGCATGGCAGCAGCAGCAGCAGCAGGATGTCCCTGGGGATGGTGGGAGTGGGAGCAGCCACCCCTTTCAGCCGGTGGGGTCTATCTCTGCCCCCAGCTTGAGTAGTAGCAGCACCAGCAGCAGCACCCCTATTGCTGCTTCCAGATGATATGGATGGACATCCCTCCCTGCCTGGAACGTTGGCCCCAGAACCCTGAGGGTGGATCCTGGGGCTGGAGTGACTGCTTCTTGATATGGTGGAATGACAACTCCCCATGAGTGGAATGATGGTCCCAGAATCCCGAGGGCTGGTCCTGGGGCTGGAGTGGCTGGAGAACTTTGAAGGCTGAAGTGGAGAAGGGTTACATGTGAACTGCAGTTGTTGAACATGGGCCAGTCGGTCCTAAGAGATGCAGGCCCTTCCTGTGGATTGACACAGCTGCGGTGGGCGGCGGCCATCGCCCTCCCTTTCCCTGCCCATCTCTCCACGCCATCCGCAGCAGCAGCAGGGCTGGGGGACCGGGGTTCTGGGGTGGTGTCCTGCCTCAGCGTGCGCCTAGCAGCTGACTTAGAACAGGTGCAGACCAGGGGAATCCGACTGTTTCAGTAACTTTGGGATGAGGATTAGTTCTAAGGGCTGGGCGTTACAGGCTCATCCAAGCTATGGCAGTGTACAAGAGTGCAGAGCAAATGGCTAACATGCAGTACCACCAGCAGCATCAGAGGCCCGGTCAGGACTGGGTGCCAGGCACCCCTGCTTGGCCAGGCCTTGCAGGCGCCCTGGAATGGGTTCACCCCGAGAGAGGGGCCCGTGCCTTGGAGAGCATCACGTTTCTGGTGGTGTCCAATCAGCTCTCTCTGGTCCTTGAAAATCCTTAACTTGACCCAGGGACAGCTGCCGGCTCAGCTCCTGTGGGACACAGACAGCAATTTGGACATAGAGGAGGTATCCAGCATCAACACTGAGGCAGGTGAGGAAAAATCCAAGAAGAGATTGCTTGCAGGCTGCCTGGCATGGGTGCGGGAGTGACAGAGGCCCGGCCAGGGCTTGGTGCTGGGCACCCCTGCTTGGCCGGGCATTTACATGCTGTCTCGCTGGGCCTTGAAAGTCCTTAACTTGGCCCACGGACAGCCACCGGCTCTGCTCCTGTGGGACACAGACAGCGATTTGGACATAGAGGAGGTATCCAGCATTAACACTGAGGCAGGTGAGGAAAGAGCCAAGAGGAGTTTGCTTGCAGGCTGCCTGGCATGGGTGGGGGAGCGGCAGAGGCCTGGCCATGGTTGTACTTGACAGAGCTGAAGAAGGAGGAGGGCCGCTGTGGTGAGCCTTGAAGCCTAGGGCGTGACTGTGCGGGCTGTGGTGGAGCCCATCCAAGGTGCAGATCTTGGTGGTACTAGCAAATAAATAATAATATTCAAAAAACAACCCATGGCACAGCAGAGGCAGAATTGGCAGCAGAAGTGGATATTGGATTGCCTGGACACAGAAGAACCCGTGGCACAGACAGCAGAGGCAGCATTGGCAGCAGAAGCTGGAACATAGGCCCTAGAACCCTAAGGGTGGGTCTTGGGGCTGGAGTGGCTGGAGAACTTTGGAGGTCGAAGTGGAGAAGGGTTCCATGTGAACAGCAGTTGAACATGTGTCAGTCGGTCCTAAGAGACAGGCGAGCGCCGTTCCGTCTTCAAGGCCCTCACAGATGAAGGAAGATACATCACGTACCTGAAGGAAGAGCTGGCTGAGTTTGTCCTGCAGTGGATGGATGTTGGCTTATGAACTTGGTGAAGTTCAACAGGTGCTACCTGGATGATTGTGTGCTACCTGGAGAACTTTGAAGGCCGAAGTGAAGAAGGGCTCCATGTGACGGCTCCCCATGAGAGGAATGATGGCCTCAGAACCCTGACAGTGGGTCCTGGGGCTGGAGTGGCTGCTTCTAGATGCAGGGTATAACCCCTAAATCTATCTAATCTTATCTAAATAAATGAAGCGATGGAGGTAAATGTGTGGAAAGAAATGGATGAAGTAGGATGAGGAGGATGGCAATGGATTGCGAGGAACACAAACTGCTGGGAGAGGGAGACTTCTGAAAACACCTGCTGACTAAAGGCGTGTGTGGGCGAGTGCAAGGAGCGTGTGGGTGAGTGCAAGAGGCTGTGTGTTGTGCTTTCTGCTGGACTGAAGAGGGAGCGAGTCAAAAGTAGGAAACAAGTGTGGTGTGGCATCTGCCCCCTGTCTCCCTCTCGGGGGTCTGGGTCCACGTTACCCCTTTACCTCCCCATCCCTTGACACAGAGCTACCATGCACTTCCTCTGCCATGGACCATGGTGGAGGGGGAAGCATGTTAGGCTGGTCTTCGCAATGGACAATGTTCCTGTCTGGTGTGAGCCCTGGGGAACCCACTGCCCACTGAGTGCCAGGAGAGCGTTACGGTTGCCCTCAGGCGATCTAAAAGGAGTTGGGTTCTGATCCTTGAATCTGGAGCAGTGGATACGTGGGAGTCACGGCCAGGAATGGTCTCAGCCCAAAGACTGTGTGAGCCACGATCTCCCATTCTGCCCCATTGTAATGTTTGACCAGCCCCCGTCTGCCGGCGCGCCACTCATCCAAGCGATGGCCATCTACAAGATTGAGGAGCAAATGGCTGATGTGCACTACCAGCAGCAGCAGACATTGGTTTGCCAGGGCACAGAACCCATGGCACAACAGAGGCAGCAGAAGCGGACATTGGATTGCTGGGGTGCAGATCAGAACCCATGGTACAGACACTACAGCACAGGCAGCATTGGCAGTTGAACCCTGAGGGTGGGTCCCGGGGCTAGAATGGCAGCATCTGGCTGGATGCAGTGGAAAGACAGCCCTCCCAGTCCCTGCCCTTTATTTACGTACCTTTCTGGTAAAGGTCGGAGTGCGTTCTTGACTATTTTTGTAACCCCCCCTTTTCTATTCAAATGGAATTTGTCCCTGAATGCTCAAGTGGGAAATCTCTTTGCTCTCTTTGCCAGCATTGCAGGCTGGCTTGACTGGCATGGGTGAGGGAGCGGCAGAGGCCACTTGGCCATGCCAGAGCAGCAGTGATCTTGGTGGTAGTAGGAAATAATCAATCATATTCAAAGGAGAACTTTGAAGGACGAAGTGGGGGACGGTTCTATGTGAACAGCAGTTGTTGAACATGGGTCAGTCGGTCCTAAGAGATGCGAGCCGGGCCCTTCTTGTGGATTGCCCCAGGCTGGCTAGCATGGGTGGGGGAGCGACAGAGGCCCGACCAGGGATGTACTTGATGGAACTGAAGAAGGAGGAGGGCCACTGTGGGGAGCCCTGAAGCCTAGGGCGCGGTCCTGGGTGGAGCCAACCCAAGGTGCAGATCTTGGTGGTAGTAGGAAATAATCATATTCAAACGAGAAGTTTCAAGGAGAAAGTGGAGGAGGGTTCCATGTGAACAGCAGTCGAACATGTCTTTGTCGGTCCGTAGAGACAGGGGACCGCCGTTCCAAAGGGAGGCAGGCATCAGTGGAGGCATCAGTGCCAGTCATCAGTGGAGGAGTGGCAGAGGCCCGGTCAGGGCTTGGTGGCTGGCCCCCCATCTCAGCCAGGCGTTGCAGGCTTGCATCCTACTCACCAGATCTGAACAAGCTATTCTGCCAGTTGGTCAGCTTTGCCCGGTGGTGAATCACGTAGTCACCCACCCAGTAGCAGACATTGGATTGCTGGAGCACAGTACCCATTGCACAGCAGAGGGAGCAGAAGTGGACATTGGATTGCCCGGGAACAGAACCATGGCATAGACAGAAGAGGCGGCATTGGCAGCAGCAGCAGCAGACATTGGATTGATCGCTGGGCACAGAACCCATGATGGCATTGGCAGTAGCAGCAGACATTGAGTTGCCCGGGTACAGAACCCATGGCACAGACAGCAGCACAGGCGGCATTGGGAGCAGCAGCAGACATTGAGTTGCCCAGGTACAGAACCCATGGCACAGACAGTAGAGGCAACATTGGCACAACAGGAGCAGACTTTGGTTTGCCCAGAGGCAGCACTGGCACAGCAGGAGCAGACTTTATATTGCCCAGAGGCAGATTCATTGGCAACATTGGCACAGCAGCAGTGGACTTTGGGTTGCCCAGGTACAGAACCCATGGCACAGACACCAGAGGCGGCATTGGCAGCAGCAGTGGACTTTGGGTTGCCCGGATACAGAAACCATGGCACAGACAGCAGCACAGGTGGCATTGGCAGTAGCAGCGGACTTTGGGTTGCCCGGGTACAGAACCCATGGCACAGACAGCAGCACAGGTGGCATTGGCAGCAGCAGCGGACATTTGGTTGCTGGGTCACAAAACCCGTGGCACAGACATCAGAGGCGGCATGGCAGCAGCAGTGGACATTGGATTACCTGGGCACAAAACCCATGGCACAGAACCCATGGCGGCATTGGCAGCAGCAGCAGACATTGAGTTGTCCGGGCACAGAACCCATGGCACAGACAGTAGAGGCAGCATTGGCACAGCAGAATCAGACTTCAGATTGCCTGGAGGCAGATTCTTTGGCAACATTGGCACAGCAGTAGCAGACATTGAGTTGCCTGGGTACAGAACCCATGGCACAGACAGACAGCATAGCCCGCATTGGCAGCAGCAGCAGCAGACTTTGGATTGATCGCCGGTCACAGAACCCGTGGCACGACAGCATAGCCCGCATTGGCAACAGCAGCAGCAGACTTTGGATTGATCTCCAGGCACAGAACCCGTGGAACAGCAGAGACAGCAGCAGCAGGATTTGCCTGTATGCAGCACCCATGGAGCCAGGATGGTAGGATTCTGCCAGGGAAGAGCTCCCATACAGCAGCAGAAGGCAGCAGCACGCACAATTTCATGGGCACATTTGGACTGGCCAGGGCAGAGCACCCATGGACCAGCAGACAGCAGCAGCGGACCAGTGGGGCATATCACCCAGGGTTTGCAAGGGCAGGCAGACAGGCAGCAGAGTGGAAGGCAGACAGACTGAGGCAGGCTTTGATCTAGGACTGCCTGGGCACACGGTTGGGCAGCGTGGCAGGAGCAGAAGGCACTAGCAGGCACACTGAGACAGGCATGGATCTAGGCCACCTGGGTGGGCAGCATGGCAGGAGCAGAAGGCACTGGCAGTCAGACTGAGGCATGCTTGGATCTAGGCCACCTGGGCAGGCAGCTTGGCAGAAGCACAAGGCACTGGTAGGCACACTGAGACAGGCATGGATATAGGCCACCTGGGTGGGCAGCATGGCAGGAGCAGAAGGCACTGACAGGCACACTGAAACAGGCTTGGATCTAGGCCACCTGGGCAGGCAGCTTGGCAGGAGCGCAAAGCCCTGGCAGCAGGCTGACTTAGGCATGGTTCAAGCTTTGCAACCTGGGTGGGCAGACAGGCATTGGAAGGGAGGGACAGCACCTCAGCACAGCAGCAGTAGCCCAGATTGAGGAGGAGGAACCCCGTCCAAAGACTGCCCCTGGCATGGGATGGCATGCGCCACTGCACCATCAATCCTTGTTCACCAGGGGCAGCTCGGGGAATCCCAGCAGTGGAAGGTTCACNAGGCAGGCTTGGATCTCGGCCACCTGGGCAGGAAGCTTAGCAGGAGCGGATGGCACTGGCAGGCATACTGAGGCATGCTTGAATCTAGGCTGCCTGGGTGGGCAGCCTGGCAGGAGCGGAAGGCAGGCAGGCACACTGAAACAGGCTTGGATCTAGGGCATCTGGGCAGGCAGCTTGGCAGGAGCGCAAAGCCCTGGCAGCAGGCTGACTTAGGCATGGTTCAAGCTTCACCTTAATAAAAAGCAACTGCTCCACCAACTTGACCCACAGTCTCAGACAGTGTGGGGAGCAAATGTCCCCTGTCATGGAGAACACCCACTCGCTGGGGACACTGGTTGGTGGGCAGGACAAGATACCCTTGGCCACTTTGGACAGGGCCGGCCACACATTGATCTTGCCGGCCCGGTAGGCCAAGGGATCGCCGCTGGGCTCAATGCAGGGCTCCTCCTCCAGGTAGCTCTCCACTGCTTCTGACACGCTGTCACACTCCCTCTGGTAGCTCTGCTGGGGCACCACCTCCACCACTGCCCTCAGCCACGCTTCCTGCCCTGCTGTGCACGGGTCCATGCTCGCCAGAGTGGCCTGCACATAGGAGGAGCCCCTGCTGCTGCTGGAAATAGGGGTGCTGATGCTGCTTGTGCTGATACCACTAGGGCTGGGGGCAGGGATAGACCCTGCTGGCTGCAAGGGTTGGCTCCTTCCACTCCCACCATCCCCAGGGGCATCCTGCTGCTGCTGCTGCTGCCACTGTGCACTCTTGAGAGCCCTCTCTGCCTACCGGATCCTCTCCACTAGACAAGCCTTCCGCTGTGCCACATTGCCCTTGACCCTGGGGTCCAACATAGTTGCCAGCACATATTCCTCCTGCTTCAGCAGCTCAGAAAACCACTCCGTCAGCCCTCCCTTCAGCTGCCGCACCAGGCCAACCACTTCAGACCCCAGCTTCCTGCCCTCAGGGCCACCATCCTGCCCCTGGAGAATCTCATCCAGCCTCCTGTGCAGAGTCTGGACCAGAGGGGTCACCTGGCTGATGCTGGCCGTGGAGGAGCTGATTGTCTCCGTTACATCCAGAACCAGGCTCAAAACAAAGACTGTTTGGGAGAGGATGTCCCATTTCGCCCCATTGTACCCTGGAGGTATCCCGATGTCTGTTTCCAGTTGCACCTGATGCAAGGCGGCTTTCTGCTCCACAAGCCGCTTGAGCATCAGGAAGGTGGAACTCCACCTGGTGGGAGCCAGCTGGTGCACTGGGGACCCTTGCTCTGCCTGCTTCGCCTGGAGGAGCTTGCTGCCCTTCACGCTCCAGTTAAAAAAACCTACCAGCTTCCTCCCCCACTCTATCAGGGAACTAAGGGCGCCTGACCCAATCCTCTTCTCCCCCAAGCCCAGAGCATCCCTGGCCACCAGTTGAAGGGTGTGTGTGACGCAAGGGATGCTGGTGAACCCACCATCGCAGACTGCCCTCACCGTTTGCCGCGTTGTCTGTTACTATGCATCCCTTGGCAAAGGTCACACCTGGCGTGACCCACTCCCTCAACATGGCGGACAGGGCTGCCTCAATGTTTACAGCGGTGTGGGAGACATCCATAACTTCGGTCTGAAGCAGGGCCCACTGATACCCTGCTTCGGGACTCCTCCTGCCAATCCTGAAAGCTGCTTCTGGGTCTTGCCACCAGTGCGCCGTTACCACCAGGTAGGCGTTCTGGGCATTCCTGGTGAACCACAGGTCTGCAGTGAAGTGGACAGTGTCCCTCCCAGCCAGCTGCTCCCTAACCTGCTCCTTTAGAGCCCGGTACAGGGCTGGCACCACCTTCTGACCGAGGGTGGTGTGGGATGGCAGCTTAAACTGGGTGGCCAGGAACCCAATCAGCTGCGTAAAGCCCATGTCCTGTACCACGGAGAAGGGCTGCACATCCACCACTATCATTTCCCCCAATAGGCGCGTGGCTTTCTCCTGAAAGCCACGCCTCCCGCCACGTCCTGCAGCTGCCGGTTGACTTGGCAGTTGCCTCCACCCCAACTCCTCCATAGTGTTCTGATGCTGATGGTGAGGCTTCTGCTGCTGTTCTTCCCCCCTAGCAGTGCCACTGCTCCTGCTGCCAGAGGCAGCTTTTGGTGCAGGACGCTTACCCGCTGATGAAGGCATGCGACTGGCCACTGGGGTCAGGAACCTGCTGGCATCCACTGCCCCTGCCTGCCTGCTTAGCAGCACAGCGCTGTGGCATGCTTTGAGGTGCCTCGCCATGACAGCTGTGCCAAGATTGGTGAGCACCTGCCCATGCTTCACCACCTTCTGGCACAAACTGCACTGCACCTCTCGGGGATTGTCCGCCTGCACCAACTTAAAATGCTCCCAGACCACTGATTTTTTTTGCCCCCTCCTGCCTTCTGGCCTGCACTGGGTGATGCACTGCTGGGAGCCGGGCAGAACATGGGGGCGACACAGCTCACAGAGGAACAGCCATCTCCACAGCACCAGCAGATACCTCCTCCACAGAACTGCTGTCTGCCTCGCTCTCCCCAATCTCAGGCATGTCCCCCCAGGAAGGGGAGTACTGGGACCCTGAGCCAGATGGACTGCCCCCCATGCTGCTGCCACTCTGAGCAGCACTCTCCCCCTGTCCCCTATAGATGCAGCTGCTGCTACTGCTGCTGCTGCTGCTCTATTCCCTGCTGCCATTGCCCGGGGATCGGACCCTGCCTCTAGCAGCTGGGGTGAGATCCATTGGCCCTGGACTACTGGGGGGGATTGCCTCTACAATGGGGGATAATGCTGGCCCCTGAGCAACTTTGGCCCCTGAAGCACTTACACCTGCAGGCGCAGAGGAGACAGCCTCAGCCTCCTGCAATGAAGGTGGTGACACTGCCAGGAGGCGACACCTACACCCTCCCCCCCCCAGTGCCACTAGTGCTGGGAGCCTCAGAAGCCTGTGCCCTAAAATCAGGCCTGCGAAGCTTGGGGCATGGTGATGGACTCGGGCTGCTGCTGCATCTGCCACTCCACTGGCATGGCCCCTACCCCTTCTGCCTCTGGCACATGCCCCATTGCCTCCCCTATGGGCAGCAGACCGGCCTCTCCTTCCCTTCTCCATTTGTCCCTCCAAAATAATGTTTTTATATTTTAATTTGTTTAATTTTTTTATTTTTTTTATTTTTTTTAATTCAAATTTTAAATCTAATATTATATATATCTTTAGGGGTGGGAATTCAGATCTCCCAGTATCTGATACTGCCAGTATTTGGCAGTATCGGGGATATCGGATAGATCTGATAATTCCCCGTACCGGTGCCGGTTTCTGTACTGGATTTTTTTTACATTGCGGCCATTGAAATCAATGGCCACAATGTAAAAAAAAAACCCACTTTCCCTCCCCTTCCCAGGCGGCGTAGGTGGAAGGGGGGACACCCCCCCCACCCACCCTGCCCAGCCTGTTTTTTTTGTTTTTTTTAAGTTAACCAATTGGAGGCAGGCAGCTGAGCTCTCCTCCAGGAGCCCAGGCTGGCTGGCTGCTGGCACTCCGGTAGGTAACCTAACCATCCCCCCTGGATCGCCTTTTTTACCTGGGTGCTGTTGTGCTCCCTCTGGGTGGTGGCCCGGTGCCTGGGTCCAGTTGTTTTTTTAAAACCTGCGTGGGTGTGTCCCCCCTTCCACCCACGCAGCCTGGGAGAAGGGGAGGAGGTATTGGGGGGCTTTTCCCATTGATTTCAATGGGGACAGTTCCCCATTCAAAGCAATGAAAAAAACCGGTACCGGTATACCGGTTTTAATCCAGTAAACTGATTCTTTTGAAACCGGTAACCGGTAAAACCAGTAACTGGTTTTTTGCCCCAAGTCCCACCCGTAATATCTATCTACACTAAATCTAACTGCCATTAACTATTCTAAATGTTATGAACTAAATGGATTATCTAATAACTACAAAGGCCTACTCCAGCAAACACACTAAATATTAAAACTAAATCACCAAACCCTATCTCTATCTCTAAGCTAACTCCTACATCTATCTAGCTATCTGGGATGGGGGGAATCACAAACAACACAGGGAGGGGTACAAAACGGAAATGAAACCTAAATCAATCTAATGCTACTCTAAATTAGTCAAAAAACAGGGGAAGGGAATCAGGGATGGAATATATAGAGGAAGAGGGAAAGGATTCAATGGAGGGGGGAGAGAGGAAGGAAGATTGAACACAGGGAGGGGTAAAAGCAAAAAAATAACTCCTAAATCTATCTAATCTAAAGTAAATAAATGAATCTAAGTAGGTAAATATGTGGGAATGGGTGAATAGGAGGAGAATGGCAATGGACTGGGGAGGAACACAAACTGCTGGGAGAGGGAGACTTCTGAAAACGCCTGCTGACAGGATCAGTGGCTAGCTCAGAGGAGTTGGAAGGGGGGAGGGCAATGACTTTTTGTTACTTGCTGCGCCTGCCTTACCACAAGCCCATCTGCTCCTGAGCTGTGCTTGTTTACCCTGTTTTTCCTGCCCGAACTCAACCGAACGCAGCCGAACTGTTCGGTCATTCGAACGTTCGGTTTGGATGTTTGCTTCCGTTAACTGAACATGCCCAATTCAGCCTGAACACCGTACAGCCGAACTGCGTTTGCACATCCCTAGTTCTGGGGCCATCATTCCGCTATTGGCAAGCACCCAATAGGGGTGCTGCTGCTGCTCAGCCTGCTGCTGGTGCTGCTACTGCTAGGGCTGGGGGTAGGGATAGGCCCCGCCAGCTGAAAGAGGTCACCTGGCTGATGGTGGCTGTGGAGGAACTGATGGTCTCAGTCACGGCCAGGAACGGTCTCAGAACAGAGCCAGGATCTCCCATTCCACCCCATCGTACCCTGGAGGTGCCCCGCTGTCCGTCACCAGTTGATCCTGATGCAAGGCGGCTTTCTGCTGAAGAAGCCGCTCGAGTATCGGGAACGTGAAATTCCACCTGGTATACACATCCTGCACCAGCTGGTGCACTGGGGAGCCCTGCTTGTCCTGCTTCATCCAGAAGAGGTTGCTGCCCTTCACGATCCGGTTAAAGAAACTGGCCAGCTTCCTCCCCTGCTCGATCAGGGAGCTAAGGGTGCCTGCCCTAATCCCCTTCTCCCCTGAGCCCAGAGCATCCCTGACCACCAGGTGAAGGGTGTGTGCGGTGCAAGGGATGCTGATGAAGCCCCCCTCATGGACTGCCCTCAATATGTTGTCTGCATTATCCATCACCACACACCCCTTGGTGAAGGGTGCACCTGGCATGACCCACTCCCTCACCATGGCGGTCAGGGCTGCCTCAATGTTCTGAGAAGTGTGTGTAGCAGGGAGCAGTCCATGGGGGCTACTACCCCTTAAGAAGCAGGCTTGAGGGGGGTTGGCCTGAGGGGTGAACCTGCCTAGGGGTGTGGCAGGGCCAACCCCAGAGTTGGGGAAGAGCCTGTGAGGTTAACAGGCTCAGAAACCCCCTAAGGCAGAGGGGGCAGGGTAGTGGTCCTTTAAGGCTGGAGTGAAGGAGCCTGGCCACGCCCACTCTGCCTGTATAAGAGGAGGGCTGAGTGAGCAAAGAAATCAGTCTCTACCAGGGAGGTGAGGGAGCCACATTTTCCTGAGATAAGCCTTGCTGGTCTATGCTGTCCAAAGTGCTGCAGGAGTAGAGAACCAGTGGGACCCAGGTAGATCAAGGCGGCTGTGCCCAGGAGGGAGCCTCTTGACCTGGGGAAGGCTTGGCCAGAGCCTGGGGTCTGAGGGCCTGGCTGAAGAGACTTTGGGGGTGGGTGGGGGTTGTTGTGGTTGTGATGCTTCCTGGTGATTGGAGAGACAAACATGGGCCTGCAGGGTGCAGGCGGATAAGTTGGCAGCCCAGGTACAGTGGACAAGTGAGTCCCAATAAAGGACTATAAGGAAAGACCCTCTGGACTGTGCAGAGTGTGTCCTAGGAGGGTACCCCCTGCCTGGAAGGAGGGGGTTCTGCCTTGGGTCGAGGTGGACACTGCGTAGCAGGGGGAGAACTAATTCCCCTGAGAGACACCCCAGTGCCCCTGTGTGGTCCTGAGGGACGACACCTCCCCGCTACAGAGTGGTGGAGAATGCGGGCATAGCGCCTCCTGCTGGCGCATTGAGGTATTGCACCCAACTTAGTTGTGTGGCGTTTGGAGCTGGCCCTGTGTGAGCTCCCTGAGGGAAGGTGAGCCTGGGGCCCAGAAGCAGATGAGATTGGAGGATTGTGCCCAGTCAATCTGCGGAGTATGGACCAGACATTGGGAGGGAGCTAGGGAGCTTTTTGCCTGGACCGGATGGGATACAGAGGGATTGCACATCAGCAGCGGGGTCAGGGAGAGCCAGAGCCAGGCAATGGTGGCAGGCTGCAACTGCTGGGACTGGAGGCATACTCAGAGATCCCTCAGCTTATGGAACTGGGTAGAGCCAGAGCTGAGGTGGTGTGACCAGTGACCAAGGAGAAGGACAACAGCTCGCAAGTACCGGGGACCCGAGGGGGGAGGTACTGTGGGGCCGTACTTTAACTGTGGCCAGCCGGGACATTTATGGAGAGCCTGCCCAGAGACATGGCAAGGACTCCAAAAGACCTGGACTTTGGGGTGCCAGAGCCAGGCGAAGATCAAGGGTGATCAGACTAGTGGGCCAAATGATGAGAACTTGCCCCACTAAGGGATCCCCACTGAGGCCTCCTAGGAGGTGTTGGGGTTGCCAAGCTTTGGGACACCTTAAGTGGGAGTGCCCCAAAGGGAAGCCTCCTAGAGAGGGGCAAGAGCCTTGGTACAGGTTAGCAGGGTGTAGGCGACGGAGCCGGCTAACCAGAGGGAAGATGTCTGTGGGCACTCAGATAGAGGGAGAGGGTGCAACGGACATAGACACCCTTGAAAAGGCAGTCAGGCAGGTACTGAATGATAATGCCTGCCTCTTAAAATAGCTAGAGCTTGGAAAGGAGGCAGGGCAGCCCAGAGTCATGAAATGGGAGTCATGACCGGGGTCTCAGGGGCCATGTTAGAGAAACTGCTAGCTCAGAGATGTACCCTACTGGAGGAAAACATAGTCCTCAAAGAGGAATTAAAAGAGAAACTGCATGGGCAGGATGATTCCTCTTCTGAGGAAGAGGAGGGCAAGTTAATAGCTGCCTTTGGGGAAAAGGAGAACCCCAAAAAGAGAACCCCTCAGGTAGAGATGAGGGATCTAAGTCTTGGAGCGATATATGGCAATATAACCGCTGAGGTTGACCTGGTGAGACGGGGGAGCAGCAGTAAGACCTGGGAGAAAGGTTAAAAGAGGCTACAGCCCAGCCAAGTAGGGGTGCCAGGCCACCCACCAAGCCCCAAGCCTTCCCGGCCTCTGCTGCTGCTGCTGCCACTGGGTCTCAGATGGCCAGCCATGGCGCCCCGGGGGCCAAGCGCTGAGCCTGTCTGCCCGGGCAAGCCGGGGTGCCAAGCACCAAGCCTTCCCGGTCTCTGCTGCTGCTGTGTCTCCGATGGCCTGCCATGCCCCCATGGGCACCCTGGAGCACCCCAAGCTCTGCCATGGCCGAACTTTCTGAACATTAGGGGGGGTCTGAACTCTGCAGGACCGAACACACAAACCCAAACCAAGTGTTTGGACTAAACGTCCGAACATTTGAACCCTGTTCTGTTTGTACATCCCTACCAAACAGAACAAGAAGGGACTTCTAATACCTCTGACCCATTCTCTGCTAAAAAGTTGCATCAAAACTGTGGTGAATTTGAGTGATTTTATTAGCAAAAAAGCCAACTAACAAATCACAGTGCGCATTTGATGGTTCTACGTTCCAGGAAGACGTCAATACTGTTGACCTCTCCCAAGTGTTGAACATGAGGCTTCAAAGGATGAGATCGACCCTGATGCCTTCTTCTTGGGTCCAGCCTGAACATCTTGCTTCAAGGAGGAGGCAGTCCTGCCCTCGGCTTGCTCAAGCCCCACTCTAACAGCTGGCTTATAAAAATTAATGTGTGTACACATGCATGCATACACACACACTTTTTCATCATTTTAAATTCCAAACCAGTAGGCAAGTACTCATTTCCATTGCAGGTATAGGGTTAACTACTCACAGGGCTACCCCAAAATTTGGCTATTACTCAGATAAATTTTCTACTAGTTTCAGCTCTAGCTAGCCCTTATTAACCCACATGGAGGTACACCAGGGGGTGGAGGGAAGCACTCATCCACAGACACCCACTCTTGTACCATGGAACCTAGGACTAGGGATGTGCGAACCGAACCAAGTTCGGAAATTCAGTTTGGTTCAAAAATCGAATTCGGTTTGATCGACTGAACTAGTTGAGTTCGGTCAACTTCTGAACCGAGTTCGTACATTTAAACCAGAGTGTTAAGCTGTTTTGGGCCTTCCGAACTGGTTTGGATTCGACTGAACAGTTCGGTCGAATTAGAGTTTGGTTGGAAGTTCGGTTTGGTCGACCGAACTAGTCAAGTTTGGTCCGAACTTCTGAACCGCGTTCGGACATCCCTATCTAGGACCCTTGGCACAGCTTTCCCAAAGCAGTGTGGCTCAGCCACACCAGAAGGGCCCTTTCAAGCAACTAACTAAACTCTTTATATGACTAATATACAGTGCCCATCCTCATGATCAAAGTAGATGAGCATAGCTATAAGTTGCTCTGGTAGTTCTCCTGGTAGAGTTTTGGAAAGGAAAAGGAAGGGTTGGAAATTCGAGGCTCCTATAGGCAAAGAAGCTGCATAGAAACATCGGAGAATCCACTACACAGGAAGCAAACCCTATATTAGCAAGTGGCAGGAGCCACTCTATAGTTAAGACATGTTGAATTATTCCATTGTCAAAAAACCTCCCATTTACAAAAAGAGTTAAGGCTCTTGCAAATTCAATCATGCACTAAAAAGCATGGAAATTGCAACTTAAGGCTCCCACTTTAACCTCTATGCCGTGTTAGCAGTAAAGACATTGTACAGTTTCACATATTGTGCTCACTTACAACTTAGGCTCCATGCACCCACACTTTGCTTTTGTCTTTCAGCCTCAATCCTCTTCCTCTTTGCAGGTTGAGGGCAACGCTGAAGCTGGGGACAGGAGGGAATGAGCTGGCCCCTCACCCCCCCCGTTTCCTCTTTAAGAAAGAGAGAACTTAGGAGTCCTGGCTTCCTACCTTTCTCCCCATCTAATCTACTTGGTCCCAAACCTTTAACAGAGAACTTGGGACTCCTGGCTTCCAGCCTCTTCACCTCACTCTGATTCAGTAGGCTGCACTCCCTTCATAAGTAACTCAACAGTCCTGGTTCCTAGCTTGTTCTCTTCTCCTCTGCTCAGCTCTCAACCTTGTAACAGACAACCCACAAGTCTTGATCGCCAATCTAACCCTCTAGCTCCCACTCCCCTCACTGAGAACTCAGAGGCTCTTGGAAAAATAGAATGTTTATCTGTGTGTGTCATATGGAACAGAAGTAAGGGGGGTTGTGGAATTACAAAAAACAGCAGGAGAGGAAGTGGAATAAAAGGGAGGGAGGCTATTGGGACTCAAAGGATAGGGTGACAGATATGGTAAGTAAATGGGTTAAACGATAGGACTGCTCCCCCTGGTATCCCATCAGTCTTCTGAATCAGCTATTTCATTCAAACCTTTGTTATTGTAACTATTTCTAATTCCTCCTGTCATTCCACCCACTTACTTGATCCTGCACACTCCTTGTATTTTTCCCTATCATTCCAACCATTCCATTTGCTGCATCTGGTGCCTTCCTCATTATTTTATACCCTTCCCCATGTACTCCCAAAGATGCAGCGGTGTTGTATTATTTCAGTCACATAACTGGATGGAAATCGACATTGCTGTTGTCTCCATTCCTTCCACTGGCCATTCCATTTAATTAATTTCAATGCATACCCAACTTAAAGTTTAAATTAAACATTTGTATACGACTCTACCCAGCTTCACTGTGCTCTGGGAGGACAGTGGGGTCTAGTGGGTAAGAGGGAGGGTTGTGAGACATTACTCAGCTGTTCCATTTTCCCCAACTGACGTGAAAGAATAGAGGGAATGAAGGAGGTGAGGGGGCAGCTCACACCCTACTATCCCCAGCTTCAGTGTTGCCCCCAACCTGCAAAGAGGAATAGGATTGGGGCTGAAAGACGAAGGCAAAGTGTGGGTGCATGGAACCTAAGTTGTAAGTGAGCACAATATGTGAGACCGTATAATGTCTTTACTGCTAACATGATACAGAAGTTAAGACAGGAGTCTTAACTTGCAATTTCCATGTTTTTTAGTGCATGATTGAATTTGCAAGAGTCGTAACTCTCTTTTTGTAAACTGGAGGGTTTTTTTACTATGGAATATCCAAGTTTTTTGTTAAACAGAAAGTGCCCCCCCTGCCCTCGCTCCCTTGCCTTCCCCACACCCAAAGCTCCCCCTTCCCTTGCTCCCTTGCCTTCCCACCCAAAGTACCTCCTCTTCCCTCGCTCCCATGCCTCCCCACACCCAAAGCGTCCCACCCTCGCTCCTTTGCCCCATACCCAAAGCGCCCTCTTCCCTCATTCCCTTGCCTCCCCCACACCCAAAGCACTCCCCTGCACTCTATCCCTTGTCCCCCACACCCAAGATGTCTCCCTGCTCTTTCTACCTTTCCCCACCACACCCAAAGCACCCCCTGCCCTCACTCCCTTGTCCCCCCACACAAAGCACCCCCTACACTTTCTTCCTTGCCCCCCACAACCAAAGCACTCCCCTGCCCTCGCTCCCTTGCCCCATTGCCATCTCTCCCTTGCCTCCCCAACACCCAAAGTGTCCTCCTGCCCATGCTCCCTTGCCCCCACACCCAAAGCACCCCCACCCTATCTCCCTTGCCCCCACACCCAAAGCACCCCCTGACCTTGCTCCCTTGCCCTCCCCACCCAAAGCGCCTCTGCTCTACCTCCCTTGCCCCCACCCAAAGTGTCCCTGCCCTCACTTCCTTGCACCCCCAAATCACCCCCTGCCATTGCTCCCTTGCCACCCCCACACCCAAAGCACCTCCTGCCCTCACTCCCTTGCCTAACCCACACCCAAAACACCCCCTACACTCACTTCCTTGCCCCACACCAAAAGCACCCCCTGCCCTCGCTTCCTTGTCCCATTGTCCTTGCTCCCTTGCCTCACCCACATCCAAAGCACCCCCTGCCCTTGCTGCCTTACCTCTACATCCAAAGCACCACCCACCCTCACTCCCTTGCCCCCCCACACACCCAAAGCGCCCCCTTGCCCTCACTCCCTATAGGCTAACATGGGGTTTTTCACAGCCCCATAACTTTAAAACTAATAATCAGATAATGCAAAAGCTAGCAACTGTTGAGGGGGCCAATAAGATCTATTTTGGAGTAAGGGAACCTGAAACTTAAGGCGCAGTTCCTCTGTACGAGGGCAAATAAGTAGCAAGTGAAGTAAGTCTTCAGTTTGATTTAGCGGACAACTACACATTCTAGAAGTGTAGGGGAGCCCCTTCCTCCTTGCATTCAAGACCCTAGAGGGAATAAGGTCAAACCTGATGAGCATGAGAGCCCTTCTCAGGTGAGGACTGCCCAAAATAGTGAGATGAAAGTTGTCATCCTGGAATTGTCTTGATATGTTTGTAAAGGGGGGTCGACTTCAATTTTCCAACAGTTTGTCTATCTTTAGCAATTACTAAATCTGACAATTGTCTTAAGACCAAAATTGACCCAGTGAGCGCAATAGGAGAATCTGTTTTTGGTGCCACAGAAATGTACAGAGTAAAAAGTCAGATTCTGCAAGACAGAGGCGCGGCAATCTATCCTCCATCATACTCTGTACTGTCAGCCAGTAAGAAATCTGGGTGAGATCCAAATTCACCTCGACCAGTAATACACCTATTTCTAAACGAACCAGAGCAGCTGTGGTGCTCTTGGGTACAGAAATAATTGCTCTAAGGAACCGGTTCTGAAAGAACTCCAGCTTGGATCTTAAAAATGGACCCCAAATGTCTGCACCATAAGGGGTTTGGGGGCTAGCTTTTAGGTTAAGCAGTTTTAGTGCAGGTGCTATAAGTTTCCTGCCATTTGTTCCACAGAATTTTAGAAGCCCACCTAAAATTGATGCATCTTAACTTTTAAACGATCAACATGTTTAGACCACGAGCCCAATGCAGAAAAAGTCAGACCCAAGTAAGAATAAGATTTCATTTGTTCTAATTTGACATTATCTAAAACCGAATTAAATTTACAGCGGGATTTAGCTGCTACAAGGAATTTGGCTTTCTCATAATTGATTAAAAGATGATTAGTTTTACAAAAAGATCCCAGGATTACCAAAAGTCTCTTCAAACCCAGCCTAGCATTGGAAATTAAAACCATGTCATCTGCATAAAGGAGTATTGAAAGATGCCTATTCCGAATAGCCACCAGGAAAAACAGATCACTACTGGAATTGAGTCCTCTTATGATCCATGCTTTTGCCAACATGGCAATGGCTTTAATCAAAAGATCTTGATCTCACGTATTCTAGGTATTTTAACTTTTTATGTGGCTTATCTCCTATTTTTAGATACTCTCTTCCTTCAGCTTTTAGCTTACTGTGAATGTTTTTATTTGCTTCTATTTGTCTGTGCAAACTGTATATCTTTCTACTTCTTTTTAGTCATGACTTATTAAACTTATTATTATTATTAATAATAATAATCATTAATCAGATTTACAAATAAAACCCCAAAGGCACCTCCTGACAGGTTCCTTTAATTTTCTAAAAGGTTAATTCCTCCTCCCCATCAACACTCAACCCCTCTACCCTGTCCAGATCGAGACGGTCTGACTAAATGAAAAAACATGCTTGAAAGTCCAGTTTTGAAACTGCGATATATCCGCTTTTATCCAATGGATTCAACAGACCTTATCACAGTGTAAACCATTTACCTCAGTAATACTCCACAACAAATTTCACAATCCTAACTTTGATCATGCCGATTTTATAACAAATAGAATGTTGGTGCTTTATAATGTAGCGGGCAACACACTTTAGAGTGCAGGAGTGCGTTAATAATTGATTATAAAGCCTGAACGTTCCTTTCATTATAAAATTGACTTGATTAAAATTAGGATCATGAAATTTGTGGTGAAGGATCACTGGAGTAAGCGGTTCATGCTGTCCAAATTTCAGCCAAATCAGTTGGACAACAGCTGAGTTATCACAGTTTGAAAGCTGCACTTTGAAGCCTGTTTTTTCAAAAGTTAGTCCGTCTTGATCTCGGCAGGGTAAAGGGGTTTTGTGTTGGTTGGGAGGAGGTGTAAGCCTTTTAGAAAATTCAAGGAGGCTGCTAGGGGGTGTCTTGTTGCTTACTTTGTGTAAATCCAGTTAGTAGTTAAGTTATGACATCTTGAAAATTCAGTGTTAGTCCATGGAGACCATCCTTAGTGTGGAGTGCTTGTGAGCATTCTGTGTGTAATGGAGACTGTTTAAAAGCCAACAGTCTTGAATACTGGGGACTACAACTCCCAGCAGGCACTGCTTGCTAGAGCCTATCAGTGCTGGGGAAAGAGAAGGAACTGCAGTGTAAGTGACTGGTCAGCCATGTTTAGAGCTGATCTGATGGGGAGAGGAGGAGAGCATAGCCTGTGGAAGGGAGAGAGCTGAAGGTCATTCTGATCTGATCACACACAGCAGGTGCCTTGGCTTGGGGGCCAGGGACGCCAAGCTGATTAAACAACAGAGCTAGCAAATCCCACAGTGACATTTGGGGTGGCTGATCTTGCCCCCTAAACCTGCCCAGAACCACAGAGTGCATGGATTTCAGTGACAGCCCTTCCCCCTCCAAAAACATGGGGTGTCTGGGCTGCGGCCCCATTGGAGGAGCATGACTGGTGCTGGAGCACTTGAGTTTGCCTGGGATGGTCCCAGGTGCAGGAAGAGGGAAGAGGTTTATCCCAGAGACAGGGACAAGTGCGGGATGGAATATCTCTTATTTCAGCACTTCTCCCTCTGACTTTCCCAACCCCACTATGGAATGAGGGGTAAGTGGGTGCTCTGGGCTGATACAGTGGGCGTTCTGCAGGACGGGAGCAGGTAGATGGTGGGGTCTTGTGCAAAACAGCCCTGTGGGGCAGAGTGAAAAGTGTAGTCCTCTTGGGAGGACTCTAAGAGCGAGCCTCAGCCCAGGAAGGGAAATCCTTTGGGTGTGGGAGCAGGGAGGGAGCATACACAAGAGGGAACATTAAGGGAAGAGAGTAGGGAAAGAGCTTCTGCAAATAGCTTCCACAGTGGAAGCCATGCACAAGGGGAGCGCTTTACAGGGAACAGCTTTATCAGGGATATAGAATATGGAATCCAGTACAGAGGGAAGTCTGCTGAGTGGGCAGTGTTGTGCAAGAAAGGGAGCCCTGTACACAGGAGGGTAAAGTGGGAGAGTCTTGTAGAGACAGAAATCTGCAGAATAATGGCCATAATTGTGCCAGGGGAGAGTTCTGGACAGAGAACAACTGAGTGAGTGACCTTGTACAGGGGGAGAGCTGCAAGATGGATAGCATTATGCCAGGTGGCGAGTCCTGTACATGGGAACAGCAGAGTTAGGGAGCCCTGTACTAGAGTGAACTAGACAAAGGGTCCTGTACAGGAGGAGGTCCTTCTAGAAATCAGAATGGCCAGTGTTGCACAAGGAAAAGAGCTTTGACAGTGGGGAGTAGAGTGGAAGACTCCTGTAGAAGCCATAAGCTAGAGAGGCCATAGAGAGCAGTTTTTGTAAGTTTGAAATGCTTAAATTGAACCAAAGTGTTGTATTCTTAGTAAAGCAGGGAGCTACCAGTAAAAATCCAGCTTCACCTTCCTTGCTATTTGAAGGAAATAACAACCTTCTAAACTGAAGGGAGCAGCTCTTCCACCTTAACCTCCCCAAAGTCCTGCTCCCACAGTGGTTATGCTGCTCAGCATTCTACTGTGCTAGCAGGACAAATTTTCTCCATTGCATTTAACAAAAAAATTGAATATTCCATAATCAAAAAAACCTCTGGTTTAGAAGAAGAGTTAAGGCTCTTGCAAATTCATTCATGCACTTAAAAGCATGGAAATTGCAAGTTAAGGCTCTTGCCTTAACTTCCGTGCCATGTTAGCAGTAAAGACATTGTACAGTCTCGCATAGTGTGCTCACTTACAACTTAGACTCCATGCACCCACACTTGGCCTTCATCTTTCAGCCTCAATCCTCTTCCTCTTTGCAGGTTGGGGACAACACTGAAACTGGGGACAGGAGGGCATGAGCTGGCCCCTCATTCCCTCCATTTCCTCTTTAAGAAAGAGAGAACCTAGGAGTTCTGGCTTCCACCCCTTCGCCCCCTCTAATCTACTTGGTCCCAGCCCTGTAACAGGGAACTCAGGACTCCTGGCTTCCAGCCTCTCCACCCCACTCTAATCCAATAGGCTGCACTCCTTTCACAGGCAACACAATAGTCCTTGTTTCGAGCCTGTTCTCCTCTCCCCTGCTCTCAAACTTGTAACAGACAACCCAGGAGTCCTGGGTCCAAGTCACCCCTTTAACCCTGTAGCCCCCACTCCCCTCACAGAGAACTCCAAAGCCCTGGGAAATACAATGGCCCTTTTCACACAGACATTTGAACACTGATAAAATGGGTGTTACATTTTATTATACATGTTGCAGGGCACCCATAGAGCCCACCTGCAGCCCTGCAACATGTATAATTAAATGTAACACCCATTTTATCAGTGTTCAAATGTCTGTGTGAAAAGGGCCAATGTTTGTTTGTATTTGTCATATGGAACAGAAGTGTTGTGTGGAATGACAAAAAACAACAAACAAACAAAAAAACAGGAGAAGAAATGGAATAACAGGGAAGGAGGCTACTGGGAGTCAGCTATGGTAAGTGGGTAAAACGATAGAACTACTTCCTCAGAAATCTCATCAGTCTTCTGAATCCGTTATTTCACTCAGATTATTGTAACTATTTCTAATTCCTTCTGTCATTCCACCCACTTACTTAATCCTGCACACTGTGTGTATTTTTCCTTGTCATTCCACTTACTGCATCTGGTGCCTTCCTCATCGTTTAACACCCTCTTGCCTTCCCCATGTACTCCCAAAGATGCAACTGTGTTGTTTAATTTCAAAATCACTTAATTGGATGTTGGAATGACAATAGACTAGTGGGAAAGAGGGACAGTTGTGAGCCATTAGCGGCGGCGGCTCCCCCTGCTGGAAGTTCAGGGCAGTGCCCCCCCAAAGGCCACCGGCGCTGAAACTGTTTTTCTTTTTTTAAAAAAATAAAAATAATCGCTGCCACTTATGACAGCTACAGCAGCCTCTGAGCTGCTGCAGAGGCTGCTGTAGCTGTCACTGTGTTCTTCTCCCTTCAGGGACCCACCCACGCTGTGAGTGGGTCCCCGAAGGGACAAAAAGGGCTCAGCTGCTCAGCCGTCCAAAGCATTTTACTATTGAAAACGCGATTTAGGCAGCTGAACTCCTCCGTCCACAGTACGTATGGGACATGCTGTGGAGGGAGGGGCAAAGCCTTTCCATTGCGCTCAATGGGCACAATGGAAGATCTTGCCAGGGCGGTCGCGCTGACCGCCCTGGTGAGATAGCTTGACGCGGGGGACTGAGAAGGGAGGAAGCGCACATGTGCGCTTCCTCCCTGCCTCAGTCAGTCCCCGAGAGAAGAAGTCCTGTCTCAGCTAGCCTCTGCACTGGTTCCTGCTGCTGCTCCTGCTGCCATTGCTGCTCGCCGCTCAGAGCGGGCAGCAGGGGGTGGGGGAAGTGGCAATGGCAGCGGGAACTGCTGGACTGTTTTTTTTTTTAATTGCCTACATGTTCTGGCTCCACGCGCGGGGACACGTGGGCAATTTAAAAAACAAACAAACAACTAAAATACCCCCGCCTATGCCTAGGAGGACCGCAGGGTGCCGAAGGAGAAGGAAGGAGCAGTCAGACTAACAGGTAAGACTGACTGACCCCTCCCTCCCTCATGTACCCGACCTCTTCCACCCCCCCTGCATACTCTCCCTAGGCTGAGCCTGTTCCCCACCCCACCCTGCATCCTCGCCCACCTTGCATCCCACCCCTAGGCTGTTCCCACCCAGCACCCACACCCACCCTACATCCCCACCCCGCAACAGACTGTGTTTTCTTCCATCTGATGTTAACCCTGGGAACTCCTTGCTGCTGTGTTGTGCCAGTGTTTTGCCTGTGTTTCACTGTGTTTGGGGTTTATACATTATTCATTTTAAGCTTGATGTGCACTGTAGACTCTTTTCTTCCATCTGATGTTAACCCTGGGAACTCCTTGCTGCTGGGTTATGCCCTGGCTCCACCTACCATTGCCCTGGCTCCGTCCACCAGCTTACCGGACAGCCTTACTGCCCCTCCAAACTAAAAAGCCACCAGCTGCCCCTGGCCATTAGTCAGCTGTCCCATTCTCCCCAACTAAAATGAAAGGATATAGGGAAAGGAGGAGAGTGAGGGGCAAGATCATGCCCTCCTGTCCCCAGCTTCAGTGTTGCCTCCAACCTGAAAAGAGGAAGAGGATTGGGGCTGAAAGATGAAAGCAAAGTGTGGGTGCATGGAGCCTAAGTTGTAAGCGAGCACAATATCTGAGACTGCACAATGCCTTTACTGCTAACATGGCATGGAAGTTAAGGCAGGAGCCTTAAGTTGCAATTTCCATACTTTTTAGTGCATGATTGAATTTGCAAGAGCCTTAACTCTTGTTTTAAACTGGAGGTTTTTTGTTTACGGAATTACTATTTTCCAAAGTAAACTTACAAATGCAAGAAATCACATTTTCTCTGAGTGTCCTAACTTGCACAACAGTTCTACCTAGGGTCATTCCCCAGTTCCACCAGCAGGAGGCAGAGATTGATTGATTGAAACTGGATCCAGCTATAAGGGGCATGACCCCTCCCCGGAAATACCAGTTTTGTTTCCTGCCTCCTTCACAGCAGGACAGCAGATTAGTCACACCACCACTAGCGTGGCAGAATTTGAATTTGCTCATGTAAGTATTAGGAAATAAGATAAAAGGAGTCTGCAGTTACAGGCAGTCATCAGGGCAGCTTGGCAGAGAGCCCTCTGCTCTGCCAGCACCCCGCAGTATGAGGGGGCCAGACACTGGTAGGGAGCTGCTGCATACCCCTTCAGTGATGGTTGAGGCAGTCCAGGTTCTCCACTGCTGTTTGCAGGGCCTGGCCTTGAGGCTGCAGTGCACCCATGCCAGTTCTCCTGCCCCACTCCCCCCACCAAATCAGGTATTTCCCAGGGCTCCTCCAAATCTAAGAACATACTTTGGACCCACACCGACTTTCTCCCCTGTCTTGCTTGAGAGTGATCAGAGGCCTGGACCAAGGAAAAACTTGGCGCTGCTCCAATGCCCAAGCAGGCCACATGATCAAGGAGAGGATTACTCTCAGTAGACCAATCAGAGGTAGAGGGGGTGGGGAGAAAATCCCTCAGTTTAGGGCCTCTTAACTTGTGGAGGTCTGTCCTGGGTGGCCACTAGTGCCTGAACTCACGGCCAGTATGATGACACCTCCTCCCCCTTTCCTCATCTCTCCACTAGTGCCGTTGACATGGCTGAGCCCTCTCTCTGGCCCACGGCCTTCCCTCCCTGTCAGAGCATCCTGAGAACTGGGCCTGCTGCCACAGACATACGTGGTACAGTGGAGGTGCCATTGCCCCCTCACCATTTATGGGCCAAGGGAAGTGGACCGCTTATCTATGTTGCCAGCAGGGCCACATGGCAACATGGGGGCAGCCATGTTAGTGAGGGGAGTAAGAAGGGGGGTGGGCCGGAACCAAGACTTAAGCTATCAGTACATAACTCCCTCAACACATGACAGAAAGTTGGCATGGGGGCAGCCACCTTGACCAGGTACATGACTTCCTGGTCACCTGTTGAGGGCAGAAAGCTCTGCCAGCACACAACAGGAAGTCAACACAGGGGCATCCATATTGGCCTGGTACATTAAGGCCTATTAAGGCAGGACTTCCTGGTTATCTGTTGAGGGCAGGAAACTGGCATGGAGGTGACATATTAAAAAAAAAAGAGTATCAAAGCCCCCCTTTCCCCCTACTGTCTCCCATAGCTCTTGGAACCTATGACTTCCCAAGCTGACACCCCAATGGAGACGGGGAACGAGCCCCACTCTCTCCACCAAGGGACAATGGGGACAGAGGAGGTACACAATGAGACACACAAAAAAGAGGGCGCAAAAACCCACAAGGAGGAAATGGTCCCTAGAAAGAGAAGGCAAGGGCGGAGTCTGCCACAAGACCTTCCCCCAGCTGATCTTCCGGCTAACCCCCGGTGACTCTGCATCGGGCATGCTAGATCCGCAGACGCAAATGATGTGATTTATAGCCAGCTCGCTATCCCAGTTACACAACATGGTGCAGCCCTGTGCCAAAGCAACTTCATGGAATACCAGAGAAATGGAAGGCTTCCCGACTTACAACCATGACCAGCTGCCACCACCAGGGCCCCAGCCCTTATTCAACCAACTACCACTAATGGGCCCTCCCCGCCAGTGGATCCATCCTGTGAACCCAGCCACTATAAGGGAGTCTCAAAGGGCTGGAAAAGGCAAAGAACTGACTAAGCACAAGCAGCCACGGGACGGGTTGGAATGAGTTGGTCAGCATGGACTTGGATGTAGAGTATACCTGAACCCAGCCAGAATAACAAAGCTCAGGAGCCAGATAAGGGAGGCAATGAAGACAAAAACATCTCACTTCATGTCTCTCACAGCCCTACTAGGATCGCTGGTCTCATGTACAGATAAAGTTCAGTGGGAAAGATTCCACTTGCGCCCACTACTCCATTTCCTCCACCCTTTCCAGGAATCCATTACCCACAAAGACAATTTTGGAGCTGTAAAGGTGGCTCTATTTGTTTGTATATGGTTATAGTATCAGTAACTTTACAGGGACTATGTATTTGGGATAAATCTGGATATATAAATATTTAGATAGTGTGAATGATATGCACTATGTAATTCCTGAGGGGGTCCCCCCCTTTTTTGTAAAAACCTCATATGACAATTTTGTTTTAGGTTATAGATTTTAAATTAGTTTTATGATTTGTTATGACTTATGGTAAAAAAAAATACATTTTTGATTAATTGATTATAACCTCCACTCCACAGCATCGACTAATATGGCATTTGGAAGGTCGTGTTCTCCAAGCCGTGATGTTATAATGTCATCTGTGGAGTCTATCCTCACGATCCCACCCTACTGAGAAGGAGTACTGCTTTTGTACATCCCTAACAAAAACTGCTGTGCGGGTTAGGACACTCAGAGAAAGGAGAATTGGATCACTTACCTGTAAATTCTCCTTCTGAATGTCTACCCACACAGCAGTCTGATTCCCTCCTTTTGAGGGACCCTCAGGAGGTCCAGATCATGGAGAAGTCCTGATTCTGGATCACATTTTTGGTTCTGGGTTCACACGTGAGCTTTGGGCTCAGCTCCGTAGTCTAATAAGAATAGTTCAGTTCATACTTCATTTTCAAAGTTTTTATTTTGATAACTGAGGTCATTGCTATCTGCTTTGGAAGCTCATACTGGTATTTCCAGGGAGAGGTCATGACACTTATAGCTGGAACCAGTTTCAATCAGACTAGGACACAAGAGTCTAACAGCAGAGCTGTATAATAGTGGTGGGACCCCGGGCCCATTACCGGTTACCGGATTTACCGGTTACCGGTTCCACGAAAACCGGATTCCCGGATTAAATCCGGTATACCGGTACCGGATTTATTTCATTGGTTTCAATGGGGCGCTGTGTCCCCATTGAAACCAATGAAATAAATTA
>QEPC01014525.1:304577-327884 GCA_003113815.1 Sphenodon punctatus
CGGCGCTTCCGGCCCGCCGCGGCGCCCGCACTGGCCCCGCCGCCTGCCCGTCTCCTCGGAGGGCGGGCGGCGGGGTGCGTGGAGGGGGCGGGGCCGTGCGGCCACATGTTGCGCCGCGCGGCCCCTCCCACTTTCCCCGCCGGGATCCCCCCGGCACGTCTGTTGTGCTGTTACGGGGTGACCCCGGCGGGGAACGAAGCCGGTGGTTCCGGTACGGGGCCAAAGGGCCCCGTATCGTCTGAAATCACCCAACCTCTCAGCCTCAGTTCCCCATTTGTAAAATGGGAATATATGTGTCTGTGTCTCTCCCTGTGTTCCCCTCACCCATGTTCATCTTGGACTGTAAACCCACTGGGCAGGGACCTATCTGTGACTATAAAGCTCTGTGTCTGCCTAGTAGTGCTATAGAAATGATTAGTAGTAGTAGTTTTTATTAAGCTGAGGGGGGAGGGGTGTTACGGACCAAAGCTGTGACCACTGCACCCATCCCAACCAATAGGGGATGTCCTCGCTCCCTGACTCCTCCCCTCCCCAGCAACCATTACCCCACACAGGGAAGAGTGCCACCTGCTCTGCCTCCAGCTGGCAGGAGATCCTGTGCATATGCGTGAGTGCAAAGGATCTGGCCGGTTCATGTGCACGTCTACAAGCAAGAGTTTAGCCTGGCACTGGTGTGTGCATGGTGGTAATAACCCTGGATTCTTAGAACTTGTGTCTGGCATGCTGTCAGACCTTGCTCCCCATTAGATTTTGCTACTGGTAGCAGTTTTTGACACACTAGTGTGTACAAAAATCCTACTTGTCAGAATTTCCTAACTGCGGTAGCAATTCCCCACAAACTAGCGCTTACAGGAAATGATGCCCATCAAAAAATCCTACATGGTGTCAGTATGCAATAGGGGTCTGGGGAAGCTCTCACTCCTTGGGGGGGGGGCACTGCTCTGGGGGAAAGCACCCACTCATGGGGGCATTGCTGAGGGGGAGATTGGGGGACGTTTGCACCACGTGGGAGGGCACTCCTGGGGAGGGACGCACCCACTCCTGGAGGCAGTGCTCTGGGGAAAGTTGGCATGGGAAGGCACTGTTGTGGTGGGAGGGAGGGAAGCACCCACTCCTGGGGGCACTGCTTTGAGGGAGGTTTGCACCATATTGGGGGGAGGTCACTGCTCTGGGGGGAATCTCCCACACAGGGGGGCACTGCTGTGGGGGAAGTATGGGTAAGTTTGCACCACATTGGGGGGGTGTCACTGATATGGCAGGGAGGAATCTCCCACTCATATGGACCATTGCTTTGCCCACTGTGCACATCCCAACAAATAGGGGATGTCCCCCCTCTTCCTTCTCCCTCCCTGACATGGGGGGGTGTTCACTGCTCTGGGGGGAAGCTCCCACTCATGGGGGACGGGGGGTGCTCCAAGAGGAAGGTCTCACTCATGGGGGAACTGCTTTGGGGGACGTTTGGGGAAGTTTGTGCTGCATGGGGGGCATTGCTGTGGGGTAAGATTGCACCATGTGGGGGGCAATGCTGTGGGGAAAAGCTCCCACTCCTGGAGGCACTGCTGTGGAGGAAGCTTGCACCCCTGGGAGCACTGCTACGTAGTCCCCACCAATCCGGGGGTAGGAGCATTTCATGGCTGGGAAGCTATAACAGGTTGGACTGTCAGGGAATGCTACCCACCAAAAATCCTACCTGCTCCAGCATCTCCAAGAGCACTGGTCCCCGCCAATCCCTGGATAGGAAAGTTTCATGGCTAGGGAGCTTGTGATAAGGAGATACTGGACTCCATGTAGACTACAGGTCTAATAAATATGTAAAGGTAAAGGTTAAACATGTATGTAAATGCTGAGAACTGGAAACTTGCTTCATGCAATGGGGAAATGCTAAGTCATGACCCTGAGCGAGTGTGTAATCAGAAAAGGTCTAACACTTCTGTAGACACTAGAAATAGCCATTAAGTTGCAAATGGATTTCTTCTTGTGGACGTGATGAAAGCACAGAGTAACCTGGCAGGAAAATCAAACAAAGAACCCTGGGAAAGTACTTAAGGTGGCTTCATCTTCATCAGAGTGCTTTGTCTTCATCATCACATCTTATCAGCCAGAGAATGGCTGCACCAAAGAAACTATGAAGTAAGGACTCTTGGAAACTCTAAGATTTGTACCCAGCCAAGCTTTCCATCACTGGTGGTACATAAACTGAAATAGCCTTGGACCTTGATTAGGGTAAGCCTAAATTAGGAGAATCCAAGAATGTGTTATTGGTTATGTTATTTTGATTTCTGCACTTGAGTATAATCTTGTACTTCATGCTTATTCATGATTTATTCATTAAACTTCTTTTAACTGAATTTAGTATGGTCCAGTGGAATTGCTGATCCTAGGCGGGACACAGTTTGAGGTTAATTCTGTGTTTACAAACACAGATGAACCTAGAGAGAAAGAGTCTGTGCTGGGAAAGTCTGTGGCTGAAAAGGTGACAAGAAGGTTCACCTGTTGCAGGCTGAATCAATTCTAGAGAGAGAGCTGGTCCACTGAGAACTGCAAGTCAGGGAAACTGAGGGGGATTTCAGACGTTACAAGTCTGAAATTCACCCCACCTGAACCACAGTCAAACACGGGCTGCGTTTGACTGTGGTGAACGTTTGTTTGCTCGCCGCCAGATGTGCACCACAGTCAAATGCGGCCCGTGTTTGCATTCATCACCACGCTTCTGGACCTCCGGACGCAAGGAGGTCGAGAAGTGTGGTGAAAGGCCACCACGGCCATGGTGAACGGAAAGTAACATCTGTTTACTTACCGTTCACTGCGGTCAATGGAATCCACCCCCGCCTGTGGTTGCAGCAGCAGGAGGGGTGCCAGGGAATGCAGGGGGTGGGGCCGTGTGGCAGCACACTGCGCCATGCAGCCCCACCCCCTCCGAGGTGGTGGTGCCGCTTTAGACGTGACGGGTGACTGCTTTCACCATGGGTCGTGGTTTGGCGATTCCACGGCCAGGGGCAATGGGGCGCACATCTGTTGGCGCGCCCCTTCACCCCCGGCCATGGTCTGAACCACCCCACGGCCTTGCTGAAAGCGGCTGCCCATCACGTCTGAAATCACCCTGAGTCATGACAGCCTAGAATGGGGTAGTGAACCCCCAATCCCATGACAGTGACGTCCAAAAAGTGTTGACATCACCAGATAAACGACCACCTGGATCCATCCTAAATCTAAGTGACGTGTCCTCCGTGTGTGTGTGTGTGTGTGTGTGTGTGTGTGTNTCAGGGCGCTTTGGCCCCGCCGCAGGATTGACCGTGGTTCACTGTGGTTGAGCGTGATCTCGTAAAGTCTGAAAATACCCTTAGTCAGCCAAGCTGTTTGATGGTCGCCGCTTAGCTTGTTGCTTTTGTCTGGCCAATAGCCTCTGTGCACAGATATCTGCTTGCAGAATATTTACTCCTAGTTGTTTGAGGTGTGTGGCTGCCCCAAATTGCCCTTATTGGATGACTGATTTTTATTTTATTTTTTAAATGGAGAAAACTGAAGGCTAGATGTCAATGGGACTGGGTTTATGAGGACCCCTAGTCATGGTGGAAGGATCTGGGGTATCAGGGTAACCTGTTGGCCATCAAGCCTATCCAGGCATGATTGTCCCTTAGTATCTTGGGTGTCCTGAGCCATGGGATGCCCAAACATTCCTGTGGGAGATGGCAGCAGGATTGCTTAGGCAGTGCCATCAGGAACCATTCACTGGGTCTTTGTTCTCTTTATGAATCTGCTCTCTATGGTTTCTGCTTTTGGACCACCCAAAAAGGTGGTTCTCCTCCTGAGGGTTGTTCAGCAATGTGGTGGTTGCTGGGCTCATCTAGGAAAGGAGCAAAAAGAGAATGTGGTAAATGTTATCTGGAGGGTAGAGAGGGCAGCTTGACTCCTGTTGTAATCCAGCCATGCAAAACCCCTAGGGAACATAGCAGAGAGTGTGTGCCCTATGAGGTAGGAGCTGTGTGGAAAAACCCTTCATTGCTTGGCTGGGGGAACTAGAGTTATGAATGAGACCACCATGTGATGGGGAACTCACTGAACTCCAGCAGGGGGAGTTCAGGAGAATATACATGCAGGATGGAGGAGAATTGACAATTTCTTGAAGTTGGTGTAGATCATCACTCATTCAGCAGCATTTTGCTGTTACATCAAGTCAGGAACTGGTTCATTGTGCCAAGGCAATAAGAGGTGACCAGTACGTACCAGAGCACTGGGGAGCTAGTGCCAATTCTTGAGGCTCTGTGCTCCCTGACACTAGGATAAGAACTTGTCCACCATAAGACTGCAAGTGGTTGTTTGGATCCCCACAATCTAGCCAATGCTAGACTGTTCCAGCAGGATGTGAAATGGAGGTCAGACCTTGGTTCCCATGGCAGCTTTGTTCCACTTCAGCACCATGCCTGTGCTCTGACCAGCTGCTGGCTGCCTTGGATGCTCTTGAAGGCCTCCAGGTTGGCCCTACTTTCACTCAGTGAAGCAGATTTCAGCTGCTACCCTCTTCTGATATGTATCCAGTTCCTGCTTCTGATGGTGGTGCAGGGACTGACTCAGGCCCCTTTCAGACCTTCTCCCCCTGTGCTTATTCTGGCTGCGGGAGGGAATGCACAGCCAGGATATGCGCGGGGATCAGCCAGTCTGAAAGTCAACCCCCCACCCCCACCCCGAGTGGCTTTGCCAGCAGACACGCACAGGGATGTAGAGCAGGAAACCTGCTCTGCATCTCTGCGCGTATCTGCCAGCAAAGCCACTCGGGGGGTGGGGGGGAGGAGTGTGACTTTCAGACTGGCCGATCCCCCACACATATCCGGGCTGCGCATTCCCTCCCACAGCCAGAATATGCGCCGGGGGAGGGGGAAGATCTGAAAGTGGCCTCAGTCACTGTATTCTGGGACCTGGAGTCGTCTTCAGTCCTGTATAGTTATTGTGACTTTCACAGCTTTGCAGACCTATGTACACTCCTTGTCTCAGGCAGCCAGGTTCTGAAGTAATCCTTTGGCACTGCATTCTGTACAATGAGGCAAATGCTTGTATTCCAGAGGGGCTGGGATATCCAGGATAATCTGGTCCTGGTCCTCATTTTGCCTGGTGTTGTGCACTTGGACGAATGACTGTTCATAGCCCTTGCACCCCCAGAACCCTGTGGTCTCACTTCACTGGCTGTAGGTTTCCACTGGAGAGCTTTCCAAGTAAAACTCCCAGCCCTCCTCCATCATGACCAGGGTTTGCCCCAGGGTTTGTGAGGCCATGTGCGAAGTCTTGGTGCGGGGCCTAATTTGCATAATTAGGCCCCACCTGATTATGCAGATGTGTACATTTACATAACGTTTACTCCCTCTGGACAGGAAGGATTCCCATTCTCCACTCCTCCAAGCGGCCATAGGCAAGCATGGCCTCCCAATGCTTCCCTTCCCCCACCTCCCCAGCCGAGTGTCTACTATCACTCCAGGAGTGGTTCCACTGCAGGGGCAGCCGGGCGGGCAGTGAGGCAGGCACAGAGAGACTGACTGCGTCCACTGCCTTACTGGGGAGGAAGGGGAGGAGCTTAGCCAGCCTGGCCTCCAGGGCCTGTTGCTTCTTGCTGCCAGTGTTGCCTGTGCCTTGTGCATGCACATGATGTGACTAGTCCAGAGGTGCTGCTATCAAACACACAAGACACCCAAAATGCAACTAGCCTATTTATTTATTTATTTATTTATTTATTTAAAACATTTATACCCCGCCCCTCCTGTAAACAGCTCGGGGCGGCTTCCAACAATATAAAACAATTTTAAACACTCAACAATTAAATACTTTTAAAACAGGGCCCCGGGAAACTATTAAGCACATTATGCCATATATATAACCAGTTCAGTTGTGCCCCATAATCAATTCACACTGCCCTCACCCCATAACCAGTTCATTTGCATCCCTGCCCCCATATAATCAATTCATGCTGCCCGGGGGCACAAATTAAATGGTTATGCGTGAGAGGCAACGTTAATTGATTATATGGGGGGTGCAAATGAACTGGTTATGGGGTGCAGGTTAGCAATAACTTCATTAAGAAAAGCTAGTGCAATAGCAGCCATAATAATCTCAGAACCATATGTGCAGATTTTCCAAGACAGAATAGATATCGCTTTGCATCCTAAATTCCATCCTACCTAAGGTAATATAAGTAAGACATTTGTGAGAATGTGACCCTTTTTACACAGGCCTCTCCCACCCATGAACACGCAGATTTTATCTGCGTGTTCATGGGTGGGGGGGGCTCTGTGTGAACGACGTGGTGCATGCGCCCATGGTGAGTGGGAGTGCGTGTGCGCCTGTCTAACACACATCCTCACTCACCCCCCACGCACGGAGCAACCGGGGGAAACGGTGGTTCTTCCATGGGTGTGGATGAGTGGGGGGGTGAGTGGGGATGTGTGTGTGGCCATGTGCACATACCGCCCACACACCGGCACTCCCATGGACCCCCCCATCTGGCGTAGCCATGTAAAAATGGCCTGTGAGGAGCCACTCGAAGAAGAACAGGAGGTTGCTACCTTGTAAAGAAGGTTCTTTGAGATGGCTCCAAATATTCTCACAACACCCACCTTTCCAGCCCTGCATGGAATTTTTTTCTTATATTATTATTATAAGTTTTTATATACTGCCAGTGATGTACCTGGGGACTTTACAGAGAATAAGGTAGATATGGTCCCTGCCCGAGAGCTTACAATCTATATGCCTAGAAAGGGTTGGAAGGAACTGTCATTCTGAGGGGGAGAGTGCTTTTTATACTCGAGGAGCTCGAGACCATCATGTGGTCTATTATCTGAATAGGGTGAGCATGCACAACCCAGTTGTGAGAATGTTGGGAGCTATCTTGAAGAACCTTCTTTACAAGGTAATAACCTTCTGATCACTCATGTGCGGAAGCATTGTTTGTAAACAAACAGCTTTATCTCCCAGTCCTATCGGTGTGTCCCTGCTGCTGCTGCTGCTGCTGCTGCTGCTGCGGCGCTACTAGAAGGGAGAGGCAGGTGAGGAATGGGGACCGGAGCCATGGAGGGGAGGCAGAAGAACTTATTGAGGGAGAAGCTGGCTGCAGCCTGCCGCCCAGCCAGGCAAGTGCGGGGCCCCAGCTGGCCGTGGGGCCATGTGCAGCTGCACTGTGACACATGCCTGGGGCCGGCCCTGTCTACAACGAATATATCTATAACTAAATAAATATACAATTAATATATCTATATATAATATGGACAGGGAGAGACAGACAGGGGAAGGGGAAAGAAAAAAACCCTATAGTGTATATATCTATCTAATCTCGATCTATATTATCTACATCTGTAATCTATATCCATCTATGTAATCTATATACCTAAACCTATATCTATCTGTACAGGGGGAGACAGACAGGGGAAGGTAAAAGGGTATAAGGAAAGGCAAGTTATAACACGGAGGGCTGGGAAAGATTTTTAGTGCAAGCACCAGAACTGTGTAAACGCAACCTGTCACAGCAAGAGCTAACCTAGAACAAGAATCAAATGCCTGGTCCTGCAACATAAAGGGTTTGCAGTGCCCTCCCCAGAGCCCCCATGATTGGTTCTCGGAGGCAGGAGGCATTGAGCAATCACAGGGTGCCATTCAACTGCCTGGGACCTACTTGCACTGCTCATTGGCCAGCGATTACATTAATCAGGTCCTTTCCCTCCCATCACAGGCCTAGTACAAGAGTTCAACACTGTTTCTGGCTCCGAGATGTCCGCTCCCTCCTCCTCCCTCCACATTTCCCTCCAAAAAACACTTGCCAGACAATAACGAAATCAATAATGACTGTTTGGCAATAACGATAATGAAAACAAAGAATTTCATAATCGTTATCAATATAACGAAAACGAAGTGCACACCCCTACTTATTTCACCATCTGGGTTGTTATGTGGGCAAATGCATTTGAGATTGTGCAAAAAATTGATGTGGTGGTGAAAAGGATGGGAGAGAGAGCAAGAGAAACTCCCTGAAACTGCTTTTGCATTTAATCCCATCTGGAGCCAAAGGGTGTGAAGTCTGCTTGCACATGTTGCACCCTCTTGTTTCTTCCCTTGCATTTAATGGCTCACCTAGAGTGAAAGGCAGGGAGAGGGGTGATTCCACCTGTTTCTGCCCCACTAACAGGGAAGGAAACCTGATAGAGTGCCCCTCAAACCAATTCTGCACTGTTTACCTGAGACTCAGCAGCTCCTATTCTCTAGGCTCTTCCCTTATGCTTTGTTCCTCATACATCCAAATTAGAGCTGATTTAGCAAAAATTAGGAAACAAAATCAGTCATAATTTTTCCAAAATGTTCTAATTACTTCTAAGTGTGAAATGTGTGCATTTACAAGCTCTAGGTAGCTTTGACTAAATTCAATTGCAATCTCTTTTTGAGGGGCAGGAGCATCACTTGTTTTAGTTAAAACATAAGAAAGTGATTTTAAAATGCAGCGGGGCATTTTTACTAGCTTGATCAGCTTCACTTGGTACTGAAGAAAAAACAGCTTTTATCAATTCCCCTCCACCCTCAGCTCTGGTTCTTAAAGGAACAGCTCAGCAACAACATATAAGATAATTCAGTACAGCTCTACTTACTGTTTTTTGTGTTTTCTTTCTTCCTTTCTTTTACTTTTGGGGCTTGAGGAACTAAATAAGAAATAGCCAATTAAATGGAAGATTTCAGTTTTAATGAAAAGCTAAGAAGTCAAAGAATAACATTGCACTGGGTCACACAGGCCCAAGAGCTCGCCACAGGAGGAGGCTACCTCTTTAAGGCCAGAAAGGGAAGAGGTGAAACAGTGGTTCGGACTCCTTATTCCAGTCACTGCAGGGGCTGGAGGTGAGGGGATTGGAGAGGAGGGATTACAGTAGGCATCTGGTAAATCCCAGGGAACTGCTCTGTTTAGGGCCTGGGATGAGAAGTCTTGTAGAGAAAGTGTAAGCAAGCCACCCCTCTCTAGCAGAAGCTTGTTGCCAGAGGATGTCGTCAATGCCAGTAGTATAGCTGGGTTTAAAAAAGGATTGGATAAGAGGACTTAAAAAGTTCTTGGAGGGTAGGTCCATTAATTGCTATTAGTCATGTATGCTGTAGAATGTAACCTCTGACTGTCGGGAGCTGGGGGTGAACAACAGGCAATGGATCTCCCCATTGTGAACTGTTGGGTACTTCTCCCAAGTGATTGACCACTGTCAGAGAAAGGATGCTGGGTTCGATGGACCATTGGACTGACCCAGTAAGGCATGTATATTCTTCTGATATACTCTGTATTTCTTTATGCAGCTCAGCTCTTGGAATAGGACAAATTGGACCGTCATCATGGATCCCAGTGATTTTTTCACCCAATCCCAAAAAATTCACCTTCCCACTACACAGCACATCTCCCCGCATGAAACAAACCCCATCCCCAAAATTTCACCTTCCCACTAAACAACACATCACCCTACATCAAATATACTCAAAAATTCTGGAATCTGGTGTACCTTATTTGCAGGGGCAAAAAACTCCCATATACCAAGCATGGATCCAACTTATTTTTCACCTGATCCTGCAAATGTCACCTTCCCATTATAGAATACATTAAAAAAAACACCAGTATTCCATAATCCAGAATACCTTGCCACTGCAGGGCTGAAAAACACATATCTGAGACATGAATCCTCTAGACCCAACTGATTTTTTCACCTGATCCCCAAAAGTTCACCTTCCCACTACACAACACATCCACATGACACAAATCTAAGTCTGGGCCCTATTTTGGCTGACCTTGTTCCAGCATCAGCCATGGCCGGAGGGGCAGGGGTGGGGGTGGTATAGCCATTATTTTTAAGGATACATGGCCTGTGAGGAGGTATCTGGTGCAAACTGTGTCAGGCATTGAGGGCCTTCATCTTGTGATCGATTTGGCCAGAGACAGATTGGGGTTGCTGCTAGTATACCACGTGCACCTACTGTACGGCAGCATCTCTGCACGCTCTCGTGGAGCTGGTGTTGGAGGTGGTCTTGCAGTCCACAAGGACGGTATTCCTGGGGGACTTCAACATTCACGCTGACACCAGCCTTAGGGGGGTGGAGTATGTGTTCATGGCAACCATGGGAACCTCTCAGGTGGTTGTCGGCCTGACACATGATGGAGGACATACCCTGAACTTGATATTTTGCACTGGCCTTGAGGTGGGGAATCCGTTGGTGGGGAAGATGTCAGCTATGCCCTTGTCATGGACGGATCATTACCACCTCCAGGCCAGTCTCCTGGTGCACATCTGTCCTTAGGTGCGGAACCAGTTAGATTGGTTCACCCCCAGAGACTTATGGAACAGGAAAGGTTCTGGAATGCTCTCGAGGTGTTACCCTCCGATCTCTACAACCATCTGCTCGATGACCTCATGGCTTTTTGGAACACTCTGCTGACTGAGGCCACCGACCTAACGGTTCCTACGCATCCACTCCCTGAGTGCTGGCAATGCAGGTCCCTCTGGTTCACGGAGGATCTGCGGCAGCTGAAGCAAGAAGGGCGGCGGCTGGAGCAACGGTGGCATCGGTCTCGGGCTGAAACCACCCGATTGCAGCATAGAGTTAGTTTACAAACCTATGCTGCGGCTGTGCAGGCAGAAAGGAAGAGGTTCTTTGCTGGTCTCATAGTGTCCGTAAAGTCACATCCAGCTGAGCTTTTCTGGGTGGTAAAAAATGTGCCCAGACAATGTAATCACATGGGTAAACATGTGCAAATCAATTACAGTACTCCTCCCTGTTTCCAGATGGGAGGGGGAGCTGAAGGGACGAGGTGGGCTCAACACAACTTCCTGCATTCTGTTGGGTGCTCAGACTCCTTCTAGCCAATAGAATGCTCAACATCTGCCCCATCCATCCTGCTCTCCCCCTCCCATCTGAAGAGAACTTCCAGATGGGAGTGGGAAGAGCTGAAGGCAATAGGCAGACTCAGTACAGCTTTTCAGCATTCTATTGGCTGCTGACTCCTTCTAGCCAATAGAATGCTAAGATATCAGCTGAGTCTGATCCCTCTCTCCTTCTCTCCCCGCTTCCACTCCTGAAAATCTGCCATTGGAAAGCTTTCCCCATGGAAACAGCTGCCAACCCCCAACAAAGTAAGAAAGCTGGGCAGGGAACAGTGTGGCTTCCTCTTTACCTCTCTCCTTAAATTTCTCCCAGCCTGGGCATGTGGGGTGGGGGTGATGGGAGAGAGAAATCTCATGAGAATCTGAATCCAGGTCGAGATGTCTGCGAAATCTCAATCCTGATTCTCGATGCTCGCAAGATTTTCGCAAGAATAAAATCTATTCTCATTTCAGCCCTACTGGCGGGGATGGTCAATGCCTCCATTAGGGAGGGCAGAGTGCCGGGCTGCCTCAAGGAGGCGGTGGTGCGGCCTCTGCTCAAGAAACTATCACTTGACATTGACTCTCTGACCAGCTATCAGCCAATCTTTAACCTTCTTTATTGAACGGGTGGTGGTTCAGCAGCTTCAGGGACATTTGGACCCTGTCAGTTTTCTGGATCCTTTGCTTTTGTCTGGGTTTCGGCACTGAGACTGTGCTTGTAGCCTTGGTCAATGACCTTCACCGTGAGCTGTTGATCCTTTTAGATCTCAGTCTCAGCTACATTTGATACTGTTGACCACAAGATGTTGGTGACTTGCTTGCAAGACTGAGCCGGGGTGGGTGGGATTGTTCTTGAATGGTTCTGCTGTTTCCTGGCTGGGAGATCTCAATGTGTGGTGCTGGGTGATTGTTGGTCATCTCCCCAGGACCTCACATGTGGATTCTCAAAAGGTTCTATTCTGTCTCCTCTCCTGTTCAACATGTACATGAAGCCTTTGGGCGAGGTCATCAGAAGGTTTGGTGTGCAGTGTCATCAGTATGACACTGCACATGTCACCCAACTTTACCTCTCATTTTCAGCTGACTCAGGCCCAGCAGTCTTGGTGTCTGGTGGCTGTGGGAATTGGATGAGGGTGAGCCATCTGAAGCTGAATCCCAACAAGACGGATGTGATGCTGGTGTGAGGGGCCAGAGGAGTGGTGGTACCAGTTATTGATGGGATCCGCTGTCCATTGGTCCCTCAGGTACAAAGTCTGAAGGTCCTCTTCAATTCGCAGCTCCGCCGGAATGTCCAGGTGGCAGCTGTGGGGAGGAGTGTGTTCTGCCAATTACATCTGATGCAATGGCTTCGGCCGAATGTCTCAGACTCTGACCTAGCCACCATCATCCATGCTTTCATCACCTCAGGACTGGAGCTACTGCAACGTGCTCTACATGGGGCTACCCTTGGTGACAGTTCAGAGACTGCAGCTGGTGCAGAACACAGCAGCCCACCTCCTTATGGGGACAGGTTGTCGTGAGCACATTACACCAGTGCTCCGTTATTTGCACAGGCTACCTATAGATTTCCAGGCCCAATTCAAGGTGTTGGTTTTGACCTATAAAGCCCTATACGGCCGAGGTCCTGCCTACCTGTGGGGCCGCCTCACCCCCCAGGTCCTGGATCATCCCCTGAGGTCAACTGGGAGCACCTTCCTCGAGGTCCCCCAAGTATCTTGGTTGGCGACTATGGGGAGGGTGTTCTGTGTGGAACTCCCTCCCGACTAGGGGTATGCACCAGACCCCCATGTCGTTTTCATTTTCGTTATTCAAAAATGTCATTTTCTTTATCATTAACGACAATGTCATTTTCATTGTCAGCGTTTCTGTTATAATTTTTTGTATTGTTTTTGTTATAATTTTTGGTATCATTTTTTATATCGTTTTTGTTATTGGTATTGATATCAGCATTGATATTCATTATCGTTATTGATATCGGTACCATTTCAAACAAAGATTTTATTTTTGGTATCAGTATCATTATTGATTCCTGTGCATAACTAATATTTATCTAAATCTAAGGGAGACAGAGGAAGGGAAAAGGAAAACTATCTATTATCTAATAAATTATCTATATAACTATTCTAATCTAATCTATATGTCTATAATATATATCTATATCTAATTTATACTACCTATATCTATATAATGTACAGGGGGGTGAAGGGCAAGGAAAGGGAGAAGGTAAAATGTAGGGTATGAGGAAGGAAAGGTATTGGTGGGAATACCTAATAAATAAATAAATAATACAATGAGGACTAAGGAGGATTTTTTATGTGCAAGCACCACAGTTTTGTAAATGCAACCTGACAAGCAGAGCTTTCACACAACGGAGAGAAAAAACCTGGCCCGCCCATTATAAAGGGTTGCAGTGCCCTCACCCAGAGCCCCCTGATAGGCATTGAGCAATCACAGAGTCCCATGACACTGCTGGGGCCTGCTTGTGCTGTTCATTGGTCAGGGATACATCCATCAGATACTGCTGAGCTGCTTGCCCCTCCCAACACAGGCACAATTCAAGAGTTCAACCCTGTTAAGACTCCGAGATGTCTGCTCCCTCCTCCCCTCTCTACATTTCCCCTCCAAAACCCAACTTCCACGGCACTAATAATAATGACTATGATAATGACATTGTTGTTTTTGCTTCTTGTTATTGTTTCTTGTTCTTGTTTTTGGTATCATTTTTGGTATTGTTTTTATATCGTTTTTGATATCGATATTGGTATCGATATCGTTACCATCATCGGTATTCTCGGTTGTCTCTTTTGATATTCTCAGTTGTCATTTTCATTGTTGTTGTTATTCTCAGTTGTCGTTATCGTTATTGTAATAACAAAAATGACATGCACATCCCTACTCCCGGCGGAGGTCCGCTTGGCCCCAGACCTTCCCTCTTTCCAAAGACAGTGCAAGTCCTGGCTATTCTGCCAGGCTTTTGGTGAGGGAGACAGGTGATGGGTGGGGATTTGGGAAGGGGGAGGGAGGGGTTTTAGCTCCATCTTGAGTCTATTTTATAGTTGATTGTTATTTGTATTCCATTTTAATTCAAATTTCTATTTCTATTTATGTATTTTTATGGCTTTAATGTTGTGAGCTGCCCTGAGCTGCTTTAGCAGGAGGGTGCGATCAATCAATCAATCAATCAATCAATCAATCAATCAATAAATAAATACCAAAATCCAATCCACCTTGGCACCGCAGGAGCAAAAAAACTCATATCCGAGGCATGGATCATCATGTATCTAGCCGATATTTTTCACCTGATCCCCAAAATTTCACCTTCCCACTACACATCTCATCTTCCTGAATCAAACAAACCCCAAAATTCCAGAATCTGGAACACCTTGGCACCACAGGGTCAAAAAACCCTATCTCCGAAGCATGAATTCTCATGGATCCAACTGATTTCTTTACCTGATGCCAAAAAGTTCACCTTGCCACTACTCACCACATCTCCCCAAATGAAACAACCCCCAAAATTCAGAAACCCAGAGTACCTTGGTGTTGCAGGGGAAAAAAAACATATCGGAGGCATGGATCCAAATGCTTTTTTCACCTGATCTCAAAAGTCCACCTTCCCACCACACAACACAGCCCCCTGCACCAAATGAACATCAAAATTCTGGAATCCACTGCACCTTGGTGCCACAGGGGCCAAAACCCCCATATCTCAGGTACAGATTCTCATGGATAGAAATGATTTCTTCACTTGATCCCCCCAAATTCTACCCTCCACCAACACAACACATCTCTCTTGGGGAAATACCTGTTGACCTCGATGGCCACTCCAACGATGACCTCATGGCCTTGTGGAATGCCTGGCTAGCTGAGGCCAGCTATCAGGTGGCTCCTAGGCGTCCACTCCCACCACGTCAGGTCCGCAGGTCCCCGTGATTTAAGGTGAACCTGGGATGTCTGAAGCATGAGGGGAGGCAGTTAGAGCACTCACGCCCATGATGATCAGTTGCGGCATGATCACACCCATGATGAGCATTTTTGAAGTCCTATGCTATGGCAGTGAGGGCAGCAAAGAAGTGGTTCTTTGCTGCACTCATAGCGTCTGCTCAGTCACGTCCAATGGAGCTGTTCTGTGTGGTCTGGTCGGTCCAGCTTGTCTCCTTTGGAATCGGATTCGTCCATGGCTTGTTGTGATGTGTTTTTGAAGTACTCTGTTGGCAAAATCGCTTGCGCTGAGCACGACTTCGACTCTGCCACTTTATTATTTATTTATTTAGTGATTTGTATCCTGCTCCCTCCAGCCCTACAGCAGCTCGGGGTGACTTTAGAGGCAGTGGCAGACCCAGAGGTTAGGAATGCCCTGTCTGGTTATAATTTATGGGATTATTTTCAATTGGTGACACCTGCCGATGTGGCCGATGTGTTGGGATCTGTTTGAGTCACAACTTGTGAACTAGATCCTTGCCTGTCCTGGTTGATAAAAGCTACCAGGGAGACAGTGGAGTCGGTGATGGTGGGGGTTATAAACAACATCTCCCTTTGGGAGGGGAGAGTGCCAGGTTGCCTGAAGGAGGCTGTGGTTTGGCCCCTTCTTAAAAAGCCATGATTTGATGTTGGTGCCCCGGCCAGCTACCATTCTGTCTCTAATTTTCCTTTTTAGGGAAGGTTATTGAACGGGTAGTGGCTCGTCAGCTCCAGGTGCATTTGGATGGCATCAGTTTTCTTGATTCCACACAGTCTGGCTTTCGCCCATGTTACAGCACAGAGACAGCGCTTGTGGCCTTGGTTGATGACCTCCTCGTAGAGTTGGACAAGGGTCGTATGACCCTGTTAATCTTACTGGATCTATCAGTGGCCTTCGACACTGTTAACCATGAGTTGCTGGTGACTCGTTTGTGGGACCTGGTGGGGGTGGATGGAACCATTTTACATTGGTTTCATTCCTACCTCACAGATAGATCCCAACAGGTGGTGTTCTTCGGCCCCTGGTAGCCCCCTGTGTTGAGTCTCTCAGAGTTCCATTCTGTTCCCTCACTTGTTTAACGCTGGGGTGGGAGGGTCCGTTGTCATCAATATGCCGACAACACAGCTGTATCTATCATTTTCATCTGACTCGGGCCCCACTGTATCCAGCCTGGCTGCTGTGGGGGATTGGATGAGGTTGAGCCAATTGAAACTCAATCCCAATAATATAGATGTTATGCTAGTTGGTGGGACAGGTGAGCTGGGTGAGGAGGTCCCCCCAATTACTGGGGATGTCCATCCTCCTTTGGTTCCATCTGTGCAGAGCCTAGGGGTGCTCCTGGACTCGCAGCTATGCTTGGATTCTCAGGTGCTGGCTGTGGCCAGGGGCACCTTTCGCCAATTACATCTGGTGAAAAGGCTCTGCCCATATGTCTCAGACTCCAATCTCACCTCTATCATCCATGTGTTCATCACCTTGAGGCTAGACTTATTGCAATGCACTCTGCGTGGGGCTGCCCATGATGATGGCTCAGAAGCTGCAGTCAGTGCAGAATGTGGCGGCCTGTCTCCTTACTGGGACGGGCCACAGGGAACACATAATACCTGTGCTCTGAGCACTGCACTGACTGCCTAATGCCTATTGCTTTCTGGGCCCAATTCAAGGTGCTGGTGTTGATCTTTAAAGCCCTTCACGGTCTAGACCCTACTGATTTGAATGATTGCCTCACCCCCTGGGCCCCTGGTCGGCCTCTGCGGTAATCTGGGGGTGCCCTCCTGAAAGTTCCGCGTTACCGACGGGTTCAGATAGATGGGAGGGCATTCTCGGCAGCCGCATTGTCACTTTGGAATTCCCTTCCAGTGGAGGTCCACCTCAGCCAGAATCATCTCACCTTCCAATGTAATTGTAAGACCTGGCTTTTCTGCCAGGTGTTTGGTAGGGGAGGGTGGGATGGGTATGTCAGGGTAAATTTGGGGGTTTTGAACTGCGGGTTTTATTTTGCGCATGATTAGAGTTTTAATGGAGTTTTAATGTGTTTTATATGTTTTATATTTACACTGTTTTTATTATGAATTTTGTGAGTTGCCCGAGTCGCTTGTGGCAAGAGGGGCAGGGTAAAAATGTACAGATAAATAAATAAATCTCCCCACATGAAACAAACCCCCAAATTCAACAATTCAGTGCACTTGGCACTGCAGGGGCAAAAAAACCTTCTATCTGAGGCATAGATCCTCACAGATCCAGATGACTTCTTCACCCAATCCCCCAAAATTCTACCTTCCCACTGCACAATACATCTCCCTGCATGAAACAAATGACAAAATTCTAGAATCTGGTGCACCTTTTTTTGCTGCAGGGCAAAAAAAACTATATCCGAGGCATGGATTCTCATGCATCTAAGTGATTTTTTTCACCCAGTCCCAATAATTCTGCTCTTCACATACACAACACATCACCCTTCATGAAACAAACCAGAAAATTCTGGAATCCAGCATATCTCGGTGCCACGTGGCGAAAAACCCCATATCCAAGACATGAAACCTAGTGGTTATCTTCATCCTATCCACCAATTCCCACCATGAAACCACAGATCAATTTCACCCATTGGGAAAGTGACGGTGGCCTGCTTTGGCCCTCATTGCCACTTTTTGACCCATGGACCACAGTCATGTTAGTTACCAGCCACCAGATGTTGGCATGGGATAGCTCCTAGGCATGTTGGCATCTAGCACAGGTTGTGACTCAGGTAAGTCTCTGTGTCATAGCCCATGCTACCTGTCACATTGGTCGGGTTCTAGCTACCTGACGGGATGTAAAGCAGTCCTGGCTGGACCACCGTCCACTCAACTCCATCACGTGTGAAAACACCCAGTGTCAAAAACCCCTGGTTTATAGGAATGGATCTTAGTGGGGGGCGGTTTCACCTAGTTCCCCCAATTGCACCATCCAGCCACAGACCACGGATGCTTTTACATGAGTGGGTCGCCGTGACGTGACCCACTAGCATGATATTTCAAAATCCTACAAAACAGGATTAGATGAGACGGAAGTCTGGGATCACGTGTGTTGAAGGCAGTTGCACATTGTTTGTAGACCGCAAATTAAATACCTCACAATCAAGGTATTTAATTTGTGGTTCGCAAACAATGTGTGACCACCTTCAACGCACGTGATCCCGGACTTCCGTCTCGTTTAATCCTGCCTTCTGGGATTTTGAAATATCACGCGAGTGGGTTGCGCCACCACAACCCGCTCGTGTAAAAGCGTCCTCTGTCTCCCCCACATTGAATACACCCCCAAATTCAAGAATTGGACGTAAAACAGTGACACAAGGTCAATCACTGCATCCTCCCCCTCCCGCCGAGTCTCCGGATTTTAGGCATGGAAATTCATAGTGTCAAATTAGATTTTAACATATATTCCCTTGTGTTACTGTAGAAGAGCTGACAGGGAACTAGTATACGGGTTAAGGGTTCTTCTTTAAAAGTTAATAGGGAATTGACAAAATTACTGAAGCAGTTGATATTGTATATCAAGGTTGAGGGCACCGAATACAGGGCATGACTATAGATAAGAGATTGGACCTTGCCACCAATTAGAAGGAAAATAATAAACTTCCTCTTAATGTTGTGGAGAGAAGGAGATTCTCTACTACGTATCATTTCTATACATAGCACGACTAGGCATATGCAGCACTTTATAGAGACAGGTCCTTGCTCAGTGGGTTTACAATTTAAGGCCCATTTTACACAGACCCAGGAGGGGCCATGGTGTGTGTGGGATGAGTGGAGACTACAGTGGGTGTGTGGCGCGTGGGCAGGCCATCACATGGACTCCCACCCACCTCCACGCACGGAGGCACCTCTGTTTTCCCCAGTGCCTCCATGCGTGGCAGATTGGTGGAAGTGGGTGGAGCGTGGGAGCACGCACGCGCCCCCCCGCCCATGCTGTTGCACATGTGGGCAAGGGGGGATGTAAAAAGGGCCAAGGACACGGACACATTCCTATTTTAGAGATGGGGAATTAAGGCTGAGAGTTTGTGATTGGCTCAAAGCCACCCAGTAAGTTCATGGCTAGAATAGGACTTGAGCGCTGGCTTCCCAGATCTAAGGCCAGCACCTTAACCACTAGACCATGCTGGCTCTTGCAGATTCTTGTAAGCAATAACCTGTCAGTCAATGGAATCTGATACAAGGTTATGTGGGGAGGTTGGACATTTTGGGATGGGGTGAAAAAATCATTTAGATCCAGGAAGATCCATGCCTTGGATAGGAGTTCTTTTGCCCCTGTAGTGCCAAGATGTGCCAGACTTTGGAATTCTGGGTTTTGTTTCATCGAGGCAATGTGTTGTGTAGGTGGAGGGGGAATTTGGGGGATCAGGTAAAGAAATCATTTGGATTCATGACTCTGATATGTTGGGGGTGAGGGGTTGCCATTATGGAAGGAAGGTGTGCTGGATATTTGTAGATTTTTGAGTTCATTCAGTGTGGAGTGATGTACTGAGTAGGTGGAGGGTGGAATTTTGGGATTGGGTGAAAAAAATTTTTGGATCCAAGCTTCAGGTAGGTTTTTTTTGTTTTGTTTTTATGCCCCTGCATTGGCAAGGTGGATCAGATTCTGGAATTTTGGGGGTTGTTTCATGCAGGGAAATGTGATGTGTAGTGGTAATGTGGAATTTTGGGGACTGGTTGAAGAAATCATTTGGATCCATGAGGATCCATGGCTTGGATATGGTTGTGGGTTTTTTTGCCCTGCAATGGCAAGGTGGATTGGATTCTGGAATTTTGAGGTTTGTTTCATGCAAGGAGATGAGTTGTGTAGTGGGAAGGTGAATTTTTTGGGATCAGGTGGAGAAATCATTTGGATCCATGAAGATCCATGCTTTGGATATTTTTTTTTCCACCCCTGCACATAAGGTACACCGGATTCTGGATTTTGGGGGTATATTTGATGCAGGGTGATGTGTTGTGTAGTGGGAAGGTGAAGTTTTGGGGATGGGGTTTGTTTCATGTGGGGAGATGTGTTGTGTAGTGGGAAGGTGATTTTTTGGGGATTGGATGAAGAAATCACTTGAATCCATGAGGATCCATGCTTCAGATATGGTTTTTTTGCCCCTGTGCGTAAGGTGTGCTGGATTCCAGAATTTTTGGGTACATTTGATGTGGGGTGATGTGTTGTATAGTGGGAAGGTGAAATTTTTGGGATCGAATGAAAAAATCAGTTGGATCCATGAGGATCCATAGTTTTGATCTCGATGTTTGCACTGCTGTGTTGCTGTGGTATGCCTGATTTAAACAGATTATCATGGATCCTAGTGGTCATTCAGGAATGGAGTTATGTGATGGGGGACAGGTTAAGCCAGGGATTCTCAGCCTGGTGCTTGGGAGCAATGGCTGAAAGTGCTCCCCAAGCCAACTGTCAGTAGTCCTTGCCCTTCATTCATTAAAGTCAACGTGAGCTGGGATTAATGAATTAATTATCTCAATTTCCATTTAAATTATTTAAATTGAATTGCAGAGGGGAGACATAATCTATGCATATTTTTGTCAATTATTCATGCAAATTATGCAGTGCTTCCAAGTAGGGTTGCCACCTCTGCAAAATTTTAAGGAACACTTATGCAAAATACACGTTGCAGAGCCTGCTTTGGCACCCAGCCCTGCAACATGTATTTTTCATAAGTGTTCCTTAAAAATTTGCAGAGATGGCAACTTTACTCCCAAGTAGTCACTCCAGTGCTCATGACTGAAACAAGTTTGAGAACCCCTGGGTTAAACCATAAGCAGACTGTGCTTTCAGAAGAAAATCCAAGCCACAAGAGATATGCTTCTAGAAGGGTTTTTATTTGCTGCACTTGGCCTTCTGGAGCCACATACAAGCTCGGAGTTGTCTTGGAAACCAGTTTCTATTCAAACTAGCATTTTGGATTAGTTAATGTGGCAGGAGGGGGCGAGTTAGAAGCACAGGAAATAAATAAATTAATGGAAGATAGAAATTGACGTGTAGATGGGAGTGTGCTCGATTGTGAGGAAAGCCACTGCCTCTGAACATGGGTCTCCAGAAAGCTCAGCAAAGCCAGAGTCTGTGGAGGCAGCCCTGATGTAGGATGCTCCCACCCACAGATGCTAGCCTCGCATGTGCTACTAATAAGACTGCAGTGGCCTTTTTGCCAGTGTCACAGTCCTCAAGGAGCAAATTAAAACCAAGGAGTCGCAAAAATATACAGCCAGAATTCACACTGTAAAAGCTGATAGGTATTTGTCTCTACAGCACAGCAAACACTGACACCATGGATGTAAACATGAGGAGGCCAAGGGGGAATGTTCCCCCTGAGTTTGGGATTGGGACACTGGGGACAGTTTTCTCCTTAACTTCCTCCATAACCACTGCAGGGTAGGAGGGTTTGCTGCCCTGCACCACCCTGCTTCCTGCTAGCATTTGAACATCCAAGGCCGTTTTTAGACGAGCGCACGGTGCGCTCGCGCGTCGTTGCCAAAATCCCGCGAGATGGGATTAGACGAGACGCTGCCGCGACTCACACACACGGGAGGGGGACGCGCATTTTTTTCCAGCTGCGATCTGACTGGGTCGGCGATTGAGGTGGTCAGATCACGTCCGGAAAAGAATGCGCATCCCCCTCCTGTGCACGTGACTCGTGGCAGCATCTCATCTAATCCCGTCTCGAGGGATTTTTGAAAACAAGCGTGAGCACACCGCGCGCTCGTCTAAAAGCGGCCCAAGAGCTGGATGAGTGGTCAGAGCCATGGCCATTTTGTGGAGTCAGGGGTGTGTCTTTTGGAGGGATCAAAGGAGAGGTGCTGCCCCCTTGTTCTGGTGGTGCCATCTCTCAAAATTATCCCCCTCCCTCCCTGATGGATCTTTCCCAGGACAGAGCTGGTGTGTTCATACAAAATAATCTCTCCAGGATTAACCCAGATTTCTTAGGTGGGGATCAACGATGTCAGCATTCTTACCTGTGGTGCTTCTTCTTTTAAGTTAACCTGCAAAAAGACCAAATGTATCAATAAGATGCAGATGCCATTGGGGTGGAATTGGAAAACACTGCTACATTAAGGCAGAGAAAATGAGACCGAAGCTATCCCCCACCCCCTCTCCAGGGTAGCAGGAGGGTGTCTGAGCAGCAAAGAGAAAGGGGCTGATTTTAAAAAGAGCTCAGCTTCCCTTTAGACCCCTAGACCCCTTTAGACCCCTAGGCCAGGTTGTCAATGGGGCTCAGCTATGGAGTAACAGCAGCCCAAAATAGGAGGAGGGGGGACCGCACCTCCCCATTCCCACCCCTGACTCATCACAAATAAATAGTGCAGAAGAAAAGAGGAAACACATCTCCATCTGATTTGGGGGTGCAGGAAACAGTCTCCTCTATGTCTCCAATGAGGCCCATGGGGGGTATAATTAAGGGGGAAATGTTCCTCTTGCACTCAAACTGAGAGAGAGGTGGGGGACCTCTCTGCTCTGTGCTGCTATTACACCCCTTGGCTGCGTGTGCTTGGAGAAGATGTTCCTAGCATCACAATGGGGACAGGGCTTAACACCTGGAAATGCGGCTTTGAGAAATCTGGCTGCAGCCAGAGCAGTTCCCCTAGGAGAGGGCTACTGGCTCCAGAGCAAGATCAGTGACATGGGGTGAAAGCAGACATGACGCTAACCACCCTTTAACCACCCTTGGTGGTTATTTATGCAGGTTGCAGGGCTGTATTGGTGCCCTATGCAGCCCTGCAACATGCATAAATGACCACCAAGTGTGGTTAAAAGGTGGTTAGCGTCATGTCTGTTTTCACCCATGGTCTCAAGAACATTCAGAGCTGTTTTCAGCATTCTTAAAATCAAAAATATAATTCCCATTTTCTGTTGTTTTTGTTTCTGGTGAAAACTCTGAAACTAATGTTTAACATGGTTATGACTGAAGGGCAATAGTCATAACAAAATGTCAGCAGCGGTGAAAGCAAATTTCAAAATGTCAATGAAATCTGACAAAAATTAGTGATTTTAGAAACACAGGTTTTAAAAAAAATCAAAAACTTGTTTGAATAAGCAATTTCTAGGCAACCGCAGTGTGCTGCTCTTGTTTGTCTCAGTGCTTGTGCTGGCACTGGCAGGAGCTGGAGCTGGTGTCCATCCAAACAAGCCAGGATGCTCCTGTTTGCTGCTACAGTCTGTACTGAGGCACTGGCAAAGCTTGGCCGAGTTGGGTTCTCTCTTTTTCCCCTCTTTTGTGGTGAACCTTGCCTGGGTTCAATACACTTTGGAAGGGGTGAATCTAACAAAGGGGCTTCTGGCTCTGCCCCGAGTCAGCCCCTCAACACTGCTGGCCGAGAAAGACAGCTGCAAGGAACCCTCTCCAAGGGCAAGGTCCCTCTGTATCCAGAGACACTTCACTTACGACATAGTCCCCTCAGCGATTGCCGCAGCGGGGGTTTGGCGGCGCCCATTCCCCATCCCTGGCAAGGAGGACGGGGAAAGAGCGGCAGC
>QEPC01014525.1:336603-349589 GCA_003113815.1 Sphenodon punctatus
GGGGGGAGGTGGTAGATGACAGCAACACAGAGGTGGAGAGGGGAGTAGAGGCATATGGAGTGAGCCTCAAAGGAGGGGAAGGAGAGAGAGGGGGGAGGGGGAAGGGGTTGAAAGTGGCAGGAAGAGGCGAGGAGGAGGTCCACACCACCACCCCGGCCTTCAGAGCGGGGCTGGTGGGAGAAGGAGAGGCCTCCGTAGGAAAGGGTGGCAGGGGTGACAGAGTCATTGGGGAAGATCCAGGTTTCATTGAGGGTGAGAAGGTGAAAGGAGCGAGAGAAGAAAAGATCATGGATATAGGGGGCTTTATTAGCAGAGGAGCGACAGTTCCAGAGGGAGCAGGAGAGTGGGAGTTGATGGGGATGAGAGTAGGGGAAGGGGGGCGATGGGACCCTTTTATAGGACCACAAGTTCAATAAATTCATAAACTCTCTTTGGAAGGTGGCATCCATTGCTCTTGGCAAGTAGCAGCTTAATAGTTGGAAGAAACAATGAGATTAATGTGCAGGTATTTCAGAATGTTCCCTTGGGCCCAAGATGGCCTGTGGTGTTTGCTGCCCTGGGCAAAATACATTTGCCATCTCTATTACACACATTTGCCTGAAGTCCTGGGTTTGTAGTGTGCATGAGGAAAAGGTGACACCCCTTCTACCTCCCAAGATTTGGAGCAGGAGCCCTGGGGGCCCAGCCTGACCTTCTAGAGGGTGCTCTGAAGGATCCAGCATGCAAAAAGCTGCTGTCCTGGACAAAGTGTCCATCTGGCCCTGCACATGCCCAAGCCGGTTCAGAGCTCGAGCCAGACCAGACCAGACCTGCTCTTGTGGTTGACAGCTCTCGGCTATGAAGGTCATGGCTAACTCTGGGCCTGAACTTCTCCAGTGTTTGGGATGGGATGGAGAGGAGCAAGGAGAGGCGGTTTCCCATATAGGCTGTTTTCACCCGAACATCCCTCCCACCCTTGCACACGTGTGGGATGGCATCCATGTAAATACAATGGCATGTGCAGGGGGGATTGGTGGGCATGCATGGGAATACTGCGGGCGGTGGGTGGGGTGCATCTGTGCTCCCACGCTCCACCACCTCCACCCATTACCCACTCACGGAGCAACAGGTGGCGGTGCCAATGCCCAATGCTCCTTGCATGGAGATGGGTGGAGAGTCTGTGGGAATGCACCCCCACGTACCGCCCGCCCATTCCCACACGCCCGTTCGAAAAGGGTCACAGTGTTCCAGCCTGGACCCATATTGAGTTCAAATATTTGAGCTCCGCCTGAGACAGTAATAAAGCAGGTGACAATATCTACCAATGGCTCTGACAGTGCTAGTGACTCCTGTGGTGAGCTGAACTCAGTTGTTTGGCTAGAGGGGTCTATGTAAACTGAATTTTGCTGTGAGCACTGCCTAGCGCTTGATATTTTCCCATCATGCATTTCACTTTGCAATTCATGTGGCCATTTTCATTGGCTCTGCAGTGAAAACATGCAACACAATACATATGTGCTTCACCTGAGAATGAGATGGTGTATGGAGATCACTCCCTCCCGGAGGAAGCCTGTCTGGCCCCAAGTTTGCTGGTCTTCTGCCGGGCCTGCAAAACTTGGCTGTGCTCCCAGGCCTTCAGAGGAGGAGAAGGGGGGTGGGGGGTTGGATAAATGTTTGGGTGGTGGTGGTTGGTTTTTAGGATTTTAGATGTTTTAATTTTGAAAATCAGTGTTTTACTGTTATTTTAATTGTGTTATTTTTTTTATTGTAAGCTGCCCCGAGATGCCGTGGGCATGAGGGGACGGCTAAGAAATATAAATAAAGAAATAAATATATAAATCCCTGCTTGGTCCCAAGAATTTTCTGCATGTTTTAGACTTTCATTCAACTATACAGCATTAAGCTCACAACCTTAGCAACTTGAAAGGAAACAGGATACAGCGTGAGTGAGTCTGCGGATGGATACAGGAAGTAGCTCAAAGAGCAGTGCTGACAACCCAGGTTTAACTCTGAAATGTAATGAGAAAAGCCTGGGGTTGACGGCAACCAACTCTGGGTTGCCCTGGAAAGGGAGAGAGATCACTCAGAAAACATCTGTCTCCTTGTGATGTGCTCCTGCACAGGAACTTGATTCTGCCCCTGCAGGCACTAAGCTCATGGAGGTGGGGTAATAAGGGTGTCAGTCTAGGGGTGAGTGAAGTTTATTTGGAGATCTGTGATCCTGTTTAATCTCAGGTGTATGTAGAAATCTGGGGGTGGCCAGACCTTTGTGCAAAGCTGAGTTTCACCTCTTGTGAACTTCCAGAAAGTGGAGAGGAACAAAGCAGATCTTCCATGCTGTCTTGTAGCTACACCCAGTCTGCTGTCCCTGAAGACTGGACTTCCCTACTGGGAAAGGGAGGAAGCAGCACTTAGATCTATACAGACAGTCTAAGGGATGGTACCTGTTTCTCTTTCGCTTCTTTGAGTTCTTCTTTTTCTTTTTCTTCACAGGTGAGGGGCTGCGGGATGGGGACCTGAGGAACAACAGCAACATGTTACTGACCAAGCAGAATACCCTGAGCCTCAGTGCTTTCACTGGGGAAGCATGGTACTGGGATGCTTCCTTTAGACCCAGATGCCTCTCGCATCCCAGGGATATTTTCTATTTAGCTTTGGGGAAGGACTGTTCCCACCCCCTGTCCCAGTTGTGTAAAGCATCTGCAGGCACAAAAGACCCATCTTCATTCTTTGGTCCTGTTCTGATGAGGTGGGGCTGCAATGAGGAGCCCCAGGGCTCAGTGTGAGCCAAGCAGTGATGGGCCACGCAGCACCTGTGGACCCTTTCCCTGTGCTCCCTGCTGACTGGACCACCCCATGGCAGGTAGTATCAAGGCTCTCCGCTGGTGCAGGCTCACACCCTTGTAGGGGTGGGAATATCAGATTATCGGATTAATCCAATACACCCGATAATCAGGTGTATTGGATTAATCCGATAATCACCATTATCGGTGTACCGTTTTTTAAACATTGGCCGCTTTACCAGCTTTTTTACATCGTGGCCATTGAAATAAATGACCGCAATGTAAAAAAACTGGTAAAGCGGCCAATGTTAAAAAACCAGTATGCTGATACCGGTAAATCTGATACCGGGGAGATCCGAGACCAGTAAATCCAGTATCCGGTATTCTCCCCGGTGTCCCACCCCTACTTTATGGGGTTGGGAGAGGAAGGGGGTGGGGTAGGAAAAAAGAGGCATCCAGTGAAATGAGAGAGACACAGGCTTGGCGCCAGACTGACAGAAAGGGAGGGGGGGGGGGCAACGCTCCTGAAAAGGCAGGAGATTTCTCTGTGTATCCCCTTCGCAATACCCTAAGTACTGGACAATCATTTAAAATATTACTGCATTTCACAACTGTGTAGATAGACACAATATACATGATGGTGCCCCAGTGCAGAATGCCTGTCTTCCCCACATCAACAACCGCATATATAGCAAACTGGGACTTGGATCACCTTCCTGGGCTTAGACACAGCCTGTGCTCTAAAGCTCAGCCTGTGCAGCTTAGAGGCAGCCTTGTTCACATGCTCACAGACTTCTCGTGTCAAACCTCAGTGCCTGCATCAGAGGCTGGAGGGGGCCACAATGTGGAAGACGGGGAGGGGAAGTGCAAGGCAGGTGAGATATCTTAACTGACCAACCAAAATTTCCCTGCAATTCATGAGAATTTTAAAAGAATTTTTCCTCTTCTCATGCAATTTCCCTTCATCTGGCAACAGTGTTCTGAAAAGCCTACTCTCCTACAGAGCCTGGGCTGCCTGCACCTCTGGCCAATGGGAGAGAGAGACCCAGGGGCTGAGGCGAGAGGGGGAGCTACCAACCAATAGAAGGCGGGGGGGAGAAAGAGAGAGATGGGAGAAAGCATCTAACCAATGGGGCAGGGGGAAGAGGTCTTAAGGAAAAGAGGAATGGGAGAGTAGAGGGGAGAGAGTGGGATATTTTGGAGGTCCTTTAGAATCCAAAACACTGAGTTGTGGCCCTAGGGTGGCCAGATATGCAAATTTTAGAGGACACGAGAAATACAGGTTGCAGGGCTGGATTGGAGCCAATGCAGCCCTGCAACCTGTATTTCTCATAAGTGTCTACTAGAAATTGCATACTTGGCCACCCTATGTGGCCTCTCTCTAAATCTCATGTGTTAATCCAGCCCTGCCCTCAATAAGAGCTTGCTCCCTCCTCTCACCAGGCAGGGTTAACTACCATGAAGCGAGGAGGCTCAGTTGAGCCTGGGTTCTGAGGGGCCCTTTGCAAAGAACTTGAGCACTGCTAAAAAAAATTCAGTGGCGAGGGAGAGAGTGGGGCCAGCTCTCTGGTCCTGCCCACACTGAACATTTAATTACACTCGAGATGTTCAGGCTGCTTGCAAAGGACCCTGCCAAGAGGAAATGTTCAGATTAGGGAGGGAGTGGAGTTCTGGCTTGACCTGACTACTTACTCTTAAAATGTGAGTCACAGGGGTTGCTGCTGCTCCGGGGGAGTGTTGGAAGAGGAGGCGGTGGAAGCTGGGGTAGCACTGTCTTTGCAGAGGCGAGATTGGTAAGGAACCCCCCCTGGGGAGAGTTCTGGCTGCTCAGAGGGAGGAGCTGGCATCCACTTGTAAGCCCTGCTGCAGACTGCCTGGTCTTGAGGCTCATGTTGGTGGCCTGGCCTGTAGCAGGGCTCTGCCACCCCACACCCAGTGGCAGCGGCTCTCAACTGGTCTCCCAAACAATGGTGCCCCCCTCCTCTGTGGCATGGTGGCTTGAATTGGGACTCCTGGCTAGGCTCCTCTAGAGTGGTGGCAGCCTGAAGTGGGCATCTCACCCCAATGCAGTAAGTCTCCACCTCAGAGACCCGACCTCCTACACTTTACTAACAGGGATATTGGAGATCACCTTGGGATGCTAGCAGGGGAAAGCTCATACCATAAACAGTGGTATTCCCAGGGCACTAAGGCCGTTTTCAGACGAGCGCGGCGGCGCCCGCGCTTGTTTCTTTAAAAAGCCAGCAGCCCGTTCTACACGAGACGCTGCCGCCGAATACGCGCATGCGCGGCCGACGCGCATCCATTTCCGTGCGCGAACTGACCGGGTCGGCGATCGAGGCTGGTCAGACGCGGCTGGAAATGGATGCGCGTCGGGCCGCACATGCGCGTATTCGGCGGCAGCGTCTCGTGTGGAATGGGCTGCCGGCTTTTTTGGAAACAAGCGCGGGCGCCGCCGCGCTCGTCTAAAAACGGCCTAATAGTCATACACATCAAGTACATTGGAAGCTCTCCCTGGCTTCCCCATAGCAGGAGGCCTCCCCCATTCTTGGGGGACCAGATAGGTGTCATTGCATTGCAAGGTGCATGGGCGTGGGGGGGATTTCCTAGTCCTGGCCAGGCTGCTGGTACAGGCAGCTCAGCTTTCTGATGCCACCTACAGGCGGTGGAATTTGCCTAACCCAGTGAGTCCCAAAATAGTACCTAATGTGACTGGCTCCTGTGTGGCTTACTCCATTAATCCATTTTGAGTCTTAAGTACAATCCAGTGACCCCAGACAGCAAGAAAGTCATGATAAACATATCAGGTATCATTGGGATTGTGATCCATACAGAAACACTACAAGCACATATGGGGTCACAACTGAAGTGTGGGCTCCCAAAGTGCTGAGACCCCCAAGAGCTCTTTTGAAAGCAGAAAGGCCTAGTTATCTCAGCACTGCCCTACTCCTACCGGGCCATCTCCCTGCTGATGTCACACTGCTCCCTAGACCATTCCCCCAGTGTTGAGCTCAACCTAGCCTTAGCAATAGGACTCCTTCTACGCTCCTGAGGGGCATCATGCCACAGCCTGAGTGCTCCTCAGAGGTGTAGGTAGGTTGGAATGGGTCCTGGTGCAGAAAATCAATGAGCTTCCGTCTTCCCCTCCCAGTACAGGAGATGCAGCTAAATCATGGAGCATCATACCCGCACCCCTCCCAAGGCTGGTGGGCTTTGATGTAGCTACACCACCTGCCCCTATTATAGCTACACCAGTGGTAGTCCTTTCTGAAAGAGATATGTGAGTGAAGTCAGAGGGAAAGAAACTAGACTAGATTATCATAGTCAGGGAGGATGGAGGGGACCCCCCCCCACAAGGTTCAGGTGCATGGAGCAGTCCCTTCCACAATTCTAGCCCACAGAAGGATATGTGGGGCCAAAAATAAGAAGGGGCTTGTCCCCCCTATGTATCTCCTCTTCACCCATCTCATTCCTCAGGTGGCACTTCCTACCCATCTCCCCTGTTGTTACATGATGAATCAAGGCAGGGCTTTGGGGCTGTCTCCCATTCCCTTTAGGGTAGCCTTTTGTTACTACCCTGATCCCAATGGTCCCTGCTGGCCTTTCATGTGTCAGGATGGGAATTTCTCTGCCAGAAGGTTTTCTGTGTTCAGTACATGTCTGACACCCAGCTTGAAGGAATTTGATGCGCTGCACCTATTTATATTTTCCTGTACCACAGAATGTTCCCATCCGAAATAGTCTAGCCCAAACCACTGGTAAATAGGAGTTCTCCAAGCAGAAAAGAGAGTCTTGGAAGGATGGATCCTAAGTAATTCCTCTTATTACCTCCATTCCCCTCATCCAGCCTCAAAAGCATCTCCCATTCCGCAGAATCTATGTAGCTGCTACACTGGGTCCTTCCCTCTGGCACACTCACCTCCTTCTTTTTTTACGAGTGGATTTCTTTTTCTTCTTCTTCTTCCCCCTGGAGGAAGGTGGAGGGATGAACTCCTCATCACACAAGAGGCTTCAGGAACCCGTTTAGAAAAGGGAAGAGAAAGGAGACCTGGTTTGCATGTGTCAATCAAGTCTGTTTTTGTCAATTTCCCTGACAGTTTTGATCAGGAGAGGTTCTTTGAAGTATAATGAATGTCCATGAATGATTGTGTTTTATGGCAGATCTATAATTCAGGGTGAATATGTAATTGCCAGGTTATTTATTTATTTATTTAGGCACGGGCTCTCGCCATGGCCAACATATAACCAAATTTGCCATGTTATGGATAATTTGGTCACACTTTAAATTAACTGTCTCCTCTAAGGATTTAATGTAGATATAATGAGATAGTTACTGTATGTTACTCACATTCCAAATGATATTTAAAAACATATTTATTGAAGTTAACAGCTCTGTAACAGATTTAGAAATTTTGCTTCCCTCAGTAAATGTTTTAAATAATTAATTGGCATTTAGTTTGCTTATGATAATTATTATAACTAGATAGATATATTTCACTAAATTTTATAAGATTTAAATAGCAATTGATTATAAAAGCATATATTAAGGTGCTGGGCTAATGTAACATGATGTACATCTCTTATACACTTGTTAAATCTTAAAAAAAAAATTGCATCCTGTGAATTAATTAAAAAAACAACAACACACTCAGTACATAATCCTATTACAGTTAAATTATGTGCAAATACTGCAGCTAAATGAATCTAGGACACTTAGTTGAGGATATGACAGTTAATTTGTGGTTATTCATTAGCCAAAACAAACAATCTAGAAAGGGAAGGGGGCATCTGCTGGTTGAACTGGAATGTACATTCCTGCCCCCGGAGCTCAGCTCTGCCCCTGCCTTGGGCAATGCTGGCAATGTCCCAGGGAGCAGGGGGAGGCCAAAGTCAAGTGCCCCAGGACATTCCAGCTGAAGGTCCAATTCTCCCACTGAAGGTACTTGGAATAGCAGGTTCTCAGCACCTCTGAAAATCACACCTCAAATTTGAGAACTCAGAATTATTGACTCCCAAATTTAGGGCTTGATCCTATTAAAATTAAGGAAAGAGTAGGGTTGCCACCTTAGGTGTATCTTTCCAAGCCTCTTATGAAGAATACATGTTTCCACCTATGTATCTTTTTCCTGAATTACAGGTTGGGAGCATTTTGCTCAGTGACCACATGCCCCTGCAACTCGCCCTTCAACTTGGTTCTGGGCAAGGGGAGCATTGGCTCCACTCCCATCCGGAGATAAGGATGGGAGAGGCTACGGGCAGGTATAGACCCAAGAAGTGGGATAGGGAAAATGTACACCAATCTGTGGAGCTACTACAATCTGACCCTTTAGGAATGATTAAGGGTAAGGCTCTGGCTCAGGTCCCTTCCCTAACTACCATAGATATATATGAAGAACTGGCGGAAGAACTGAAGCCCCATTTGATGCAGAGGGGTCCAGCGGTTGGGGGGGAGGGTTGGGGTAAAAACCAAAGATGGTACGACAAAGAATGCCGGCAGGCCAGATGGGCTTTTACAACTGTGTATCAATCCTACCATCATTCAAAATTGAGAGTTACCACCACAATATTTTGAGTTGAAAAAATACTACAGGAGGGTTATTAAAAGGAAGAAAAGGGAGTACGCCATTGGCATTTGGCAAAATTCGGTTGAGGCGGGGAATAATAGTGATTCAAGAAAGTTTTGGCATATTGCCAATGGGGCATTGGGGGCCCTTAGAGGGCCAGAAGTTTGTATTATATGGCAGGATGCCTGGGAAGAACACTTTAGACAGATTTACCACAATCAGACGCAGGAGGAGGAACAGATAGATCTGGATTTAATCCCACTTTGGCCCCCAGTTACGGAAGAGGAAATACAGGAAATAGAGAAAGTTGGGTCCTTTAAAAATAACAAAGCACCGGAGTCCGATGGGATTAGGATTGAACTATTAAAGGCCACAAGGGGATGGTGGGTCCCATTCCTAGTGGTACTATTCACGGCAATTAATCAAAACGGTTGTATTCCGGTTGCAATAGTCATCCCGCTGTATAAAAAGGGCCCAATTAGCCTGCTACCGGTGATTAGCAAGGTGTGTATACTAAGACCTTGCTGGCCAGGCTGGCCACCTGGGTGGAAAATGAAAAGATCTTGTTACCAGAGCAAGCAGGTTTCCAGAGCGGAAAAGCGACAATTGACCACTGTCTGGTTCTCCATCACCTGAGCTGCGAATATAGGCATATCAATACAAGGTTTTTCACTGCTTTTATTGACCTATGACAGGTCTTTGACTCTATTAGTAGAGGGCACTTATGGGGTAAATTGAGAGTCTCAAATATAGATCCCCGGCTGTTAGCCATTATTCAGAACATTTATAGGCAGGCCAAGATGGTGGTGGAACTGGACCTGGATCACTTGTCTAGGGAGATTGGGTTAGGAAGGGGGGTAAGGCAGGGTTGCCTCCTTTCCCCAATACGCTTTAATATTTTTATAAATGATGCGGTAGCTTGGGTTACGGAGGAAAGGTTTTTCCCCCCTAGGTTGGCTACCAGGAAAATATGGTTGCCTTTTGTATGCGGATGACCTGGTCCTGGTCTCTCAGACCAGGGTGGGGCTTCAGAGACAATTGGCAGTCTTTGCACAGTACTGCCAGGAAAATGCCCTTACGATTGACCATCAGAAATCTAAAGTGATGGTCTTCCCTAGGGAAAGGAAAATTTACTCCTGGGAGGTTGGGGATTCCCCCATCCTCCAGGTGACCTCCTTTAGATATTTGGGGATTTTGTTTCAGCAAAATGGCATGTGGTGGGGTCAGCATAAAGCGGCAAAATTGGCAATTGGAGGGGCCCCAGGGGCAATTGCCTCTCTTCTGTAGATTTGGTAGGGTGGACCCTAATTGGGCCCTGAGAGTGTTTAACTCTAAAGTGAGTTCTAAATTCCTGTATGGAGCAGAACTCTGGGCAATCTCGTGTGGTAAGGAAATAAATGGACCTCAAAATAAATTCTTGAAGTGGATCCTTAACGCCCCTAAGGGTATTCCATTGGAAGCAATCAGGCTGGAAGTGGGCCAGGTTGCATGGGAGGGGATAGTGATAAAAAGGGCGGTTATGTTGTGGTTAAAAATAACTTTTTCATCTCATTGCTAAGATTCGCCCTTTCTCTCTGTCTCGTCTGCCAAAACTCTTGTTCATGCTCTGGTCATCTCTCGCCTTGATTACTGTAACTTTCTTCTTTCTGACCTTCCCCAGTCTCACCTTTCTCCCCTCATCTCTGTCCAAAACTCTGCTGCCAGGGTCATCCACCTCGCCCATCGCTTCGACCATGTGCAGCCCCTCCTCTCTTCACTTCACTGGCTTCCCCTTCCTGAACGAATCCTGCACAAGCTCCTAGTCTTCACCTATAAAGCTCTTCACAACCTCGCTCCCCCCTACCTCTCTGCACTTATCGCCCTCCATACTCCAGCCCGTGCACTTCGCTCCTCCTCTGTCCCTTCTCTCACCCTTCCACGCCTTCCCTGCTCCCCTAAGCGCCTTCGTCCCTTCTCACTTGCTGCCCCCCATGCCTGGAACTCCCTCCCTGTCCACACCGCCTTGCCCCCTCCCTTCATACCTTCAAATCTCTCCTTAAAACTCACCTCTTTTGCTCTGCTCTGCATGACTCTTTATCCTACTGAGCCACTATTTCCTATACCTATGGTCTGTTTACTTATCCTTGCCACATGGACATGCCTGCTGTCATTCTCATCGTAACCAAGCCAAGTACGTGCACTTGAGACCTCACAACTTCATGAATGTTAGACCCCTTGTCTCTCCCTCTGTTCCCCTTCCTATGTCTCTCTCCCAGCTCCTGTCTCTCAGATTGTAAGCCCTAAGGGCAGGGACCGTGTCTATTTTATTACTTTGTAAAGTGCCAGGTACACTGCTGGCGCTATATGTATGTTTGTTAATAATAATAATAATTAATCAAGAACTTTTAATGGCGGTTAAGGAGGATACTTAGCCCATGGTTCAAAGAGTTGGACAACATCTTGATCCATCTAGGTTTCTCTAAGGAGTATATTAGGACAAGGCAGTATGCCCAAGCCAGGGCGGAACTAAGCAGGAGAGTTGAGGATACTGAGGGGCAAAAGGCAGGGGCACGGATCAGAGATACTGCCTTTTTGAGATATTATGGGTTATTCTTGCTGGGGAGAGGGGTGATGCCCAATTACCAGCTGCAGGTGGTGGCTGAAAGGTTGAGGTATTTATTTTTATGTGCCCAGTTAAACTCGTTACCATCGATGGTGCTCGAGGGGCGCAAAAGAGGGGTCCCATATGCGGAGCGACTCTGCCCCTTTGATGTCATGCGGGTGGAGTCGGTGGCACATATGCTGTTGGAATGCCACTTGTACGACCAGGCAAGGAAGAGGTTTTTGACTCGATTTATTGATAGATTCCCAGGGCACTCAAAACATCATATCACAACCATGCTCCTGGGGGGTCTGATCCCATATGCCCGCCTCACTATATCTGCATATTTGTGCAATTCCAACCCCCGACTCGGCTCCACCCTGCTACCGTGGCTCGCTGCCTGCTTCCTCCTTGCTGTCCCGGCTCTGCTGCTGTGCTGCCTGCTTCCTGGGGTGTTGCTGGCCCTGCCTGTGGCTCCAGGCCCCCTCCGCCCCCCCATCTGCCTCTGCCCCCGGTGTTCCACTCCGTGGCTGCTGTCTCCATTGTCTGCCTCCGGCGCCCTGACCGCCCCCTCCCCCGGCTCCCCAGGGTGCTGCCGACCGTCCTCGTTCGCCTGTGCCCCCTTCTGCATCCCACCCCCCTTCCTGGGTGCCTGTGTGATTTCAGAGTTCTGGGGCCCCTGGACTGGCCCCCCCAGCTTCCTCCTGGGGGGTGGTGTTGTGTGACTTTGGAACTGTTGCACTGCCCTGGACCTCCTGTCTCCCCTCCATTGCCCCCTTGCTGGCGCTTGGGTCCCGAGTGTGCCTCCTGGACTGTTCCGGGCCCGCTCCCTGTTCCGTGTGTGCTCCCGCTGTGCCTGGAGTGCCTGGGGCCCCCCGTTCTGGGACTGCCTGTGTTGCTGTGGGGGTGCCCATGCGGGCTGTTCTGTATTGGGGGTTCTGGTTGCTGTTGCCTGTGTCCCGCTGTGCCCCTGTGCCATTTCCTCTCCTCTTCCCTGTCCCTCGCCCCCCTCCCCCCCTTGCCCATTGTGCCTTGTGTGGTGTCTGTCCCGCTGTGTCTCACCCCGCCCTCCCTTTCCTGTCCGTGTGTGTGCCCGGGCGTGTGTGTTTGTACTGTGTGTTCCACTGTGCCCTTGCTGTCTGTGTGCCTGCTGTGTGTGGTACCTGGGTGGCTCTTCTCTCTCTCCCCCCTCCCTTCCCATTTCCCTTGTGTGGGCATTCCCTTGTGTCCCTTTTGGCTTTGTTTACCCTCAGCCGGCCATGTCTGTGTCCCGCCCCTCCCCGGTTCCTTCTGGGTGTTTTGACCACGGCCAGGAATTGGCGTCACGTCTGTTGCGTCGCCCCAGACCGTGATCTGGCGCCCCGATTCCCTGCCGTGGTCCCGTTCCCGTCACATCTGTTCAGGGCTTTTATTGACCATGGGAGTGGTTGTTTGGTTCACCACTGCTGGGAATCCACTGTGGTGACTCTGGAATGTGTAACGTCTGAAATCACCCCTTGGTGTCAGAGGGAGCTCTTCCAGTCCCCACTGTTTGATCTTTGAGATGTGGATGCCCCAGTGTTACCCCCAACCTGTAAAATAAGAGGATTAGGGCTGAAAGACCAAGGCAAAGTTGCATGGAGACTAAATTATAAGCAGGAACCCGTATTCACTGTGTTTTTCCTGTTGCCACTATTGGGGGAAAAGTAGTGTACATGGGTCCTTGGTTACATAAAACAGTACATCTTTATTGCTTACATGTGGCAATAAATTGTGACCTTAAATTGGAATTTCCATTGTTTTTGGAACTCAAGTTTGTTAGTGAATGTCTTAAGTATCCCCTTAACCTGAAGATTTTTTAATATTAGAATTTATTTATATAGCACAATCAATGTATCTGGCATTATATAATCATTAATGAAGCCCCCAGCCGCCATAGCAACAGCAGGGCTCATCCATCCCCTGCAGGTGAGCGAGGCTCCACCCCCTGGGAGGGCTCAGCCCAAGCCCCAGGCCAAAGCTGCCCGCCCGCCCCCAGAAGCCCCGCCCGCCCCCTGAAGCCCCCAGAAGCCATTGCGGCAGGGCTCCACCCCCAGCCAG
>QEPC01014525.1:354003-397397 GCA_003113815.1 Sphenodon punctatus
TCTTTTAGATTGTAAGCCACAGGTAGGGACCGCAGCTGATTATATGTTCTGTACAGCGCCAGGTTGTTACTGGCGCTTTATAAATGTTTAATAATAATAATAATAATAATAATTAATTAAAGACACAGCTCCCTACCCTGAAGGGTTTACAATCCAAGCATCCCCTTAAACTAGATGAGATGCTACCCTGCATGGCCACTGAGGAGCCAGGAAGCCCATGTTCATTCTGCTACTTTCATTCCGCTATTTCCACTGTTCCACCATTTTTATTCCACTACTTCCACTGGCTGTGAAAATAGCGGAACAATGTTTGTTCCGATGATTTTGATCATCTGCAATTTCTGCCGGCACTGCAAAATAGTGGAATAATGTTTGTTCTGACAGCTCCTGAATTAGCAGAATGCCAGTGGAATTAGTGGAATGCTGGCAGAAAAGCTGCGGAAAGTTGCGGGAAATTCTGAAATGGCAGAATGAAATAGCGGAGCAGAAAAAGGAGTTCCACTTCAGCCATACTGGGTTGGGGAACAATCCCCATCCCAATCAGCAGGAGGTACACTTCCAAATCCTTGGAACATGCTCTGTGTGGATCTAACCCCCTTCTGCTCCACTTGGATTTCTGTCTGTGAAATAGCAGGAGCAGGCTTTAGTCAGGGATAGATTCCCCACCCCCCACCCCTCCATCCACCCAAGAGCCCTGGTCTGCTATAGCGCTCAAGTACTTACACTGTAGGGAAATGTGAGATGTGAGGGTTGGGGGCGGGGAGAGGAAGAAACTTTTGTGGGGAAAAACTTTTCTTCCACAGTCTCATATGGACAATTCAAAAAGAATATATTCATAAATATTTTTCTCACACAATGAAGAGTAAAGAAAACTATAAAATTATATAAAATGATAGTTATTGCTGCCTTTAAGTTTTTCATAATGCTTTCTAATTAATACAGTATTTAAATGTAGGTCTAAATTCCTACTCCTCTTTTAAAGGGGAGGTATGGTAACAAGCGTGTCCCCACACATTACCCACCCATCATGCATGTTGCAGGGCCGCATTGGCACCCTATGCGGAGAAGCTGTGTCTCTGGAGGGGGACCTTCCCCACCTTCTCTAGGATTTTAAATCCTCCCACAGCAGCTGCCTGTGGCATTTGCCAAAGGTCAGCACCAAAGGCAGCAGTCATTTGTGAGCTGTTTGTGGGCTAGTTTGACAGGAGTTGAGGGTTCTTATATTTATTGTTTTAAGGCTGTTTTAACTTGTTTTTAGGTGAGATGTGGGGTGGTTATGGACAGGAGCAGGGTTGGGAGGGGGAAGGGCCTTTTTATAACCCCACCACCTGCCAGAGGAGAGGTTGTGGGGAAGGGGAGTAGTGTGGAGGGGTAGGGAGGGTCCCATTCCCCCTGTAAGAGGGTGGGGTATGGGCATGGGGGAAGTGGGGTAGGTGAGTTGTGCCTTGGCTCCCTAGTGAGAGGGGGGACTTGGACATGAGGGGGGAAAGGGTGGGGGGTGGAGGATTTTGCCATGACCCCCTTGTGAGGGGGGCGGTACAGGCATAGGGATTCAGGAATGTTTTGGAAGGTTGGGAGTGCCACAACTCCCTGTGAGGGTGGTATGGGCAATAATAGGGGCGAAGAGGCTTGTGCCACGACCACCTTGTGAGAGAAGGGTGTGTGGGCATAACGGATTTGGGATATGAATTGGGTAGGGAGAGACTGCTTTGGACCCCCTGGGGGGTAGAGGCATAGGGGTGCAGGGGGGAGGTTTTTCCCCCTGTTGTCTGCTGTTTCCCTTCTGGGGATACTGGGCTCAGGAGACCCTCTCCAGCCACTCGCCTCCCTGGGCCCTTTGGGGCCCTTTTGGGGGAGTTGAGAATCAAGTGCTGGAAGGGTGATCCTGTTTGAAAGGGGTTTGAAGGGGGTCAGCTATTTTTAAAATTTATTTATTATTTATTATAAAATTTGTATGCCGCCCCCTCCTGCTAAAAGCATCTCGGGGTGGCTAACAACATATTAAAACAGATTAAAAAACAACAATAATACAATTAAAACCCCCACAGTAAAACAAATTACCCATCTTCCTCAGGAAAGGCACGGCATAACAGCCAGGTCTTACATTGCCTATGGAAAGAGGGGAGGTCAGTAGTCAGGCGGACCTCTGGCGGGAGGGAGTTCCACAGCCGTGGCATGGCCACAGAGAATGCCCTCCACAAGGCTGACACCTGAGAAGCCTGGGGGACCTCGAGGAGGGCACCTCCGGTCGACTGCAGGGCCCAATCCAGGATCCGGCAGGTGAGGTGGTCCTGCAGATAGGCTGGGCCCAGACCATTAAGGGCTTTAAAGGTCAACAACAACACCTTGAATTGGTCCTGGAAGTCTATTGGCAGCCAGTGCAGAGAGAGAAGCCCCGGTGTAATGTGCTTGCGTCAGCCCATCCCAGTTAGGAGATGAGCCGCCGCGTTCTGCACCAGCTGCAGTCTCTGAACCAGCACCAAGGGTAGCCCCACGTAGAGTGCATTACAGTAGTCCAGTATTGGAGTCATGTTTGGCATGGGGAGGTATGGTGTGGTTGGGGAGGATAGTCCCTCCAGATTGTCAGGAGAGACAGTTGGTGTCTGTCCCTGTGTCCTACTCCCCTCCTGTCTCAGGATATTTGGGGGCAAAGACCAGTAGGATCTGATGCTGATGCTGCTTAATGCAAGGTCAGTGGTGAATAAAACTTGCATCATCCATGATTTGGTTCAGGATGAGGCCGCTGACCTCACATGCATTTCTGTCACGGGGGATGGGGCTCAACCCCAACGCCGAGTCGGACTGGCCCAGCGCCGCACCACCCACACCCCAGAGATCCCCACGCACGGGCTCAGACTCCTGACCTGGAAGGTGTCTCTCTGGGAATAAATGCCCGTCAGGATAGTAAGTGGACCTATAGGCCTCACAGTGCCCAGGTCCCTATCATCATAGGGCGCCAGGTGAGTATCTTGAGTCTGGGCCCCAGTCACACTTCCTCCACACATAACCCACGACCAAGGAGGGGGGAAAGGGGGCAATAGTGGGGAGGTAGTGCCCAGAGGGGAGGGGAAGGTCCCAGGGACACAGGGACGGTACACGGTGGCACACTTCTCACGGGGGAAAAAGGGAAGGAGAGCTAGGGCCAACCTGGGGGGGGGGGAAGGGAACAAGGAAAGGGCTTGTGCGTCGCACACGCACACCCACAGTCTCTCTACGGCTCTCTCTCACGCAGGCAGGGGGGAGAAGGCAGGGAATTCCGTCACGCACACACTAGAGCTCTATCCACAATAACACACCCACGGTACACCACTCGCAATACTTAGCTTTGCTTAAGGGCCGGTCTCTGCTCAATCACCAGCACCGAGTGCTTCTCGGCGCTGGTTTTTGTATTGCTGGCCCCGCCCCTTGCGCGCTCCCGCAAGCGTGCGGAGCGCCGCACAGGGGGCAGGGTTTCCCCTGGCATCCTACCGGGTCCTACCCTCTGCCGCTCTATCCCTGACTGGGTGTTCACAGGGGGCGGGGCTGTGCTGTTTCGCGGCCCGGGGAGTGCGGGGGGTGGTTCCCCCGCCACCTCTGGTGCTCCCGTTATTGGGCCCGGGGAACTCTCTCGGCCTCGTAGCGCCCCCCTGGGCGGCCTGCCTCTCTGCCCCCCCCTGCGGGGCTTGACAATTACAGAGACCTGGCTGGATGAAGCATCTGGGCCAGTATTGTCCCAGATGGTGTCAGCTGGGTACTCTGTGCAGCATCAGTCTTGGCTTCAGAGCCAAGGGTTTGGAGTGGCCATGATCTGTAAAGACAGCTTGGCCTTTCGGATGTATCTGGTGTCTAACTCATCTGATATAGAGGGTGTCCACCTTGTGTTGGTTTTGGCTGGGGATAGAATGGGCAAATGGTCTGGTCCCCGATTTTATGTAATTGCACCAGGTGCTCCTCTGGTCGGTCTTAGAATACTGGAGCCACAGCCTCAGAAATGTGCTGGATCACTCGAGGTCGTCTATCCCCACTGCCCGATCAGTGTTATCTCTCCTGGATAGGGCCACAATCTCACTGATCCTAAAAGCTCAAAAAAATGCAATAACATACGCTATGGCGAACAGTTGTGTTTCAAAAACATCCTTGCATACTGAAGAGAGAACCCTGACTAGATGCTGAAGTATGGTGGTGGTAATGGGGGCCCTGACCTCCCCTGGTGTGGATGCCCCCCCCTGGCCCAGCTTTCCAACATATGCTTTATATAAAAACCTTTGTCCAGGGATGGATAACTCATAAACTTAGTCACAAAGGACAGGGCTGCTATCTTGCTGGCTATAGTGCCGGGCGCCAATCCCCTGCACTTCAAGGCCATAGCAAACTGCAATACCTCACCTTCTGTTATGGGAAAACCCTGCCCCCACCCCTTGTTAGCCCTAAACCACTGGAACTCCCTGAAAGCCCTACCATATGCCGCCTGCGTTCTCAAAGCAAGGGATCCTTGCACGATAGTCTGTAACTCTAGAACCCAAGGCTCCACACCCCGGGCAGTAGGGGGTCCAGCATATCTCTGACCTCCGGTGCCAATTCTCAAAAACGGTCCATCTGGAACCAGGAAAGGGCATTGGCTACGTTGTTGTCTACACCGGGGACATGTTGAGCCATGAAAAGGATATTCTCTTTCAAACAGGCGGATACCATTTTCCTAACTAAGGCCATCACCCACATTGAGCGTGAGGACAAGGAGTTTACAACATGCACCACTGCCAAATTGTCACACCAAAACTTTACCACATGGTTGGCAAATTGCCTTGACCATAGCAAAATCGCTATCACTATTGGGAACAATTCCAAGAAAGTGAGATCATTGGTAACTCCCGCCTGATGCCATTGAACAGGCCACCGTGCTGCGTACCAGCGTGTCCTAAAATAAATTCCCAAACCGACCCTCCAGCCGAGTCAGACTGGACCTGTAGGTCGGCCTGTAGCAACAAGCGTTCTCGCCAAAAATGGTGATATGGTGGTCAGATTGGCCACCGTCTGGGACGGGCTGCAGTTAACATCTGTTACCTGCAGCCTAGCTGGATCATGGCCCTGACTACGGTCCGGGATCGGGCACAGCGGCTGGATTGGCTTCTGTGCCCACCTGTCTCCGGAGGGCGGGCAGCTGGGGGAGCACGGTGGGGCGGGGCTGTGCAGCCACACGTTGCACCATGCAGCCCCGCCTCCTCCTCGATCTCCAGGTGGAATCATGCCGGCACATCTCAAGTTCAAGTTCAAGTTCAATTTATTTAGACAAGCCAATGGCTATAGTCACACATATAAAATAAAATTAAAGTAAATACATAATGAGAAAACTGCTCTCAGGATAATAATACAATATTTTAACCATAGCAATTATGAATACAAACACAGCAATAAGGCAAAGTGGCCAAAACATTCAGGCAGGATTCAAAGCCCATTTTCATTTTGATGAAAGTCCATGATCTGTTAAAACCAGATCAATCTGAGTTTTATACTCCATAAATTATTTCCTCATAGCGGCCGCATACACCAAAAACTTGGCAACTGGCTGTATATAAACCGGGTTGGACAGGGCGTATATCATCAGGCTAAACGTTGACCTACCCGGGTAATCATAAAGGAGGGAGGACAGATATTTATTCCTCAGGGCATCATACAAATGGCAGGTGAAAAGGACATGCTGGACAGTTTCAACAATTACCCCCTCGAAAGGGCAAAATCTCTCTAAGAAATCTTCCTACCTGAGAGATGGCCTGCCCTATCCACCCATACCCTAAGAGATGTATCAGAATGCAATTTATACAGGAGCATAAGCAATCTCCTTTCCATCGTGGTCTCTTCTACCCTCAAAGACCCTGGATGGTAGAGTGTTAAATCTTGCACACATGATCAAAAACTTTGCCCTTGGGGAGATAGGAGAGCTCAAATACCCTGCCATGCACCCTATTTCTGGTGCCCAAAGATGGTAATCACAAAAATGCAAGGTCACATTTACTGCCGCAAAATCGCATTGTCTGGCCACATCACTTAGGTGGCCGAGCATTTCCTTAAGAGCACAGACAAAGGGTTTACTCTGAATATATTCCAGAGAAAACCCCAATTTCCCCAGGAATTGTACCACATTACTTGACCAGGAATCCCTAAACCCATCTCTAATTACAAGGGAGTCCAGCCCTCTACCACTCCGGCTGGCTTGCATAGAGCAAAACCAGAATTTTAGCACCAAACCCCATGACACTACATCCCAGCCCTGCTGTCCCACCTCCAACTGAACAGCAGCCGCTGGGGTACTCCTTGGAGCTCTCAGAAGCCTCTGCAAGCACGCAAACTGAATCCCATTCAAGTTATGTCTGCTCAGGGGAATCCAAAGTTCCATTCCATAAAGAAGGGCTGCCCTGACTTTTGCGTTCAAGACCTGGATTGCCAGGTTAACTGCCGTCTTGTCTATTCTGAAGAAAAACCTAGCCAATACCAAAGAAGGACCCTTGGCCGCGGCAGCCACCCTATTTACCTGCTCAGACCACTTCCCCAACTTGTGGAAATAAAGACCCAGATATTTGAAATACGGGACTTGCTGGATCTGGATGTTGTTGACATCCCAATTGTACACCTTTCTCGCAGTTGAGAAGACTACCACTTTAGATTTCCCATGGTTTAATTCCAAATTGTTTTGCCTGCAATATGTCCCAATAGCTTGCAGTTGTCTGGTCAATCCCATCTTTGTTTGAGATAGTACCACCAGGTCGTCTGCATAAAGCAGGCAGCCCAGTGGCCTACTCTCCAATTTTGGAGGAAAAAAAGCAGATCCAGCCAGCAGAAGGGGGATATCATTTATATAGAGGTTGAAAAGGGTGGGGGCAAGGACACATCCCTGCCGCACTCCGCGACTAGTTTCCACCCTACCTGAGAGATGGCCTGCCCTATGGATAGGGATGTATCAGAATGGCAGTGCCCTATGGATTGGTTGGCAAATTGGTTGGCAAATTGACCATAGCAAAATCGCTATCACTATTGGGAACAATTCCAAGAAATTGAGATCATTGGTAACTCCCGCCTGATGCCATTGAACAGGCCACCGTGCTGCGTACCAGCGTGTCCTAAAATAAATTCCCAAACCGACCCTCCAGCCGAGTCAGACTGGACCTTAACTTAACTGGTCCGGTCGTTGCTAATTGCAATAACCGGTGCTCAATCAAAGGGGCCGTATCCCCCCCGTCACAAGGCTTTGGGGACATAACCTGGCCCTTCCTTAAGGCACCCCACTGCTCCATGCCTGGCCTATGGATCGGGATGTATTACCCTAAGAGATGTATCAGAATGCAATTTACACAGGAACATAAGCAATCTCCTTTCCATCGTGGTCTCACTAAGCTTATCCCAGAGCCGCCGTCTGTCAACCATGTCAAATGCGGCTCTGAAATCTAAGAAAGCTGCAAAAAGTCGTTTATTCAAGGCCCTATATTTCTCCAAGAGATAATACAGAACCCAGCATTGTCCAATCGTTGATCTTCCTTTCAGAAAACCGGCCTGCTCTAGACTCATCATATCTTCCTCAACAATCCAGCTATCCAGTCTTGCCAAAAGGAGCTTACAATAGATTTTACTAATTGTGCTCAATAAACTAATTGGTCTATAGCTAGCCGGGTCCTCTCTAATGCCCTTTATGTAAATTGGGACAACAATGGCCATTCCCCAGCCCATCGGGGTGTTGCCGGTATCATTTATCACGGTGAAAAGTGCTGCGAGCACCGGGGCCCATCAATCTATATTAGTCTTGATACAGTCAATATGGACCATATCAATCCCAGGTGCCTTAGCATTTTGAAAAGTGGTCACCATTTCTGCCACCTCCCCTACTGTAACTGGCGGCCAGACCGGCAAAATCATAAGGTCAAATGACAAGCCGTCAGCTTGAACTTCCTTAGCTGCATACAGGTCCCTAAAATGATTTTCCCAAGCACCCACTGAGACTGGGGCAGATCGCAGAGGAATCTCCCTTACTTCTGCCCCTGCCACTAGTCTCCAGAAGACTTTGACATCCTTCCTCTAGGCTGCATCCAATAACTCCTGCCACTGACCCAGGTGAAAGAGCTGCTTTTTCTTTTTAAGAAGGGACTTATAATTTTATTTAACTATATAGTACTCCCTAGGGAGGGATGGCTGCTGAGTACAGCGATAACCCCTATACATGGCTTTAAGATGATTCCTAGCCTGCCTGCACTCATCATCGAACCATCGGTGGCCACGAGGCCCACTGACATTCTTTCTCTCTATTCGGTACAAACACATATGCCGAGTAATAACCTGGACCAAATCCTCAAAGGATGCCAGTGTTTCCAATGGCCCTAGGGATTCTAATACCCTCCCCCACAGAGTCACACACTCAGTCTTTTGTAAAAAAACTCAGCACCTGACTTGCCACGTGTGTCGACCATCTAATAATCAGAGTAGCAGTTAAATCACACATGGCCCCCTGATTATCAGAGCCACCCCGAGGGGTAACCTCAAATAAATCAAAGGCAAAAACCAAAGGGAGGTGATCGCTCAGAGTTATATCATCAACCTTAAAGGACCTAATATCTCCCACAACAGCAGCAGTAACCATGGCATAGTCAACTGTACTTGAGCCTTGGTGTCCTATAAAGGTATATTCGCCCTGGGAATCCTGAAAGCCTGATCCATTAAGGACACACAGTGAAAAATCCTGTATTAATGAGGCAAGTCTTAATCCAGAGGAGTTTATCTGGCTATCTTTAAATAACCTTGTGTTGAGGAGCGGGTGCCTAGGCTCAGATGATAACTCAACATATGGGAGAAGTGCGGCATCCGTAGAGCCGAGCCTGGCATTAAAATCTCCCAAGAGAACAAAATGTGCCATAGGGTATGCAGCCATAAGTGATTCCAAATAGGTATGCAAGCTTTCCCATGACTTCGTGTCAAAAGACCCTGCATTTCTGGGCGGGATGTAAATATTCAAAAAAATAATCTGCAATTGCTTAATAAAAGGAGCCAATCCCTGCACCACCGATGGGCCATCTGGGAGGGGCTCAACCTGTACCTGAAAACAGTCTGCAACAAGGCATGCCAATCCACCCATCGCACGCCCCCCTACCTGGGAGGTCACAGCTGGCTTGCTGAAAACCCGGAAATCGTCCAGCACAATGGGAGATATTTCCCAAGTCTCCTGGACAAAGATCAGATGGAATTTAGCCAAATACGAGAGGAAGTCATGCTGAACCACTCGGCTACGCCAGCCGGATATATTCCATGTACAGATCATAAGCGCCTCCCCATACTGCCCCTCAGATCCCAAATGGGGGTCAGTTACCCCTCCCAACTTAACTGGTCCGGTCGTTGCTAATTGCAATAACCGGTGCTCAGTCGAAGGGGCCGTATCCCCCCCGTCACAAGGCTTTGGGGACATAACCTGGCCCTTCCTTAAGGCACCCCACTGCTCCTCCTGTCTCCTGGGGGGATCTCCATCAGGTCCACCCTGCCTCTCCCTTTTGGGCAACCCCCCTTCACCATCCTTCCAGACCTCCCCAAAAATCACGCCCCATGAGGAAAATAGATATCGTTGGGACCAAAGTCGATCTACTAACCCCTGGATCTTAAAGCGGACCACCAGCCTCTGCCTCCAGTTCGGTGCAGGCAGTACCTGGAAATCAACTACTTACCAATTGAAAATCTGGTGCCCCAAAATAGAGGATATATGATGGACTATGTCCCTCCTACTATCCCACCTGGGGAGAAAAACCCCTGGCAGTGGATGAACCTCAGAGGAAACTGCCCTAGGGATCTAATCTTCTTGTATTACTTTGCTGAGGTGAGGGAGGTTTAGACAGAGAGCCCACCCGCACCTCAGGGCATCCTATAGAGCCCCGTATACCGGGCACTCGAGGGGAATTAATTCCCAAGCCTCCTCTCACTTCAGAAAAGGCAGCCGCAATACAGCCTTGCATTTCTTTAGCCAGTTTCCCAGCCTTGTGTTCAGCAATAAAATCTGTCACTGTGCCAAGCTGATCTCTTTGGGCTTTTAAAAGCCCCGTGATATGTTCTAATTGTGTCAATAACTTTTTAGTTAATTCTGCAATGTAAAAGCACTGCATCCCTAATAACTCAGTGACTGTAGGGGAAGATGTTCTTGGCACTTGACCAGGGGCCTGAGCCTCCTCCCGCCTCTCTGAATGGGAGAGCACTAAAGTTCAATAAAGACGCAAGAGAAGAGGAAACCTCCTGAGCCGCAGGAGGGGGGGATTGCTTACAATCACTTCCCTTTACCCCCATCCCCCCCTCTGCAGACAGATACTCATCCATTTTAAGCTTATTAGATTGAGACTGGCCTTTATGGCTCGAGTGACTCAACCTTCTCCTTTTTTTTGACATCCTGGGGGACTGATCACACTAGAGCAAAACAAGGCACAGCTTTACAGAGGCATACAAGGAAAAACTAAAATATTCTAGGCAGAAATCAACCACCATTAGTAAACGGGGAAAAGCAACAGAGAGTACCACAAAGAGTATCCGGGCCATTGCCTGCCGTCGCACCTAAGGCTGCGCGCACAAGGGTGCCCATGGCGCCGCCGTAGGTGCTGGGATTGTAAATATAGTCCCGGCAATGTCTAATTGGGGATACCCCACACCTGTAGCTGCGTTGCAGCTGAGGCTCTGATGTCACCACCTGTTGCTCACACAGCGTTCCAGGGATCCAAACTCCCAGCTCGCAGTGGCTGTCAGCACACGAAAAACCACATCTCTCCCTTGCTGGTTCAACCAGTAAACGGGCTCCTAGCAGGGCAACAACCCCGGCCAAGTCTATATCGCCCAGGGGCTCTCCCCAGAGTCTCACCGCACATCTAAAGGACAGCCAGACTGATTCCTGACTGAGATCCAAAACAGATTTTGGAGCGCGATTCAGCGTGGTGAGCCTCCAGGCCCATCACGTCTGAAATTACCCACAATAACACAGTAAATGCTTCAAATCCATTAACTGGTTAACCAATCAAATAAGAAATGGGCATTGCTCAGTAACTGATTGTTGTGAGAACAGATCAGTTACCACAAATCTAACAGCTACGAGCCAGCATGGTTAATGATTTCTGCTCTACCAGCAGACTACGCAGCTGTTGGGCCACACATGCGCTGTGGGCCCCTGGCAGCCCATGCATGCACAGAGAGGCATCTGAGAAAAACCGCTTTTCCATTGCCTGGTGTTTGCAGGCACCAAATGGTAGTGTCCCTACCCACTTATCTATCTCCTGGGAAATTCAAATGCTGGTGGTAAGCGTAGTGCAGGGAGAGTACCCTCTCCAGCTCTGCCGACCAGCCCTCCTCTGGATATGTGCCAACTTCCATGAGTGGGCATGTGATGTATAGCCCCCTCCTCACCCACTTCTCCACCCTCCCCACTGTCCTCCTGACAGCCTCTTCAGCAGCTTTTCAGTTCATCCATCACCAGCACCATGAGAATGAGCCTCATCTCGCAGTCTCAAACATACTCTTGTATTGTAGAGTCTGTCTCAGTTTCTGAAGATTACTTCTTTGTCTTTGATGTAGAAACTTTCTCCCCAAGCTGATATGACTTTAATTGTTTCTTCCAGATTGTAATCAAAGTCTAATTAAAAATACACTTTAGATATTGTGCTGGTTAGCTTGAAATCTGGAGATATGAAATGCACTTCCTTTCCCTTGTCCTGTAGCTGTTTTAACCAAATTGATAAACTTTAATCCCAGAGATAATTTAACAGACAGGGCCCCTCTGAACATCAATTCACTGCACTTATAAACTTGGGGTTCATTCTTAGGATTATTTTTTTTCTCGTCTAAGACACAAAGGATGAGCCTGCAGCCCAGTGAGCCCTGCACACAGCTAGTATGGGATATAGCTATAGGAAAAAAGAAAGTTATTTGGATAACTCTGAACTGTTGACATTTCAGCATGGCAGCACTGAAGCACTGGCAGGCAAAGATGCATGTAGCAGCATTTGAGCTGAACCAGCTCTGTGCATCCAAGCACTCATTCCAGGCAACTACTTATGGAAACAGGGAATAGTGTCTAATTCTATGGCTGCAGCAGCACTTGGGACATTAATGCAGGGGCCTTGAGCACCCAGCTGCTACCCCCACAGATGAGGAAAGCTGCTGTCTGTGCTACCTGTAGGTGCCTTGGGTGCTTACCTGCGTGATCTGTGCTGGGCACTCTCTCGGCTCTCTTTCCCTTTCACACAGTCAATGGTGGTGGAAGCCTCTTGAGCTAGATTTGGTTTTCCCCAGCATTTGTCTGCCGTTAGATATGCCAGGCAGGTTGGTGTCTCACTGCTGGGATAAAATGTCAGAGAAGACACGTATGAGAAAAAGTGATTCCCTCCAGTGCATGCATTGCTTCAGTTAGTATTATTATGTGTACTACAGCAGCAACAAGACACCTGGGACTCAGGAAGACACAATCCTTATCCTAATAAAGCTTACAGCCTAAACAGACACATGCGGAGAGTAGCACAGAAATATGACAGAAGCCACACACAATCAGGAGTAGAGCCACTTCTCCTGGACCACAGTCCATGGCCCTAACCCCTAACCATGCTGCTCCCTTCTTGGGCCAGTCCAAGACTGGACCTCTGTATCTGGTATTTGCAGGGGGTCAATAAACTAAAAGTACCTCTGGTTTCAATTTTGGAAAAACCAAACCCTAGCAAGGACTGCCAGAACAACAGATATCAAACATACAGCCACAACAATTATCACTAGGGCTGTGCGTTCAGTAGGGAATAGGGATGGGACTCTGGGCAAAATGTTGGTTTCGGTCAATTTTGGTTTCAGTTCTCATGAATTTTGGTTCTTTTAATGGTTTCGGTACTATTGGATCTTTTGAATTGATTTTTGTACCGGATTTTTAACATTGCAGTTTTTCAATGGGGGACAAACTGCAATGTTAAAAATCCAGTACAAAAATCAATACAAAAGATCCGATAGTACCAAAACCAAAAAAGAACCAAAATTTCAGATTAATCCAAAATGGCCATTTTCGGATACTTTTGGTTTTATCTGAAACCGAAATTCCCATCCCTAGCGTTCAGGTTTCAATAAACACAAAGTCTTTTTCCAGCTTCCATATTTGAAACACAAATACTGGGGGTTCTGAGTGATACCACGATTTTTAGTAAATTCCAGGATCTAATGTCTCAAACTGGACCCCCAAAACGGCAGCACATATCCAGCTCTGAGTCGGACTGCTCTCTGACTTCCAGCTTAGCTACTTGCTTGGGGAGCCTGTAGTGAGCCCTCCCTGCCTGGAGGGGCTTTCACTGTCTCAGAACTGCAGTCTCCAGCTCTGCAGCCAGGCCCAGTCCAGTCCGGCCAGGGAGACATGGCGAGTCCTTGGCAACCTCATTCCCCACCCCCAAGACAATGACCCCCGCCCCCCTTGAGCCAGCTCATGCCCCATTCCCATCTAGGAATCTCACCTCCCACAAGCCAGCGACCCTCTCTGAACTATGACATGTTCCTCCTTCCCCAAGCTAATATCCTCCCCACCAAGCCAGTGTATTCTCCACACCCTCCCCCAAAACAGTGCCCTCCTTTTTAAATTAGTAGCAGGCATAACAGCAGCTTTAACTTCATTTTCCTTTTCTTATATGCCTGTCAAAATGAAAGACTCACTGCACTTCTGCGCCAAAATAATACACTCAATAGGGTGGCCACTGAAGCATTGCCAGAAAAGAGGACTGCTATTTTATACTAATTTATATGCATTTGTTGTGCAGAGGGCAGGGCCATAAGTGGGTGGGGGCAAGCCAACAGTAGGCAGAGCCAACCCAATGGTTAAGTCAGTGGCATGGCTTAATCCAGCAGCAAGGAGTTCCCAGAGTTAACATTGAGGGAGATTATATTAGTTAACCCTGTAAACTCCTTGCTGCTTCATGAAGCCCTGCCACTGGGGGATAGAGAGCCCTCTTACTAGGGTCCCATCCAATGTCTCTCTCCCACTAGTCCCATTTCTCCCTAGCAGTGTAAAAAAATAGAGCCCAGGCTCACTGTAAGGAGAAAATTATATTTTAAGTGTCTCATCAAGCCGGTAATAACTGCCAGTGATTCTCTACCATGCTTCTCAGAGTGACAGATCATTCATAAATGAGACAATTAAGTGCAGCCAACCTCTAGACTCATCTAATGCAGACCTTTCTCGCTGCCCTGTTTTTAGGCCTACAAATAACTGCCTTTGGACTTCACTCCATTTGGGGATCTGGCCCACTACCCTCCAGCACCACCATTCCTGGGGGACCCTTTAATAAAGTCTTGAGGAAGGGGAGCTGGTTCTCAGTCCACCCAGGACCACTCATACCCTACAACAGCAGTGAGGAAATGACCACTCATACCCTACAACAGCAGTGAGGGAAAAGGGACCAATTTGGAAATTAGTACAAGCTCCAGAGATTGCATAGAAGTTGGGGTGTGGATGCATTCAAGAAAAGGAGGGTCCAGATCATGAATTTCTGCCATGGATCTGTCCCTTATCCCTGTGTGCATGCCCCCAGTTCTGCTTCTCTCCCCTGAGCTCAGTCTCTCAGGGCTTTGGCAGGAATGGGATTCAGGGACCAGATTCAGGAACTGGAAAGTGGCCCCATAAGAACTTGCCCCAACCCGCATCTGCTCCCAGGGTCAGAAGTTCCCCACCCCTATCCTACAAGCTAGTTTGGCTTCAACTCAGCCTAAGACATTGGAATCTTGTGATAACAAAAATATTCAAATCATTTACTACACAAAAAAAGAAGGGACGGTAAGAAGCACAGGCTTCTCTAATGTGTGAGCAAGTTTGGCAGAAGGGCATGAGGAAGAATAGAAGCATCCAGGGTCATTTAAGTTCCAAACACCCTACCATTACTCTGACCTACATGTGCCCAATCTAGCTGGAAACAAGCAATGGGGCACCCGCCTTCCATTTCCATTGGCCACCGACTGCCCCTTCCCCTACTCCTGCCCTGGCAGATCTCCCCATGGGATGTAGCCAGGTGCCCTCTCCCTGGATCTTGGAGGCTCTGGTTCCTCCATCTCAATGCCCCTCATGCTGGCAGTGGCAGTGCTATGTGTCCCTGATCCAGGCTCCCAGAAGCACCTACCCCGTCCCTGCACCCAACACTGACTCTGCGTGCTGTGCCCACCCCCTGAGCTGAAAAGCTCCCTTTGCCACCGCAAGCTCTCAAGTGCAGCCTGGGCCAGGAGCAGACCCCCACCCCCACCACTGCAAACCCACCACGTTGCAGAAGTCAAAGGGGGATTGAGACTTGCCTCAACTGACCTGAAAAGTCTCTTGCGGCATGATGGCATGGGATCCATCCTGATCAGCAGCCTGGGCCTCGCTGAGGCTCGCTTGCTTGCTCCCTCCCTGGTGGTGGCTCGTCAGGCCACAGCGGCGGAGAACAAGAGACATGGTGCCAGGAGTTGCTGCTGCAGCTGCCTCAGTCATCACACTACCAGCTGTGCGTGCCAAAAAAGCCTGCTGGCTGGTCACAGCTGCACTCTCTATACTTCTGCCTATGGGGTCCATGGCCGGAAGTGCAGAAAATGCAGCTGTGGCCAGCCAGCAGTGAGACTCGGGATGGAAGAGGAAATTCCGGACAATTCAATGGTCCCGTTCCCCTTCCATCCCAGACAGCTGAAGCGGTCTTCAAAACCGGGCGGTCTAGGTGGCCACGCTAATACTCAGGGTCCAGGGATCCATGTTTGGTGGCAATGGGGAAATGCAGTGAACACATATAAAGATAAAATAACCACAAATAAAAACACAGATACAAATACAAATAGTTGACCCTGTTCACAGGCCTAAAATTATCACCATCCCACAGCAAGCAATTCAAAATACGAGGGACCTCCTCATGCCAGTTCCAGTCTAAGGTTAAAAAACATGCAGATCCTGCTGCAGCTGCACGTCCGGGGATGGGATGGTCACCCCCGGCCAGGTCAGGTCGGAGGATGGAATCAAATGTTTTCCCGGCCTACCCTGGTCGGGGGGAGGGGGGGGACAGGGAGCAATGTGCGGGCAGCTGGGTCTGCTCCCACACTGCAGCAAGCGCTTTGCTTCCCACCCTGATGGGCAGCCATGGTAACCCCCCACCCCAGGCTGGGTGGACGCGAAAACATTGTGGCCCCTGTGATAGGCTGGAAGCGCCTTCCTGTGGGTACTGCCTTGTTCATACAACAAGAGCTCACAGTGAGGCATTCTTGGTTGCTGCCCCATTGCTATGGAACGCCCTTCCCCTGGAAGTTCATTTGAGCCAGGCCTAGGCCTAATCTTTTTTGTTTGAAAAGGCATTTGACAGGCAGGGACAGGGGGTGGTTTTGGGGTAGGGGTGGGTGGGTGGGTATGGGAAATGGGGAGATGTACTGGGGGTTTGGGGGAGGTCCTTGGGAGTTTTTTGGGTGTGTGTGTGTGTTATATTGCTTTTGATGTTTTTATGATTTGTGAGCCACCATGAGACTTTGGGAAAGGGCAGGATATTAATTTAAATAAATAAATAAATAAATAAATCCCACTGGTGAAACTGACAAAGTTTGGACTGAAAATCATTGGCTGGTTGCCAAACTCAGGTTGGTACTGTGGCAGCAGGAATTTAGCACATTTTGAAAAACTGTTTGAAAAACGGGGACATTCTTAGATAAAAAAACCTTCCAGTTTAAAGTTAAGGCTCTTACAAATTCAGTCATACACCAAAAAGCATGAAAATTGTAAATTAAAGCTCCTGCTTTAATTTGTGTGCCATGTAAGCAGTAAAGATGTACCGTCTCACATACTCATTCATTCATTTATTTCATTCATTTATTAGATTTCTATACCGCCCCATCCTGCACAGCAGCTCGGGGCGGTTAACAACAATAAAAAAACATTTAAAAACATTTAAAATACAATCATAAAACATATCAATAAAGCTGGTGGTATAAAAATAAATATACAGGTGGGGGATTAAAAATCACCCCCCCCCCCCCCCCAAAGGCCTGGGCAAACAGCCAGGTCTTACAGTTCCGCCGAAAAGTCAAAAGGCTTGGGGCCAGGCGAGCTTCCTCCGGAAGGGAGTTCCACAGCCGCGGCCCTACCACCGAGAATGCCCGCTCCATCGTGGCCCCCCGCTTAACACGGGGGACCTCCAGGAGGGCACCCCCGGCAGACCGCAGGAGTCGTTCCGGGGCGCGAAGGGCGAGGCGGTCCCTAAGGTAAGAGGGGCCAAGGCCGTATAGGGCTTTATAGATCATTACTAGGACCTTGAACCTGGCCCGGCACACTATCGGCAGCCAGTGCAGCGCTCGGAGCACCGGTGTAATGTGCTCCCGGCGACCCGTCCCCGTAAGAAGACGGGCCGCCGCATTCTGCACCAGCTGCAGCCTCCGGGCCAGGAACAAGGGAAGCCCCACGTAGAGCGCGTTACAGTAGTCGAGTCGCGAGGTGACGAAGGCATGGATGAGGGAGGCCAGGTCCGGGCCAGAGACATACGGACGCAGCCTACGTACCAGATAAAGCTGGCGGAAGGCAGCCTTCGCGACTGCCTCCACCTGCTGCTCCAGCCGCAGGCCTGCGTCCAATATGACCCCCAGACTCCGGACCTGCTGAGCTACAGGGGGGCAAACCCCCCCAATCAGGGGGGCCACCACCCCCTTCGCCCTCCCCACCACCATTACCTCCGTCTTATCTGGGTTGAGTTTCAGTCTGCTCTGTCGCATCCAATCCGCCACGGCCTCCAAACATTGGGATAGCACCGAGACAGCAGGGTCTGGGTCGGTAGAAAACGAGAGGTACAGCTGAGTATCATCAGCATACTGGTGACATCGCACCCCGAACCCTCTCACGACCTCCCCCAAGGGCTGCATATAGATGTTAAATAATAATGGAGACAAGATCGATCCCTGCGGAACGCCACACGGTAAGGCGCGGGGGCTCGATGTTTCTTCCCCCAACACCACCCGTTGGCTCCTCCCCGAGAGGAATGAACGGAACCATTCAAGAACAGTCCCGTCCAGACCCCCCCGGTCACGCAGTCGTCTCAACAGCAGCCCATGGTCCACGGTGTCAAAAGCGGCCGAGAGATCGAGCAGGATGAGAAATGTCGAACATCCCGCATCCATCTCCCGGCGGAGGTCGTCCACCAAGGCCACCAACGCCGTCTCGGTGCCATAGCCGGGGCGGAACCCAGATTGAAACGGGTCAAGGAGCCCGATATTATCTAGATGACCCTGGAGCTGGAGCGCCACTGCCCGCTCAATAACCTTCCCTAAAAAGGGAAGGTTAGAGACAGGTCGGTAGCTGGCGAGCGCGTCCACGTCCAACGATGGTTTTTTCAGCAGGGGGCGCACCACAGCCTCTTTTAAGCAAGGCGACAACCTCCCCTGCCGAAGGGACGCATTCACCACCCTCGCCAGCACCGTCCCCAACGTCTCCCCGGAAGCTTTTATTAACCAGGACGGGCACGGATCTAGTTGACAACACGTGGCCCTCACAGACCCCAGGACATCCACCACATCGGCCGGCGTCACTTCCTGAAACTCACCCCATAAAGATGGACCAGACGGACCCTCCGCCCCCCCGCGCTCTTCCCCTACTGCTATCAACCCAGCGTCGAAATCGGCCTGAATCCGAGCGATCTTGTCTGCGAAGTAGATGACAAACTCCTCACAGCGGGCCCGGGACAAGTCCCCATCCAGGCGGAGGGAGGCCGGACTAACCAGCCCCCGCACCACCCGAAACAGCTCCGCTGGACGCGACTTCGCAGACGCTATGAGGACGGCGAGGAATTCCTTCCTCGCCGTCCTCACAGCCTCCACATAGGACCGCAAATGGGCCCTATGGAGAAGACGATCGGAGACAGACCGAGTCCGACGCCAGCGTCGCTCTAGCCTCCTGCCCACACGCTTCATACACCGCAGCCCCTCAGTAAACCAAGGGGTCCTGCGGTGACGAGACCGAGGCAGAAGGCGCCTCGGAGCCACCCTGTCAATGGCCTCCTCCAGCAAGATGTTCCAATGCCGGACCAGCTCATCCACAGAGTGACCGTCCACATCCAGGGTAAGCTCCCTCAGGACCTCCTGGAACCGCTGGGGTTCCATCAGCCTCCGAGGGCGGACCATCCTAACTGGTCCCTTCCCCTTCTGGAGGGGGCGCGCTAAAAGACCGGCCTGAAGGAGGTAATGGTCCGTCCACGACAAGGGCACCGCTGTCACCTCCCCCACAACCGGACCCCCCGCCTCAAGGCCAGAGCCGAAGATCAGGTCGAGGATATGTCCCCCCACGTGGGTCGGGCAGATCACCTCCTGGGACAAGTTCATAGTTGCCATGGCGGCCATGAACTCCCGCTCCGCCCCAACAAGGCCGGCATCGGCGTGGACGTTGAAGTCCCCCAGAACCAAAGTCCTGGGGGAGCCCAACACCACCTCCGAGGCCAGCTCCGCTAGAGCGGTAAGGGATGCCGCCGGGCATGAAGGGGCCCGGTACACCAGCAGCACCCCTAGCTTGCCCCCAGCCAAATCGATCACCACGTGCAGAGCCTCTACACCCACAATCTCCGGCACTGGATACCTCCTAACAGGCCAGTCTTCCCTAAAAACAATAGCTACGCCTCCTCCCCGGCCGCTCATGCGGGGCTGATGCTGCACGGCATACCCAGCTGGAACCAGATCCGCCAAAGTTGGACCGGCCAGATCATCCAGCCAGGTCTCCGTGATGCATGCGAGGTCCACGGCCCCATCCACGATCAAATATACTGTGCTCACTTACAACTTAGTCTTTACTGCAGGAGCCTTAACTTACAATTGCCATACTTTCTGGAGTATAGCTGAATTTGTAAAGGCCTTAACTCCTCTCTTAAACAAAGTTTTTTTAAATCTAAGAATTTACCCTCACAAATAGAACACTCCATGAAACTAACTAACAACAGATTTAAGACAAAAAAAAGAAAGTGCTCTTTTTTCATGCAACACAGAATTAACTTGTGAAATTTGTTGCCAAAGGATGTGGTCAAGGCTAGTAGCATAGTTGGGCTTAAAAAAGGATTGGATAAGTTCTTGGAGGATAAGTCCATTAAAAGCTATTAGCCAACTGCAACCTCCTCCTTGATTACTGCAACCTCCTCCTCGATTACTGCAACCTCCTCCTCGCTGGCCTCCCTCGCTCTCACTCGTCCCCGCTTATCCCAATCCAAAACTCCGCTGCCGAGGTCATTCACTCTGCGTGTCACTTCGACCATGTGCAGCCTCTCCTCTTCTCTCTTCACTGGTTCCCCCTTCCTGAACATATCCTGTTTAAACTCCTGGTATTCATGTTCAAAACACTCCACAACCAAGCTCCTCCCTACCTCTCAGACCTAATCTCCCTACGCACTCCTGCTCATGCTCTTCGCTCTTCCTCTGTCCCCTCCCTCACTCTCCCTCGTTTCTCCTGCTCACCTAACTGCCTTCGTCCCTGCTCCCTCGCTGCCCCCCATGCCTGGAACTCCCTCCCTGCCCACATCCGCCTTGCCCCCTCCTCCGCTCTTTCAAATCCCTCCTCAAGACCCACTTTTTCCTCACCGCCTTTCCCAATGCCTGCTAGTCATTCCCATATACCTACTGTCTGCCCTCCTCAGCAGACTGCTGTAACCAACCTGATTGTAACTAAACTAAGCACACGCACCTGAGACTTCACATCCGCTTGAATGTTTGTTAGTCTTCTCCCCTGTCTCTCCCACTGTCCCCTCTCCCTGTCTCCCTCTCCTTGTCTTTTAGATTGTAAGCCACAGGCAGGGACCGCGTCTATTTCTATGTTTTGTACAGCACCAGGTCACACGTCTGGTGCTATATAAATGTTTATAATAATAATATATAATAACTGGATTGGGACATGTAACCTCTGAGTGTCAGGAGCTGAGAGTGAACAGCAAGGAATGGATCACTCCATTATGACCTGTTGGGTACTTCTACAAGCAATTGAGTATGGCCACTATCGGATATAGGATACTCATCTCGATGGACCATTGGTCTGACTCAGTATGGCACTTCTTGTGTTCTTAATAGGGTAATTTCAGATATTACGAGATCACAGTCAACCACAGTGAACCACACTCAGTCCCCCAGCATGGCCAATGAGCCCTGAACATCTGTTTGGCAGCATCCAGATGTTCACCACAGTCAATCACTGGTAGGGACCAAGGCCAACCATGGTTCTGGAGCTCAAGATGGGAGCAGGTCGAGAACCATGGTCAAAGCAATCCCCACCGGGAAACCACCAAAAGTAACATCTGAACGACAACCGCCAGGTGCAATCTCACAGAATGATCCCACGCCGTGGCAAATGCACGCAGCGTTGCTGCCAGGCAATGACCAAAAAATGGAACAAAGAGGGATATTTAAAGGGAACACTGCAGCAGGTGAATGAGGTGGCGAGACAGGACAGCGATGGAGCACGAGGAGAATGAGCAGCAGCAGCAGCAGGAGCCGGAGCAACCACCCCACAGGGGGATACCGAACAGGGGATGGAGGCCCCCCGCAAACGGGTATGGAGATCACCATGGGATGGCCAGGGGTGCAAGGGTAGCGGAAAGCCATGGAGGGAGGGTGGTAAGGCGGGGGCCGGGGACAGGAACGGCACAATCACAGCACCCAACCCCCATGTCCACCCAACAGACCAGGAAATGTGCCCGAGCCATGGAACCCCCACAGAACACCAGCAGGGAGGAGCCAGATGGCCCAGCACAGAGATGGAGGTACCAGAGAGGGGAACAGTGGGGAGTCCAGGAGACTCAGGACTTCATCATGATTTGGGGGTCCTTGGAAAACCAAGTGGAGTTTGCGGTAAACAAGTGCAATGAGCACGTGTTTGACCTGATAGTAGGAGAAATGTGGGAGGCTGGATACCAGAGGTCAGTGCATGACACAGTGCCGGTCCAAGGCCAAGGAGCTCAAGAGGGGCTACAAGCACATAAAGGACACTAGCCAGAGGTCCAGTCATGCAGCACGGACTGTGCCCTATTATGATTCCCTAGACCGGATCCTTCACATGAAGGGATCCATCATGGCCCCCTGGATGGTAGGGAGTGCTGTGGCACAGGGCCGGACATGGGAGGATGTTCCCCCCCCCATGGCAACACCAGGTGCACCCAGTGACACCACCAGACCTGCACCTCAAGAGGAACAGCCTGAGACCTCAGGGACCAGTAGACCCCCATCACAGACAGGCACGGGGAGCCCACTACTGCACTCAGGGTCAGCCTCTGATGAGGACACGCTGGTCACCTGGAGCCAGTGGACGTGAGGGGAGCACTCCGAGCAGAACCACATTGAGCAGCTGGCCATGGAGGGCTTGGAGACGGACATAGAAGGTAGGCACAGGGCGTGGAAGGCACAGAGGCTTGCACAGACCCAGCGATGGAGCAGGGAGGGTACAACAGGCAGGGAACTATACCAACCAATCCCCCCCCCCCTTTTCTTACTGCAGGAGCGACCAAGGGAGAGGAGGAGGCAACGGAGGGGGAACAGGCACCGGGAGCAGTGTAACACATGGCGGAAGGTAAGCGGAAGGGACGGGGTCCACCAGAGGCCAGGAGGGGGTCGGGGGGCCTGGAGGGTATATGGGGGTAGGGAGAGGGGAACCCCAATGCCACACCCCCATGGCTGTTCCACACAGGACCAATACCACCGCCGTGGGAGGCCGAGGCCGAGCAGCAGCAGTGTGTGGAGTGAGGTGAGTGGGCGGTGTGTGTGTGCACCAATGGGCCGGCAGAGGGTGGTGGCCCAAGGGGGAGTGGATCAACCTGCACACACTGCTCCCAGGAGACCCAAGGGACCGGTGGCCAGAGCTGGTGGACGGGGCGCTGAGGGTGACCACGAGGGAACAGGGGAGGGGTAGCGGGTCACAGGTGCATGGAGGGAGGGAAGGGGACCCAACCACCCAAGGGGAAGGGATGGTCAGGCANCTCCCTCGCTGCCCCCCATGCCTGGAACTCCCTCCCTGCCCACATCCGCCTTGCCCCCTCCTCCGCTCTTTCAAATCCCTCCTCAAGACCCACTTTTTCCTCACCGCCTTTCCCAATGCCTGCTAGTCATTCCCATATACCTACTGTCTGCCCTCCTCAGCAGACTGCTGTAACCAACCTGATTGTAACTAAACTAAGCACACGCACCTGAGACTTCACATCCGCTTGAATGTTTGTTAGTCTTCTCCCCTGTCTCTCCCACTGTCCCCTCTCCCTGTCTCCCTCTCCTTGTCTTTTAGATTGTAAGCCACAGGCAGGGACCGCGTCTATTTCTATGTTTTGTACAGCACCAGGTCACACGTCTGGTGCTATATAAATGTTTATAATAATAATATATAATAACTGGATTGGGACATGTAACCTCTGAGTGTCAGGAGCTGAGAGTGAACAGCAAGGAATGGATCACTCCATTATGACCTGTTGGGTACTTCTACAAGCAATTGAGTATGGCCACTATCGGATATAGGATACTCATCTCGATGGACCATTGGTCTGACTCAGTATGGCACTTCTTGTGTTCTTAATAGGGTAATTTCAGATATTACGAGATCACAGTCAACCACAGTGAACCACACTCAGTCCCCCAGCATGGCCAATGAGCCCTGAACATCTGTTTGGCAGCATCCAGATGTTCACCACAGTCAATCACTGGTAGGGACCAAGGCCAACCATGGTTCTGGAGCTCAAGATGGGAGCAGGTCGAGAACCATGGTCAAAGCAATCCCCACCGGGAAACCACCAAAAGTAACATCTGAACGACAACCGCCAGGTGCAATCTCACAGAATGATCCCACGCCGTGGCAAATGCACGCAGCGTTGCTGCCAGGCAATGACCAAAAAATGGAACAAAGAGGGATATTTAAAGGGAACACTGCAGCAGGTGAATGAGGTGGCGAGACAGGACAGCGATGGAGCACGAGGAGAATGAGCAGCAGCAGCAGCAGGAGCCGGAGCAACCACCCCACAGGGGGATACCGAACAGGGGATGGAGGCCCCCCGCAAACGGGTATGGAGATCACCATGGGATGGCCAGGGGTGCAAGGGTAGCGGAAAGCCATGGAGGGAGGGTGGTAAGGCGGGGGCCGGGGACAGGAACGGCACAATCACAGCACCCAACCCCCATGTCCACCCAACAGACCAGGAAATGTGCCCGAGCCATGGAACCCCCACAGAACACCAGCAGGGAGGAGCCAGATGGCCCAGCACAGAGATGGAGGTACCAGAGAGGGGAACAGTGGGGAGTCCAGGAGACTCAGGACTTCATCATGATTTGGGGGTCCTTGGAAAACCAAGTGGAGTTTGCGGTAAACAAGTGCAATGAGCACGTGTTTGACCTGATAGTAGGAGAAATGTGGGAGGCTGGATACCAGAGGTCAGTGCATGACACAGTGCCGGTCCAAGGCCAAGGAGCTCAAGAGGGGCTACAAGCACATAAAGGACACTAGCCAGAGGTCCAGTCATGCAGCACGGACTGTGCCCTATTATGATTCCCTAGACCGGATCCTTCACATGAAGGGATCCATCATGGCCCCCTGGATGGTAGGGAGTGCTGTGGCACAGGGCCGGACATGGGAGGATGTTCCCCCCCCCATGGCAACACCAGGTGCACCCAGTGACACCACCAGACCTGCACCTCAAGAGGAACAGCCTGAGACCTCAGGGACCAGTAGACCCCCATCACAGACAGGCACGGGGAGCCCACTACTGCACTCAGGGTCAGCCTCTGATGAGGACACGCTGGTCACCTGGAGCCAGTGGACGTGAGGGGAGCACTCCGAGCAGAACCACATTGAGCAGCTGGCCATGGAGGGCTTGGAGACGGACATAGAAGGTAGGCACAGGGCGTGGAAGGCACAGAGGCTTGCACAGACCCAGCGATGGAGCAGGGAGGGTACAACAGGCAGGGAACTATACCAACCAATCCCCCCCCCCCCTTTTCTTACTGCAGGAGCGACCAAGGGAGAGGAGGAGGCAACGGAGGGGGAACAGGCACCGGGAGCAGTGTAACACATGGCGGAAGGTAAGCGGAAGGGACGGGGTCCACCAGAGGCCAGGAGGGGGTCGGGGGGCCTGGAGGGTATATGGGGGTAGGGAGAGGGGAACCCCAATGCCACACCCCCATGGCTGTTCCACACAGGACCAATACCACCGCCGTGGGAGGCCGAGGCCGAGCAGCAGCAGTGTGTGGAGTGAGGTGAGTGGGCGGTGTGTGTGTGCACCAATGGGCCGGCAGAGGGTGGTGGCCCAAGGGGGAGTGGATCAACCTGCACACACTGCTCCCAGGAGACCCAAGGGACCGGTGGCCAGAGCTGGTGGACGGGGCGCTGAGGGTGACCACGAGGGAACAGGGGAGGGGTAGCGGGTCACAGGTGCATGGAGGGAGGGAAGGGGACCCAACCACCCAAGGGGAAGGGATGGTCAGGCATCCCAGGCCCCACCCCAGCAGCATTCTGGGGGGGGGCAGCTAATGGCTGACTGACTGAGCTAACCGAACTCATATCCCACAGATCTGCTGCCCCGGCCCCGTGAGGGACCAGTGCTGGTGGCCCAGAGGATGAGGGAGCACAGGGCATGTGTGCACCACTGGTGAGAGGACCTGGCGGAGGAGATAATGAGGAGCAGCACAGAGCAGGGGGAGGCAATGATCGTCTCCATTGACAGGATGGAGGCGGCCAACGACAGGGCCATAGAGCAGGTGGAGGGACGGGACAGGCACCTCCTAGCTGAGATATGGAAGGAGAGGCGGCTGCAGAGATGGGACCACACACGCCAGATGGAGGCGATACAGCAGTTGATGGACACCATCGACCGCCAGGCCGCTGAGCACTCCTGGAAGCTGGACCGGTCCCTCGAGATCAGCACCTCGCTGCTGCTACATGCGAACATGATCAGTGCCTACATCATGGCAGCAGCACCACCAGGCGCCATACCGGCTGCAGCCCCACACCCACCAGCCATCCCACCGCCGGTGCCCATCCCACAGCAGCAGCAGCAGCCCCAACAACAGGGCCCACGCATCTGTCTCCCCGTCCTGCCGGGGCTGAGATAGCAACAGCCACCCTGCCAGGTGCAGCAGCAGCAGACAGTCCCAGGCCCGGACCAGCCTCTAGCAGCGGCCACAGAGGAGAGCCAAGAGCCCGTGCAGAGCCAGGAAGTACTGGAGGGGGACACCAGTGTGGGCGAAGGTGGCTTGCAGACTGCAGAGCAGTCTGCACGGCAACAGAGAGGTCACCCCAAGAAGCAGGAGGGGCCGGGGGCAGGGGTAAGGGGAGGGGGAATTAGGGCACGAGGAGCACTGTAAATACAACAAAGACACCTTTATTCACTGTAACCATCATGTCCATCGTTCATTGATACACACGCCGGGGACCCTGAGCTCAGCGGGTGAGGCTTGGGCACTCCTGGGCACGGGCATGGCAGAGGTCCTGCCCCACAAACCCCGGGAGTCTCAGGCCTGGGGCAATGGTGTTATGTACCTCATAAGTGCTGCTTGGATCCTCTTAGCATAACAGTACTCCCTGTGGTTCACTACATTCACATATAGTGGAATGGGGCCAGCTGGGTGCTGTGACATGGGATACCAAAGGGTCACTCCGTTGGTCTCACAGATGTTGTGCAACATACAGCAGGCGCCGATTACCAGGGCGGAGGTCTCCACCGAGTAGTCCAGGTGCCCGGCCAGGCACCTCCATCTTGAGGACACCAAAGGCACTCTCGACCACAGTCCTCGCGGTGCACAGCCGAGTGTTGTACAGGGCCTCCATCTGGTTCTGGGCCACTGGATGGGCCTTCATGAGCCAGTGGAACAGTGGATAGGCAGGGTCCCCAATGATGCAGGGGGGCATCAACACCCCCTCGATCCGGGTCATCCACATGTTAGCAAAGTCCTCACTGTACATCCGTGCAAAGAGGGGGGAGATGGTGAGGATCTGGGCATCATGGCTGTGGCCACCAGCTGGAGTGGCCGGTGAAGATGTCAGTGGACCAGCCTCGTTGATCGACAACGGCCTGGAGCTGCAATGAGTGGTAACCATGCCTGTTGATGTACTCGGCCGCATCATCGGAGGGGGGGGGGAGAGGATCTCCATATGGTGCCATCGATTGCGCCCAGGCAGTTGGGAAACCCGGTAGCCTCAGAGCCAGCCATCACAGCCCCCTAATCCACAAGCTGGATCACACGGTCGAGGAGGACTGCCTCCATAGCCTCACAGAAGTCATGGATGATGCCGGTGACAGTTGTGAGGCCCACTTCGAAGTGTTGAGTCACAGAACGGCAGGAATCCGGGATGGCCAGGGCCCAGACAGCTATGCCCACCCACTGCGCGACTGGGATAGGGGAGTGCATAGGGGTGTGCAGTCACTCCAGCCAGGGCCCAGAAGCTCTGCCAGTCGCAGGAGAATACGCCCGGTGCATCCGGAAGTGTACCCTCCAAGTAACATTGTCCCATCGTGTCAGGGCCCCCTCCCACCATTGCTGGGCCCTTGGCACGGTCCAGAGGCACCTGTCGATGGGCATAGTGAGCATGAAAGCACTGAAGAGGGCCACCCTCCTCCAGTAGTGGCATGCAGCTGCTTGCCTGAGGGCAGCCGGATGGGTGCATGCAATCAGCAGGGCCCTGCGATACGTCCCAGAGAGCTGGTGTGCTGTGTGCATGGCCTCGATGTGGCGGCGCCTGTGGTGGGTGAGCAGGCTGGTTGCAGCAAACGGGGCCAGGCATTCACGTACCCCAGTGTACATCTCGAGTAGCTCCATGGTGACCCGCTGGAGCTCGGTGTGTTGGCGGTACCACCAGCTATGATCTCCAGTATGAGCCAGCAGGCACTCCGCTGGTTTGCATCCATGTCAGGTACCCGCGAGGACTTTAGCTGGTAGGTGCCCCAGGAGCGCCGGGTGGTGTCAGGCACACTCGTGCTGCTGTGCTGCAGGTTGTGGCTCGCTATAAGGGGCCTGGGGCCAGCATACATCCACGCACCACTGACAGTTCATTGGACCCTGTACCCAGGTGCTGCACCAATTGGTTGTGGGCTATGCATCACCAGGTGTTCCTGGTGGCATGGGGCTGCTCACCTGTACTGGGGGGCTCCACTTGTAGGTCCCGTGCCCCCTGGTGCTGGTCGCTACTGCCTATTGGGGTGTTGGGTGCTCGGGTGCATGGGAGGGGGGAGGGCTGTGCCCCCAGCAGGTAGGTGGCGTAACGGAGCCTTGGAGGGTGAATGAATGTTGTGTGCGTATCACTGCTCTCTGTGTGTAGGCCGTCTCTGGCCTTGGGTTCCTGCAGCTGGGCTGTGTCCACTCCCCACACATCGCTTTCCTGCCATCCCATTGTGCTGTCCTTACTCTTATTGCATGGCCTTGGAGCTCCCCTGGTTGCCTCCCCTGCCTACCATAGTTTGAGGGGTCCCACTGTCTTTGATTAGCAGACCCTCTGCCAGCTGCGCCATGGCCGATGCTGCTGCATCAAAGCTCCCATTCAGCGGTTCTGCAGCCGGTCCAAGTTGCTGGACCAACAGGGCTCTAGCTGACCTGTGGCATTCCCCTGGCATTCAACTGTTCCTTGCCTCCACGTCTACCCTCCTGGATGCCTATCGGTGTCTGAACTTGGGCCTCCACCTCTTTGGATATGTGGCTACCGCTTGCTAGTGCTGGCTCCCTGATGTGGAGCTGGGCCTCCATCCCTTTCCGGATGGACGCATTTTGGAGATGAGGGGGTTGCTGGTGTCGTGGTCTGCTCCTGAGGCAGTGTCAGCTCTCTCTGCCTGTGCCTTGTCCGGCTTCCAGACCTGTGTGGTGGAGGGTGGCCCTGCCCTGGCTGTGTCCTACTTCTGCTGCATCCTAGGGGCCCGTGGCTACCAGCATTCCCGTGGGGCATTGTATTTCTACCTGTTGGAGCTCAGACAGCTGTCACGGCCCCCAGCTGCTGACTATGCCTTGCCCGATCCCACCGGACCCGAGCTGTGGTCCCATGCTGATGTTCAGGTTGGGCTCACCGGTCCCGATCCTTTTGAGGCCTACTATCTTGTTGCTCACCACATGGCATGGATGGGCTATCGCCGGGGCATGTTGCAGTGGCCCCACTACATTCATCTGTTGGGCCACCCTGACCCACCACCCTTTGTGACCCCGTGCAGCTGGTTGTAGGTCCCCCCTGGGTCATCTGTGTCCCGACTATCACCTCCACCGGGTGCTCCCTGCACCTCCCTAGACCTTCCGTTCTGTGACCTGCTGCATCGTTCCCATTGTGGAACCACTGCTGTCCTGGCTCAATCTGCTCCCCCCATTCTTCTCGACTGTGCCAGGTCGCCTGCACCCCGGGGCTGTCTGTGTGGCACCGCTGTACATTCTTACCCTTGGGGTTCGTTTCTGTGACACGCCCCCTGGTCAGCTGTTCGCTGCTATCCAACACCTGTACTGGGGATCCCCGTGGACCTTTGCACCCCTTGCTCAGCCACCTCCCAGCCAGTGTCCATGCTCAGCCCCCACCCCCACCCCTGTGATGCCTCCATGTCTGTTTGTGACTGGGGTTCCCTTGCTCATGCCACCTGGCTTCCCCTTGTTGCGGGGGGGGGGGCACCATCAGCTGTCTGCGACATGGAGCTTGCTTCCCTCACTGGCTGTGCATTACCATCCGGGACCGGTTGTCTTGCTGTTGGGACCTGCCTCTGCCCTCCCCACTGTCTTTCTCAGATTGGTGAATCATCCCCTGTGACCCTGCTCTGTCACCGTGTGGACCCCTGTCTGTTCAGTGGACTGTGTTGCTGTTGGGTGCCTCATACTGCCTGTGCTGTCCCTGGGGTGTTGGGTGTCTGCTCCCATGTCCCGCTCTGTTCTGGCCCTGGCCCCCTCCTATTTTGTTGCCCGTTGTTGGTCTCAGCCCCCCCCGTGTCCTTGCCGTTGTCTCTTGGGCTGCCCAGTGTGGTGGTCCCCATCCCCCGTTGTGTGCCCCTGTGTGCCTCCCCCTTGCTCCCTTTCCCATTCGGCTTTGCGTGTTCTCAGCAGCGTGTGTGTGGTTTGTGTTCGGCTCTGTCCATGGCTTCCTTCTCCCTGTTGTGTGTGTGCGGCTCTGCTGTTCACCTTCCTCCTCTCCCTCCCTTCCCTCCCCATTTCACTTGCATGGACAGTGCCTTGTGGTGCTTTTGGCTTCCTTTGCCCTCGGTCAGCCATGTCTGTGTCCTGCCACGCCCTGGTGGCTTCTGGGGATTCTTGCCATGGTCCGGAATTGGTGTCATGTCTGTTGCGCTATCCCAGATCGTGGCCTGTCTGTCTGTTTCCTTCCTGTGCTTCTGCTCTTGTCATGTCTGTTTGGGGCCTGTCGGAACCACAGGTCGAGGTTGGGCAGCTAGCCATGGTTGGGAATCCACTGTTGCGACCCAGGAGCGTGTAACGTCTGAAATTACCCATAGTCTGCTTCCAGTGAACCTGCTTGCAACCCAACCTGCCACGACTGAGGCACTTTCCTTTGCTGTCAAATCCTCACAGAACTATTGTTCTTGTAACTAGGGGAGGAGACTGCTGGAGGCCACAGGATATCCTGGCTGAAATCAGGGTTGAGCAGCTAACCTATCGCTTATCGCTTACCAGCTTTCTGCTGGTAAGCTTACCAGCTTTCTGCTGGTCAGTCCAGTGTTTCTAATGTCCACTTAACCTCGCACAGTGGGTGCCAACTAGGACAAGCTAAGGGAATGTGGCATGTGCCTACACAGGAAGTGAGGAAACACAGCAAATTGGAGAGCCAAAATTCTGCTGCACCATTTTAAATAGCTGTTTAATGAACTCTGCATCTCAGACAGGATGCACTCAGACACCAGCTCTATCAGCATTTTCAAATTTACAACTTAGATTTGACATAAACACAACTGAACATGGGTCATGACCTCCCTGTCCCAGCCCCTCCATGAGTCACATTTCTTTAGGAGCAGACAGCTCCTTTGCTTGGAATAGCATCTCATCTCTGATCTCCAGCACAAAGATCTTTATGGTCCTGTATTTTCATCTGCTGGAAATGCATCTGAGCTCAGGGCTTGGGGCACATTTTAGGGGTATAGTTAGGTTGGAATGAGCCCACCCTGTCCCTCTTCCCAGGGGCAGGGGATGCAGCTGCACCATGGAGCGTGGGCCCTAGATGAAGTTGCACATGTACATTGGAGTGGGAGGGAAGTGAATATAAGGGGAAGGTTCCTGACCAACATTGCCCATGCCAGAGCTTCTCCCATTTTTTCACCTGGCTCAAGCAAAAAGCATCCCAAAGGACTAAGAAGCTCCAGTCTAAAAATGCTGCCAGCTTTGACATTCTGATGATGGGGAAGTGTAGCAGGATGAGTTGGAATGCCTCAGCTGCACCTTCTCCAGGAGTCCTCTGGCCCTGATTGCTGGTCTCCTTGATGCTCAGGTAAAGGGCTTGAGCAACTCAAGTAGGGCTGCTGGAGCTAACTGGGCTACATGATAGGATGGGGGCTGGTCAGGTGATCAGAAGTCCTCAGCTATAAATGGTACAGCTGGAATGCCTACAGAGACATCACCAGGGAGAAGCCAGAGGCTTGCCTGGAAGGTCGAGAGAAGTAGGGTCAAGGAGTCTGCCCAAAGGCCCTGCTGTGCACAGGGCTACCCTGGGAACTAATTGGTGAGGGGGGCCAGGCCAGAAGTTATCGTAAAGGAGTGACACCCAAGAAGAGGAACCCACCTATAGGAGAGAGTTTACTTCAGAAGGAACTAAAAGAGAGAAGAACTGGCTTGCAGGGCATACACCAGGCCAGGGGGCCTATTGGATCAGATACTTTACCTCACAGAGAGGATAAAGTTGTGTGCATATTTATATATAGGGAGCCAAAGGCTTTGTCACACTATGAATAAAGCCACTTTGGGGAAGAAAAGATCTGGACTGGTTTGGCGTAGAGATACTGTGGGGTCCGTCCAAAACAGGGTGCTACCTTGTTACAGTCAGGGAAATTCTTTTACATTTTAAATACAATACATAAAATACATTTTTAATGATTTATTGTTGAGGAGCTTTGAATTCCCCAGCCATTACTAGTGCTTAGGTAGGACCTACACCATACAAGGTTTTGGGGCTGACTGCAGCAGTCCATAGGAGACTGAAGTACTGACCCAGGTGAAACTCACTTGGTTTTGTCAAAAACCCAAAGCCATGGTCATGGATCAGTTTACAGGCTTACAGGCTTGTATATATATATATATATATATATATATATATATATATATATATATAAACCTGTCGAATTCAGAGGCTGGATTCATCCCCCAATCTTTCAAACTCACTGAATTCCCCCAAACTCCAAGCACATCCTAGTGGCCAGTTTGTAGTATGCCCCTCCCTCTCTCCCACTGCATGCTTGATCCACAGAGGATGTGTCTGGTCTAGCTCATCTTTCCAGGACTGTAACTCAAGTTGTAGCAACTCCTGCAACCTCACCACAGGGGTCGCTGGTGCTGCCTGAATCCAGGGGCTGCTACATAAGGAGAAAGTAGCAAACAGACCCTATGCTTGGTTTGAGACTTGTAGGGACTGTTCTCACATTCCTATGCCTGCATTTCCTCTGGGAATGTGCATGGCTGCAGGATAACAGGCAGTGTTATCAAGAAGCGGGAACAAGGTTCCCTTGGAGCATGACTGCCCTCCCTTCTCTGTAGCCTGCCCTACTACTTTCTGGGCATTGGGTCCCAGTGCCCTTTGGGAGCAGGAGCTGAGAGGTTACACCTTCACTAGAAGTAAGCTCCACCTCTGGAGGGGAGTCGGTCTGCAATGAAGCTCATGCTCCCCATGGCCAGTTTGCCCCCTGTATGCCTCCGTTTCCCACCAGTTTCCCATCAGACCCACCAGTTCAGCTGAACGCTTCTCCTTGGGGTTTGTTTATTCCTTCCAGACAGTGTCGCTGGCCCCTCTTCCAAGCCAAACCCCCAGGCTCTGGTAACTACTAGGCGCCTCACCACTTTCTGCACTAGGCCTGCCAGCTGGTTCCTTTCCCTTGATTGCAGGAGCCACTCTCAGAGCTCTCATTGCCAGATTTCCTTGCAGCCCACCCCTATGCCCTTGCTTGGGTGCTTCCCCACCCAGTCTTTTTACCAACAACTCTGCTCTCCTGAGTGCTCCTCCTGGACACTCCTGCCTGACTAAGGCTCTTGGGTGACATCTGGGGGTCCCTGTCTGCCTTTTCCAGGTGAGGAATAACCCCTTGTGCAATAGCAATGGGCTCACCCCATCAGACAGCCCTACTCCCTGCAGAGCTGTGCTGATACTGATAAACAAAATAATAATCATTTTAAAAAAACAAGATGGAAAGTTAAGAGACTATATTGGCTTGTGATCTATCTGAGAAACTCCAGGGCTTGCCATGGGGGAAGGAGGAGTCTTGCCAAATGAGAATGATCAGCATTCACAAGGGAAGAACAGGTATTTCTGGACTCCAGAGATGGTCATTTTCAAGTACTAACAGAGAGATTGCTAGGACGCTCTACATCCCACCTGACAGGGCACCATAAACCCTGGCTCACTGCTGCCTCCATCTTATTCAACCTGGCTCTAGGAGAAGTGACTGGGGAAGTTCAGCTAAGGGAAGAGAAGTCACTGCCTAGCTCTGCATTTATACTCACAGTCTGTTGAAAAATCCCAAGATCTGACTATCTTCAGATTAATTTAAAGCACCATTCTCTTAAAATTGCACCCTCTCTCTGCCTGGCTTTTTGACCTCCTAACCTGAGCAGAGTTGGCTTAGACAGTCATAAAAATGATGCCTCGAAATCAAATATTTTTTTCCAGAGAAAAAGGAGAGAGGAGTCACCCATATTCATACAGACATCCACACACACATATGCTTTTCATGACTCTTGGCAGATGCGTAAAACAGCAACCATCTTTTGACATTTAAGTTGGTTCTTCAAGCCCTTTTAAACTTTATGCCACATCATCCATCTGTTGATGTCCTCTTTAGCTGCTGTTTCTCATGTCTTTTTTTGGTCTTCTTTTTCTTCACAAGTGGATTACCTGTTCTACAGTTTTTGATCCTGCCAGTTGTTCAACATGATCCAGCCTGGTCTTCACGTAGTGGAAGACAGCCATTTCACTCTTCTTTTGGTGGTTACTCACGACACCTTATACTGCTTTGTACTGTATTTTACTTCCTCACACTTCATATAGCCTTGCCACTTGAAAATGCATAGCCTTCTCAGGCATTTTAAATTGAGCTGGTTACATTTCAGTGGAGCGCATAATGTGGTGCAAGGGGTAAGGGTAGTGGAGCTGCTTGCCAATAGTGATCACAATATAATCAAATTGACATAATTACTGGAGAGATAATGGTGAATAAAACTACTGTAGTAACATTTAACTTCAAAAAGGGAGACTATGCTAAAATGAAGAAACTAGTTAGAAGAAAAATAAAAGGAGTAGTTACAAGGATTAAATGTCTGCAAGAGACATGGAGACTATTTAAAAACACCATCTTGGAAGCCCAAATTAAATGTATTCCACAAATTAAAAAAGGTAGAAAGAGGGCGAAACGTCTGCCTGCATGGCTAAATGGTGAGGTGAAGGAGGCTATTAGAGCAAAAAAAGTGTTGGCTCTAACACTTTAAAAAATAGAAAGCTAGTCCCAATGAGGTATAGGGAAGAGCATAAGCATTACCAGAGTAGATGTAAAAAGTTAATAAGGCAGGTCAAGAGGGAATTTGAAAAGTGACTTGCTAAAGTTGCCAATACTACTAATAAAACCTTTTTCAAGTACATCAAAAACAAAGCACCCTGCTAGAGAGTCAGTTGGGCTACTAGATGCCCAATGAGTTAAAAGGAGGATAAGGTCATTGCAGAGAAGCTGAATGAATTCTTTGCTTAGGTCCTCACTGCAGAGGATGTTGGGCAAATACCCACACTGGAACTGTTCTTTTGTAGGTGATGAATTACTATTATTATTATTATAAGCATTTATATAGGGCCAGCAATGTACCTGGCGCTTTACAAGGAATAAGATAGACACGGTCCCTGCCTGAAAGCTTAATACAAACTAAAGACAGGGGGAGGGGAGACAGGGAAGGGGGAACAGAGGGAGAGACAAGGGATGCGACATTCATGAGGATGCGGGAGCTCAGGTACACGTACTTGGCTTGGTTGCAGTAAGTTGGTAGTTTACAGATAACAGGTGGGGGATAATCCTGGGTGGGGATGATTAGCAGGAGTTAGGAAAGGTGGCGTGGAAGAGGTGGGTTTTGAGAAGGGACTTGAAGGCGTGGAGGGAGGGGGCAAGGCGGACGAGGGCAGGGAGGGAGTTCCAGGCATGCGGGGCAGCGAGGGAGAAGGGATGAAGGCAGTTGGGGAAGCAGGGGAGACGTGGGAGGGTGAGTGAGGGGATGGAAGAGGAGCGGAGTGGTCAAGCAGGGATTCGGAGGGAGATGAGGGCAGAGAGGTAGGGGGGAGCGAGGTTGTGATGGGCTTTGTAGGTGAAGACGAAGAGCTTGTGCAGAATACTCTCAGGAAGAGGGAGCCAGTGGAGAGAGGAGAGGCTACACATGGTCAGAGCGACAGGCTAGGTGGATGATCCTGGCAGCAGAGTTTTGAACAGAGATGAGGGAAGAAAGGTGAGAGCAGGGAAGACCAGCGAGGAGGAGGTTACAGTAGTTGAGTCGTGAGATTACTTTGACTAGGGCGTGGATGAGAGTTTTGGCAGAGGAGACAGACAGAAAAGGGCGGATCTTGGCAATGTTGTGGAGGGAGAAGCGGCAGGATTTTTCAACTGAACCAATGTAGAGTTTGAAGGTGAGGTGCGAGTCGAAGATGAAGCCCAAGCTACGGGCTTGGAGGACATGGAGGATGGAGATCCCATCAATGGTAATTGATAGGGAAGAGGGAGAGGAAGGATTGGAAGGGAAGAACAGGAGTTCAGTTTTCGCCATGTTCAGTTTGAGTTGGCATTGAGACATCCAGGTGGAGATTGGGGGAGCTATCGAAAATCAACGTGTCTCTGGAAGACGTTCTAGAGCAAATTGACAAACTGAATAGTATCAAATCACTGGGACCAGATGGTATTCACCCCAGAGTTTTGAAGGAACTCAAACGTAAAATTGTAGACCTACTACTGGTAATTTGTAACCTATCACTAAAATCTGCCACTATGCTCGAGGACTGAAGAGTAGAGAATGTAACGCCAATATTTTAAAAGTGCTCCAGAGGTGATCCTGGAAACTACAGACTGGTGAGCTTGACATCTGTGCTGGGCAAATGGTGGAAACAATTATTAAAAACAGAGTTACTGGACATATTGATAAACATGGCTTAATGGGAAGAAGTCAACATGAATTTAGAAAATGGAAGTTGTGCCTCACTAATTTATTGGAATTCTGAGGGTGTGAATAAGCTGAGGGTGTGAATTAAATACCTCGATTATGAGGTATTTAATTTGCGCACTTAAAAAATGCGCCTCCGCCGTAATATATGCATATTAAGCCACTTCCGTCTCGTCTAATTAGACCAGGCGGAGGTTTCAAAATATGCGCGCCACGGACACGAAATGGAGCGCCGCTCATCTAAAAGAGCCCAGAGTGTCTGATAGAGGGAATCTTCTCCCCTATGTTTTATATAGGTCACCAAACACAAACAAATTATTATTAGATCAATGTGTTTTGGTAAATAAACTTGTTGAAACTCTATTTAAGGCAATTGCTGATATGACAGGAATAACTGAAGGAGCACAGTCCTGTTTACAGGAGGTAGCTAAGGATACAAGATCTATAGTCTCTCATTTATTCACACGGCTTCTCCCGAATTGGACTTTGTAGACCCAAAAACATTAATCAATGGGAAAACGAAAAGGACATTTATGTCTACAGATGGTCAGGCAGGTTCACAAAGCCAACCATTGTCATGTGATCCAAAATCCATTTATTGACCACAGCTGCCTGGAGCAAATCAGTTTACCAGGAGAACTTTTTACGCACAAAAGTTCTGGGAGATATTATATGCAGAGGTTCAAAGAGCCGGATGATAAGATCTGGGTGAGTGATTTAGACACACAGAAAGTTCAGGATGTTACAGCAAACATGCAGGAGAAATGTGTGTGTAAAAACACCCAGAGAGAGGCAGGAATTGGGGAATGCTTTGCCTAAGAGAGCCTAGCAGGGTGATAGGCAGGAGCTGGGATAAAATCCTGCCTATGAGAGGCTGAGCAGCCAGCCTGTAGCCAGGAGGCTACCCCTGGCAGAAGAGGCACCTGAACCAGAGGGACTGTGCCTGGTCAATTACAGAAGGGAGATAAAGGGGCTAGTGGAGCCCAGCAGCTAGCAGGGTTAAGTACTAGACTGTATCCAGGTCAGAGGGTTGGTGCCTGGCCCAAGAACTGTGAGTACGGTACATAATCATTTTTTAAATTTATTTATTTATTTGTCTATCTATTTAGATTTGTATCCTGCCCTTTCCTCAAAAAGGCTCAGGCTGGCTTACAAGATAAAACATGTAAAAGGTAAACATTAAAATACAAACATAAACCCCAAACCCTCTCACAACCCCCACCCAATACCACTTCCCCATTCCTCACATCCACCCTCCCTCACACCCCAACCCCCCTATCCCTGCCCACCAAGTGCCTTTTCAAACAGAAAAGTCTGACACTGCCTCCAGAAGACACTTAGGTTCAGACTTAAAGGAACCTCTGGGGGAAGGAAATTCATGTAAAGCACATTGCATTAATCTAGTCTCAAAGTGATGAAAGCATGGATGACAGTAGTGAGATCTGAATCCGAAAGAAAAGGATGCAGTCTCCTCGGCAGATGGAGTTGGTGAAAAGCGCTCCTGGCCACCGCTGCCACCTGACAATCCAGGTGCAGCAGGGGGTCCAGAAGCACTCCAAGGCTGTGAACCTGACTGACCAGAGGGGGCCAGACTCCATCAACAACAGGAGTCCCAATTCTCTCCGGGTCACAAGGTCATGATGTTGAATCTATATGCTAGTAAAGATACTACTATGGGTAAGAAGAAGTATGATGTGGTGTGACTCATTGGGAAGCATCCTGCCAGTACACACCCCTGGGAACACCCCTCCCCCCAAACCCTGTTACAGATATCAAAAGGGTTTGTAGGGACAGAAACAATGAACATGCTGATTTATTTCTATTGGTGGATAGCTCACCCATTGTCTTTAATGCACATTGACAATCAGGAGACTTTTTCATATGCAGTCTGGATGGACCACCCTTTCCTCTCCCTCAAAGCTTCGGCTTTTGGCCAATAGGGGTTGCTTTCAGCTCCAGTTCAGTGCTGTGTTCTCTCCTGCGGGGCAGACTCAGGCGGTTGCCCCAGGTCCCGCTCCCAGGGGGCCCCCACGGTGCTTGACCTGCACTTGGCTCACACCCAGCTGTCCAAGCCCCTGCCCTCGGCAGCAGCTTGGGCAGTGGGGGGAAGGGGGGAGGAGGAGGAGCTACCGCTACCCCTGCCACCCACCTGCCTGGGTGCCTCACTGCCATTCTGCCCCTGCCGGCCCCACCGTAGTGCCGGCTGTCCACACCACTTGCCTGCAATGCTGCTGCTGTAGGCTACCTGTAGCTGAATTGGGCTGCTGCTCTGTGCATGCATACATTTGCACACCAGGACCAGCCATTTCTGGATCTGGCATGCTGGAGACTGTAGTCACAACATGCTAGATAGAGGAAATGGCCAGCTTCGGTGTTTGCATGTGTGCGGTGACACACAGCCAGCTGGCAGCGTGGGACCTACAATCTGTAATGGTAGCACCGCAGGCCAGGCTGCAGCAGACAGCAGTAGACGTGTGCAGTCTGGCCGAAGTGAGTGTGTGTGAGCATGTAAGTTTGAATGAGTGTGTATGTGTGAATGAGTGTGAGTTGATTTGAATGTGTGTGAGTTTGAATGAGTGTGTGCATGACTGCGTGAGCTGGTTTGAATGAGTGTGTGTGTGAGAGAGATGAGTTAGTTTGAATGAATGTGTGTGAGTTTGAATGAGTGCATGTGTGTGTGTGTGTATGAGAGAGAGAGAAGTGAGACCATGTGTGCGAGAGTAGTGTGTGTGGGTGTATAAGAGAGATAAGTAAGCGTGGGTGGGTGGGGCCAGGGGGAAAGCTAGTGGAGCAGTAGAAAGTGGATGGGGCCATGGGAAAGTGAGCACGGCATAGGAAAGTGGGTGGAGCCATGGAATTTGGGCAGGGCTGAGGGGCCCCCACATTTTGTCTTCACCCTGGGCCCTGCTATTTCTAAGGGTGATCCTGTAGCTGCTGCTCCTTTAACCAGGGACCTGGCCACAGAGGCAGTTAGCTGACCCATAATTGATAGCTCTCCAAATGCCAGTGCCGGCAGCTGGTGCCAAGACCCCCATGTAAAATGGTATTGCATTGATTCTGATTAAAGGCCTGATGGGGTCAGCTCTCCTTCATGGCAATTTTTACCTCTTAAAAGTCAAACATTACCCTGGGATTATGGGTTTATTTGAGCATTTTATCTTTATTAGGGTGTCACTCTGCTCTCTCCCTCCGCACATAATGCCAGCTCTCTAATAGGGTTTCAGAGCTGGGACTACAGAGGCTTTATAACCCAGCTACTTCTGCTCTGCACAAACACAGCTTCCTGTCTGCCATACTGACACTTTAGCATAGACCCAGATGTAAAGTCCTTGGAGTGCCCAGGCCCTGACTATCTCTGGCCAAGACCATGGTGCCTTTAGTGCAGCTCCTGTTACAGTGAAGTCTGTCATTTTCTTTGTTGTTATACATGTCAAAAATACAGCAAAGGAAACCTACACTGGCCTTAACTATTACATAAAATATGACAAAACCAAGCCTGCCCTGGCTGCACTGTACTCTTGGGGCCCACGCCTCCGGAAGAGATGACTGTATTTCATTTGCAATGGTGGAACTCTCTCAGGTAAAGGGAAACAGCAGAGTCTAGTGATAAGAAGAGAAGGCTGGGAGTCAGGACTCCTGGGTTCTGTTCCCACTACTGGTTGTATAACTTTGGGAAGATCATTTCCCTTTACCAAAAGTTTATAACTAACTGCCCTACTCACACCTACTTTAAAGCTCCTCTGAATTGGCTCCAGAGCAGGGTGTGGACTCGGAGGCCTTTGAACAGATGGGGCTCTGGTACAGGGTGCTGTAGATCTTGCAAGGACTGCTGCTTCCTAAGGCTGAAATGAACATGTCATTCAAGCTTGCTCTGCTGCTTGAGGTGTGGCTGTGACACGCTCTTGTACCTTCCATCCGTGGGTAATAGACGTTAAAGATGTTGCCCCATCCACTCACCGAAGCTGCCTTTCTAGCAGTGCAGAAATATTCTCCCCTTGATCAAATACAATCACTTGAGCTGGCACTTTGCCAATGAGGTCCCTGCATGATGGAGCTGCCAATTGATGTGTCCCCATGTGGGCAGAGAGGGGCAAGGGCACCAAAGGGAAATTATGTTTCCCAATGAAGGTGGGACTTGGGGAATGGGAATATTTTAGTTAAAGGGGGGGGGAATGTGGGTTGGGGATGGGTGGGGAGAATTGCTTTATTTAGGGAGGGAGGTTGGTTCTCAAGATGCCCCTCTGTGGCAGAGGGGGGCAGGGGGTTTATGGGTAGAGGGGAGGTGGAGCGGATCCGATGGGAATAGGGCTCACCCCCTCGGTGTGAGAGAAGGGGTGAGTCCAAGGGGGGTGGTAAATGACCCTCTGGTGGCAGAGGAGGGTCAGGGGTGGGAGGAGGGGGGGNGGGGGGGGGGGGGAGGGGGAGCTCGGCCTCCCGGTGAGAGGCCTTGCCCAAACCATAGGGAGGGGGGACTCCCTGTGAGAGAGGGAGACCCAGGGAGAAGGGATGAGGGGGGAGTGGGGATGAATATTTTGGGGAAGGTGATGGGGGTCTCCCTCACAGCCTGGGCAGGACAGATGGGGAGGGGGGGCTGGGGGGCAGTCGGGGGTAGGCGCGGCTCTTGGGGTTGTGACAGGCTGGGGGAGATATGGTCTTAGGGGGAGGGGAGTGGGAGTGGTAAGACAGGGTAGATGCTTAGTGCACGTCCCGCTTACCCCTCCCCCAGCAGGAGAGCAGGTGGAACTTGGTCAGGGGGCCCTCAACCTGGTTTTGGTGCTGGTAAACGTGAGGTTGGTGGTGAATCAGTCAACAACAGTCCAGGAGGTAGTCCTGGACTTGGGACTATGCCATCGATTCCACATGTATCACGGAAACCTGGCTGGACAATGAATCGGGGCCTATTTTGGCTGATCTGGTCAGCTGGGTATTCTGTGCAGCACCAGCCATGGTTGGAGGGACGGGGGGTGGGGTGGGGTGGGGTGTGTAGCTATGATTTTTAAAGAGGGGTGGTCTGTAAGGAGGTGTCCAGTGTGATCCATGGTGGGTATTGAAGGTCTCCACCTTGTGTTTGATTTGGTGGTGGACAGATTGGGAGTGCTTCTGGTATACCGTGCACCTACTAGTATGGCAGCCTCCCTACATGGTTTGGCAGAGGCTGTATTTGAGGTGGTGTTGCGGTCCTCAAAGATGATAGTCTTGGGGGGGACCTCAACATTCACACCGACGCAGTTCTCAGGGGAGCCGAGCTTGAGTTCATGACTGCCATGGCAACGATGGGCCTGTCCCAGAGGGTCAACAGCCCAACACATCTTGGAGGACATTTGGACCTCATGCTTTGCACTGGCCTTGAGGTGGGTGCTCCGTTAATGGGGGAGATATCAGCTGTGCCCTTGTCATGGATGGATTATTACCTTCTGCAGACCTCTCTTCTAGCACATGTAGGCCCCCGGAAGGGTGTGGAACCTATTAGGATGGTCCGCCCCCGGAGGCTGTTGGACCCAGTGAGGTTTCTAGGCTCTCTGTGGGAGTTACCCTCTGACCTCGACAACCCTCTCATCGATGGCCTCGTCAAGCCATGGAACATCTTGCTGACGGAGGCCATCGATCAAATGGCTCCCAGGCGTCCGTTGCCCAGGCGGAGGCTCCTCAGACCTCCTTGGTTTTCCGAGGAGCTGAGGATGCTGAAGCAAGAGGGGCGACGGTTGGAGTGATGGTGGCGTCGTTCTCATGCTGAAGCCGACAGATTGTGGCATAGAGCTAGTTTATGAGCCGATGCCGTAGCTATGCGGACAGCAAAGAAGGAGTTCTTTGCTGCCCTCATAGCATCTGCAAAATCCTGTCCAGCAGAGCTGTTCCGGGTTGTGCGGGGGCTGGTCAGTCCGGCCTCCCTCAACCCTGGAGTTGAGTCATCATTGGCCCGCTGTGACTTTTTTGCGGATTATTTTGTGGAGAAAATCGCTTGTAATCACCAAGACCTCGATGCCACACTTAGTACAGTGGAGGATGTAGAGGTTGTAGAAACCTCGGCTTGTCCGATTTTGTGGGATCAATTTCAGTTGGTGACACCCGCTGACATGGTGGGTGTGCTCGAGCCACCTCTTGTGAATTAAATCCGTGCCTGTCCTGGCTGGTTAAAAGCTGCTGAGAGACAACAGGCACCCCCAGTAGACCGCAGGGATCACTTTGAGACGCGGAGGGAGGCGCCACCCAAGGTATGAGGGGCCGAGACGGTGTAGGGCTTTATAGATCAAAACTAACACCTTGAATCAGACCCGGTACGCTATAGGCAACCAATGCAAAGTGTGGAGCACAGGTGTTATGTGCTCCCGCCGACCCGTCCCTGTAAGGAGATGGGCCATTGCATTCTGCATTAGCTGCAGCCTCTGGACCAGAAACAGGGGAAGCCCCACGTAGAGCATGTTGCAGTAGTCCAGCCTTGAGGTGATGAAGGCATGGATGAGAGTGGCCAGATCGGGCCTGGAGATGTATGGACGGAGCCTCCATATTAGATACAGCTGGCGGAAGGCGGCTTTAGCCACCGCCTCCTGCCACCTGTCTATCCAGACGAAGGTCCGAATCCAACAGCACTCCCAGACTCCGAACCTGCTGGGCTACATGAGGGCAGACCCCCCCCCCCCACTGGAGGAGCCAGCACCCCCCTTGCCCTTCCCACCACTATCACCTCCATCTTATTAAGTTTCAGTCTGCTCTGCCGCATCCAATCCGCCACAGCCTCCAAACATTGGGAAAGTATCAAGACAGCAGGACCTGGGTCAGTTGAAAACAAGAGGTACAGCTGAGTGTCATCAGCATATTGGTGACAACGCACCCCGAACCCTCTCATGATCTCCCCCAGGGGCTGCATATATACATTAAATAATAACGGAGACAGAATCGAACCCTGCGGAACGCCACAGGCCAAGGCCCGGGGGCTTGATGTTTCAGCCCCCAGCACCACCCGCTGGCTTCTCCCCAAGAGGAATGAGCGGAACCACCCAAAGACGGTCCCATCCAGACCCCACAGGTCTCACAGCCATCTCAGCAGCAGCCCATGGCCCACGGTGTCAAAAGCGGCCAAGAGATCTAGCAGGATCAGAAATGTTGAACATCCTGCGTCCATCTCC